>CM050166.1:404498999-405046499 GCA_027410445.1 Discoglossus pictus | reverse complement strand
AAAAAAAAAAATATATATATATATATTTATATATATATATATGTGTTTATAGATATATTAAAAAAAAAATAAAAAAAAATATATATATATATATCAGTGTTTATACTTTCAGATGCTTACATTCAGACCATGCTTGCCCAGCAGCTACAGGCATATTATAAGTAGGACTAAGAGAGACCTGCTAGGAGTCCCTGTGCCCCTTCCAAGCCCCCATACACAATACAAATGCCTCCCGCTGAAAGCAATGCCAGGCAGACAAAAAAGTACAAGCTCCCAAAAGCCACAGCACAATAAGATCCATATGCAGAGGGGGCTTCTCTTACCTTTTCTCTTCGATCTCCTCCTTCTTCTCTTGGACTTGAATTTGAGTTGGCAGCTGGCACCTCCTGGAGCCCTGCTGCTCCCCAGAACTGAGGCCATGGGTGTAGTTGAGGCTGTAACAATAGGCTACCAGTGTGAGTCCTGGGCTTGGTGTGTCTGGATAGAGTCACTTTGTATGAGCTGCTCTTGGTGCCATGCTCATGGGGCTGGCAGTGATGGTCCAGGCTGCAGGAGCAGCTCTCACTATAGCTGTCTTCCCTTAGCAGGCTGCAAATGCTCTGCCTCTACTTTTTGCACCTCTGCTAGTCGTTTGGCACCAGCCACTTTGAAGCCAATCATGCAGGGAGCCTGTCTATTTGCTATAGCAAAGTCTAATTAGATCCAATCAGAACTGTCTCCTGGCTCTGACATCAGCACCCTCAGTCCTCTGTATCCCCTGTCAGTTTGCACATTCAGCTCCCATTTGGGCTGATAGAGGGGAAGGAAGAGCTGCGCTGCAGGGGATGGGTACACTGGCAGTGTGGGCAGAGCACAGTGTATGTAGGAGAAGCCTGGGTGGGGGCACAGGGGCAGAGCACAGGGTATGTAGAGAAGGCTGGGTGGGGGCACAGGGGCAGAGCACAGTGTATGTAGAGAAGCCTGGGAGGGGGCACATGGGCAGAGCACAGGGTATGTAGAGAAGGCTGGGAGGGGGCACAGGGGCAGAGCACAGTGCATGTAGAGAAGCCTGGGAGGGGGCACAGGGGTCACAGTGTATGTAGAGAAGCCTGGGAGGGGGCACATGGGCAGAGCACAGTATATGTAGAGAAGCCTGGGAGGGGGCACAGGGGCAGAGCACAGTGCATGTAGAGAAGCCTGGGAGGGGGCACAGGGGTCACAGTGTATGTAGAGAAGCCTGGGAGGGGGCACATGGGCAGAGCACAGGGTATGTAGAGAAGGCTGGGAGGGGGGCACATGGGCAGAGCACAGGGTATGTAGAGAAGGCTGGGAGGGGGCACAGGGGCAGAGCACAGTGTATGAAGGAGAAGCCTGGGAGGGGGCACAGTGGCAGAGCACAGTGTATGTAGAGAAGCCTGGGAGGGGGCACAGTGGCAGAGCACAGTGTATGTAGAGAAGCCTGGGAGGGGGCACAGGGGTCACAGTGTATGTAGGAGAAGCCTGGGAGGGGGCACATGGGCAGAGCACAGTGTATGTAGGAGAAGCCTGGGAGGGGGCACAGGGGTCACAGTGTATGTAGGAGAAGCCTGGGAGGGGGCACAGGGGTCACAGTGTATGTAGAGAAGCCTGGGAGGGGGCACAGGGGCAGAGCACAGTATATGTAGGAGAAGCCTGGGAGGGGGCACAGGGGCAGAGCACACTGTATGTAGAGAAGCCTGGGAGGGGGCACAGGGGCAGAGCACAGTGTATGTAGAGAAGCCTGGGAGGGGGCACATGGGCAGAGCACAGTGTATGTAGGAGAAGCCTGGGAGGGGGCACAGGGGCAGAGCACAGTGTATGTAGGAGAAGCCTGGGAGGGGGCACATGGGCAGAGCACAGTGTATGTAGGAGAAGCCTGGGAGGGGGCACAGGGGCAGAGCACAGTGTATGTAGAGAAGCCTGGGAGGGGGCACAGGGGCAGAGCACAATGTATGTAGGAGAAGCCTGGAAGGGGGCACAGGGGCAGAGCACACTGTATGTAGAGAAGCCTGGGAGGGGGCACAGGGGCAGAGCACAGTGTATGTAGGAGAAGCCTGGGAGGGGGCACAGGGGCAGAGCACAGTGTATGTAGGAGAAGCCTGGGAGGGGGCACAGGGGCAGAGCACAGTGTATGTAGGAGAAGCCTGGGAGGGGGCACAGGGGCAGAGCACAGTGTATGTAGGAGAAGCCTGGGAGGGGCACAGGGGCAGAGCACAGTTTATGTAGAGAAGCCTGGGAGGGGGCACAGGGGCAGAGCACAGTTTATGTAGAGAAGCCTGGGAGGGGGCACAGGGGCAGAGCACAGTGTATGTAGAGAAGCCTGGGAGGGGGCACAGGGGCAGAGCACAGTGTATGTAGAGAAGCCTGGAGGGGGCACAGGGGCAGAGCACAGTGTATGTAGAGAAGCCTGGGAGGGGGCACATGGGCAGAGCACAGTGTATGTAGAGAAGCCTGGGAGGGGGCACATGGGCAGAGCACAGTGTATGTAGAGAAGCCTGGGAGGGGGCACAGGGGCAGAGCACAGTGTATGTAGGAGAAGCCTGGGAGGGGGCACAGGGGCAGAGCACAGTGTATGTAGGAGAAGCCTAGGAGGGGGCACAGGGGCAGAGCACAGTGTATGTAGAGAAGCCTGGGAGGGGGCACAGGGGCAGAGCACAGTGTATGTAGAGAAGCCTGGGAGGGGGCACATGGGCAGAGCACAGTGTATGTAGAGAAGCCTGGGAGGGGGGCACAGGGGCAGAGCACAGTGTATGTAGAGAAGCCTGGGAGGGGGCACATGGGCAGAACACATTCTATGTAGGAGAAGCCTGCGAGGGGGCACAGGGGCAGAGCACAGTGTATGTAGGAGAAGCCTGGGAGGGGGCACAGGGGCAGAGCACACTGTATGTAGAGAAGCCTGGGAGGGGGCACAGGGGCAGAGCACAGTGTATGTAGGAGAAGCCTGGGAGGGGGCACAGGGGCAGAGCACAATGTATGTAGAGAAGCCTGGGAGGGGGCACAGGGGCAGAGCACAGTGTATGTAGGAGAAGCCTGGGAGGGGGCACAGGGGCAGAGCACAGTGTATGTAGAGAAGCCTGGGAGGGGGCACAGGGGCAGAGCACAGTGTATGTAGGAGAAGCCTGGGAGGGGGCACAGGGGCAGAGCACAGTGTATGTAGGAGAAGCCTGGGAGGGGGCACAGGGGCAGAGCACAGTGTATGTAGGAGAAGCCTGGGAGGGGGCATAGGGGCAGAGCACAGTGTATGTAGGAGAAGCCTGGGAGGGGGCACAGGGGCAGAGCACAATGTATGTAGAGAAGCCTGGGAGGGGGCACATGGGCAGAGCACAGTGTATGTAGGAGAAGCCTGGGAGGGGGCACAGGGGCAGAGCACAATGTATGTAGAGAAGCCTGGGAGGGGGCACAGCACAGTGTATGTAGGAGAAGCCTGGGAGGGGGCACATGAGCAGAGCACAGTGTATGTAGAGAAGCCTGGGAGGGGGCACAGGGGCAGAGCACAGTGTATGTAGGAGAAGCCTGGGAGGGGGCACAGGGGCAGAGCACAGTGTATGTAGGAGAAGCCTGGGAGGGGGCACAGGGGCAGAGCACAGTGTATGTAGAGAAGCCTGGGAGGGGGCACAGGGGCAGAGCACAGTGTATGTAGGAGAAGCCTGGGAGGGGGCACAGGGGCAGAGCACAGTGTATGTAGGAGAAGCCTGGGAGGGGGCATAGGGGCAGAGCACAGTGTATGTAGGAGAAGCCTGGGAGGGGGCACAGGGGCAGAGCACAATGTATGTAGAGAAGCCTGGGAGGGGGCACAGGGGCACAGCACAGTGTATGTAGAGAAGCCTGGGAGGGGGCACAGGGGCAGAGCACAGTGTATATAGAAAAGCCTGGGAGGGGGCACATGGGCAGAGCACAGTGTATGTAGAGAAGCCTGGGAGGGGGCACATGGGCAGAGCACAGTGTATGTAGAGAAGCCTGGGAGGGGGCACATGGGCAGAACACATTCTATGTAGGAGAAGCCTGGGAGGGGGCATAGGGGCAGAGCACAGTGTATGTAGAGAAGCCTGGGAGGGGGCACAGGGGCAGAGCACAGTGTATGTAGGAGAAGCCTGGGAGGGGGCACATGAGCAGAGCACAGTGTATGTAAAGAAGCCTGAGAGTTGGCACAGGGGCAGAGCACAGTGCATGTAGAGAAGCCTGGGAGGGGGCACAGGGGCAGAGCACAGTACATGTAGAGAAGCCTGGGAGGGGGCACATGGGCAGAGCACAGTGTATGTAGAGAAGCCTGGGAGGGGGCACAGGGGCAGAGCACAGTATATGTAGAGAAGCCTGGGAGGGGGCACAGGGGCAGAGCACAGTGTTTGTAGGAGAAGCCTGGGAGGGGGCACAGGGGCAGAGCACAGTGCATGTAGGAGAAGCCTGGGAGGGGGCACAGGGGCAGAGCACAATGTATGTAGAGAAGCCTGGGAGGGGGCACAGGGGCACAGCACAGTGTATATAGAAAAGCCTGGGAGGGGGCACATGGGCAGAGCACAGTGTATGTAGAGAAGCCTGGGAGGGGGCACATGGGCAGAACACATTCTATGTAGGAGAAGCCTGCGAGGGGGCACAGGGGCAGAGCACAGTGTATGTAGAGAAGCCTGGGAGGGGGCACAGGGGCACAGCACAGTGTATGTAGAGATGCCTGGGAGGGGGGCACATGGGCAGAGCACAGTGTATGTAGGAGAAGCCTGGGAGGGGGCACATGAGCAGAGCACAGTGTATGTAAAGACGCCTGAGAGTTGGCACAGGGGCAGAGCACAGTGCATGTAGAGAAGCCTGGGAGGGGGCACAGGGGCAGAGCACAGTGCATGTAGAGAAGCCTGGGAGGGGGCACAGGGGCAGAGCACAGTATATGTAGAGAAGCCTGGGAGGGGGCACAGGGGCAGAGCACAGTATATGTAGAGAAGCCTGGGGGCACATGGGCAGAGCACAGTGTATGTAGAGAAGCCTGGGAGGGGGCACAGGGGCAGAGCACAGTGTATGTAGAGAAGCCTGGGAGGGGGCACAGGGGGAGAGCACAGTGTATGTAGAGAAGCCTGGGAGGGGGCACAGGGGGAGAGCACAGTGTATGTAGGAGAAGCCTGGGAGGGGGCATAGGGGCAGAGCACAGTGTATGTAGAGAAGCCTGGGAGGGGGCACAGGGGGAGAGCACAGTGTATGTAGGAGAAGCCTGGGAGGGGGGCACATGGGCTTAGCACAGTGTATGTAGAGAAGACTGGGAGGGGGCACATGGGCAGAGCATTATGTGGGCACTGCTTAGGGCAAGTACTTATTAACTAGTTGTGTGCTGGGTACCATGAGGAATACAAGAACTACTGGCTGCTACATTGTACATGACATTTATTTTCTTTGTATACCATTTATATTTACAGATGTAGACTTTGAAGAGGATTTACTAAGCATTTCAAGTGCATCTCATGTTATCTCTTGATTTACTATGTATTATTTCCTATGAGGAAAAACAAACCTTATCACTATGAGGGAATTTAATAAGCATATCATGTTATCACTTGATTTACTATATTATTACCTATTGGATAGGATTCTCACATTATCTCTTGATTTACTATGTATTATTTCCTATGGGGAACAAAAGACCTTCTCACTATAAGGGAATTTAATAAGCATATCATGTTATCCCCTGATTTACTATATTATTACCTATTGGATATGACTCTCACATTATCTCTTGATTTGCTATGTATTATTTCCTATGGGGAACAACAGTCCTTGTCACTATGGGGGGATTTACTAAACATCTCAAGTGCATCTCATGTTATCACTTGATTTACTATGTATTATTTCCATTGGGGGGAAACAACCCTTATCACTATGAGGGAATTTAATAAGCATATCATGTTATACCTTGATTTACTATATTATTACCTATTGGATATGATTCTCACATTATCTCTTGATTTGCTATGTATTATTTCCTTTGGGGAACAACAGTCCTTGTCACTATGGGGGGATTTACTAAACATCTCAAGTGCATCTTATGTTATCTCTTGATTTACTATGTATTATTTCCTATAGGGAACAAAAGCCCTTCTCACTATGGTGAGAACTTACTAAACATCTCAGGTGCATCTCATGTTATCTCTTGATTTACTATGTATTATTTCTTATGGGGTAAAACAGCCCTTCACACTATGGGTGAACTTAATAAGCATTTCAAAAATTATTTACTATCTTGAAAAAACAGCCTTTCTCACTATGGGATAATTATATAGGCATCTCACATTATTTCTTGATTTACTATTAATGATTTTCTAGAATAGAGCTTCCTGTCGTGGTGAAAGGGCTAAGGTTCCATAGTGAAGCTGTGAGCTATCCCATGTAGGGTCACCCAAGATGGGCAGGTCAAATCAGAGAGGTCAGACAAATTGCAGTCTACTGGAGAAGGAGCTGGCAGCCCATTCTAGTATCTTTGCCACAAAAACCTTATGGATTAGCACACCCAGCCACAAGATGTAACTGGCGTGCTGAGGTCCATAGGGTCACTTAGAGTCGGACACGACTGAACATAGTCTAACACATGGTGCTTATATCAGAAACACACACATATATATATATATATATATATATATATATACACATAAAAAAAATTAAATTTAAAAATAAAACTTATTTTCCACACCCCCAGAGCTGGGGTGTTAATTCGCAAAATTAACTGCTTGCAAACTCAAGTGATTTAGCAAACATCAGGGTGAGTTTCTTAATGTTTATTTTAATATTTTTTCATGCAAAAAATATTTTTATACACTACTAATTCTCCTCTGTCAGATGCATTCATAATCCAGGAAACTTAAATATGCCTTTACAAAGACAAAAATGGAGAGCAAAGGGACCACAAAGCTGCAGTATAAATAAATATTTATTGACACAAAACACAAAATTTACATACAATAAAAAAATTCTGACGCATTTCATCTATAAAATCAGATTTCCTCTGAGATAAGCCTATAATGCTCATCAGCTCAAATTCATAAGGTGAACTAGTCTTAATAATGGGCTTGATGGATCTCAGAGGGGCAGTAACTGACAGATGTGCCAGTCATAGAGAGTTGGACACAACTGAACGACTAAACAGCCTTATTTAAGGTATAAGTGACCAGTCAAATGTTGTCTTACCAAGACCTGATAACTCTTACCTCTTTTATTCCAGTCAGTAATAAAATGTATAAAAATGTTCTACATCAAATAGAGAATAAGGTATTTTACAAAATATATCCATGGCATGCATTCATCTATATATATTCATATTATACACCCATAAAAAATGGACAATTTTTGGATTTCTTATAAAACAATTTTACAATATAATCAATAGTTGACAAAAGAAAAACAACCCTTTCTCTTACCATTACATTATTACATATCAGAGATAGGGTGAAGTGCTCAGGTTGTGTGTCTCATTTCTCCCACTACACAGACAAAGAAAAATACAAAACAATATCTTGTATATAGGTTAAATGACGACAATGCTAATTTAAATCGTTTTAAATTATACTTTATATATATCTTTGCTGTGTCCCTAGATTGGAGGAGAAGTACATTGGTATAGAGTGAGAACACACTGTCTGTTCAAGCTGACAACTGCCGATCTACATGCTTCCTAACCTGTACATAATTTGTATACATTTACAAAATGGGCAATCAGAAATTTGCTTTGTACTCATATAATGATTCCGTCTTTATCCTGAAAACAACTGTATTTAGTTGGAAGAATATAATTATATACTGTAATCAGGCACCTTCTACAAAGCTGTCTGTAAATGCTCTGTGAAATGAAACATATTGAAGATGCCTTTTTAAGTCACTTTGGCATTTTGTAGCTCTATTTCAAAATAAGGATCTCGTGGTGTATTTGTCATTAAAGGAGAGTTAACAGTTGAAAAATGCTTATTTCCCCCCTCTGACTGTTTAGATGCAAATTTTTACATGTAACCCAGTGAAACCATCAATTTTGCCTAATTTGAACTAATAATAAAATATTGATATACTGCAGTGAACTCGACTACATTTCCCACAATGGTATGTGCCAGTTTTTCTTAACTAAAATACCAGGTAAAATACATGTGTATAAAAGCAGATTAAAATGTAAAATAAAACCTCAGGAACACATAGAGATAATCTTCTCTAGGATTCTTCCAGAGCTGTGGAAAGTTATACATTAAAATCTACCAGATTAGCTGCACTGGTGGATCAGTTCTGGGCATATTTTATTCAAACTCAAATTATCTCTGGTCATTTTTTTTCTATATGGTCTTTTGATTAACTAAACATGATAATGGGCAACACGTTTTAGAAAGCAAAAATAAAACTAAACACTAAACAGGATCTTTCCTGTTGGCTTGCCATGCGCAGTGGCGAGGCTGAGGTGTCCGTGTAAAGTGTATAATCTGCCTGTACCTGAACCCTAACACCCCTAACACCAACCCTAAGACACCTAACATCTAACCCTAACAACCCTTACCCTAACACACTTAACCCTAACACTCTCCATCCTAAAATATTTACCCTTCAGCCTAATACACCTAACCCTAACATCCCACACCCTAACCCTAAGACCCCTAACACCTGACCCTAACAACCCTTACCCTAACACCCCTAACCATATTACCTAATTCTAACACCCCTCAACCTAAAACATTTAACCCTAAGACCCCTAACACCTGACCCTAACAACCCTTACCCTAACACCCCTAACCCTAGTACTTAACTCTAACACCCTCACCCTAAAACATTTAACCCTAACACCCTTCAGCCTAACACACCTAACCCTAACTCCCTCCACCCTAAAACATTTAACCCTAACACCTTTCAGCCTAACACACCTAACCCTAACGCCCTTAACACCTAATACTAAAACCCCTAAAACCTAATACTAAGACCTCTAACACTTAACCCTAACACCTAACCTTAACACACCTAACTCTAACACCATTCACACTAATACATTTAACCCTAACAGACCTCAGCCTAACATACCTAGCGCTAACACCCTTCACCCTAAAACATTTAACCGTAACACCCCTCAGCCTAACACACCTAAACTTAACGACCCTAACACCTAATACTAAAACCCCTAACACCTAATACTAAGACCTCTAACACTTAACCCTAACACCTAACCCTAACACACCTAACTCTAACACCATTAACACTAATACATTTAACCCTATCACCCCTCAGCCTCACTCTAACACACCAAAACACACTAAACCCTAAGAAATTCACGGACACCTCGGCTGCGCCACCTAGTGGCCAATGGCCGCCACTGTGCACTGCTAGCCAACAGGAAAGGTCCTAAAAACAACCTTTACATTTTTATGTTTTATACCCTTTTCTTTCCTGAACTGATTCTGTTACTTTTTCATGAGGGTTAATATCTTTGTATACTAATAAACTGGACGTGTTGAAAGCACTGGCAGTTTTAGTTGCCATTGTGCAGATAGCAGATTCCTCTTCATACAATCTATTTTCCACAGGAAGGTTAACAGCCAAAATTAAAATGTTGTTCTACAGCATATATATGGTAATAAATTAAAGGCTGTATACATTGAGCCTCATTCAATTTGGGGCTTGCAATTCAATTGCTAACAGGCAAATGCCTGCAATTGAGTTGCGTGCTCCATAAGGTCCACTTTTGTGATGCTATTCAATTAGGCAAGGACGCAAGTTATGGTCCGATAGCGAAAATCGGAAACCATGCCGTCCTAGGTAGCATTTCCGGGACTTAACATGATCAATTAAGCAAGCGCGTAAGTCGCTACCCAGAAACAGCCAATGCGTTTAGACTTACAAACCTACAAAACCAACCCCATGATGCAGGGGTACCGATCGGGACCCCTGCACAGTCTCCACATAAACCCCTGGATGCGGGTGTCCCAATCGGGACCCCTGCAGGGTCCCCACATTAACATCATGATGCAGGACTCCCGATCGGGACCAAAGCAGGGTCCCCACATTAACCCCTTGATGCGGGTGTCCCAATCGGGACCCCGCAGAATTTAAAATTCCTGCCACGGGTCCTTAAAAGGGCATGTGGCATACAAATAGTACTTACAGCACCCCCGCACCTAGCACTAACATCCCCCATGCAGCAGGGTCCACACCAGGACCCCCGCAGGGTACCTACATTAACCCTTGATGCAGGGGTCCTGATCGGGACCCCCGCAGCATTTAAAATGTTAATTTCCTGCCGAGCAGGTGCTTAAAGGACCCGAGCTACAATTCTAATTAACCCCATCACTCATGGGGCTCTATACAGACCCCCATGAGCCCCTAAGGAACCCCATCAGTCACATAAGGGTCTATATAGATCCTTATGGGACAATAATTTACCCTCACATTAACACTATAAGTGCCATGAGGGTCCTCCAGGACCCTCATGACACTAAGTCTAAGCACTATCCTACACTACACTATTAGCCACCCCAATAAACTAATGCATCTAAATGAACCCCTCTCTAAGTAATTAATCCCCTCCTCTAAGTAATTAACCCAATCTAAGTAATTAACCTCCTTCCTCTAAGTAATTAACCCCCTCTGGGTAATTAACTCCCTCTTAGAAATTAACCCCCCTCTAGGTAACTAACCCTCACCATACCTACTTAACCATATCTAGACCCAGTTATCCCTATCTAGTCCTATTTAACCCTAACTGGACCTAATGAACCCTAACTGTACCTTTTTAAACTTAACTGGACCAATTTAACCCTAACTGGACCTATTTAACCCATGTCCTATTAACCTCTAGCCTATTTATTAGCCACCTCTGCCCTACCCTATTAACCCCAATCCTATCCTATTAACCCCCCTCTACCCTACCCTATTAACCCCTGCACAACCCACCTAGCCCCCTAATAAAATCCCTAAAACACCAAGTACAAAAAATAAAAACACAGACATTACAGAAAATAAAATAAAAACACAAAAAATAACAAACAACTAACTACAGAAAAGAAAAAAGCACTACAGAAAAGAATAAAAAAATACACATAAAATAAAAAAGTACACATAAAAAACCCACTATCAAAATTAAAAATAAACTCAAACCTGTTAAAAGGAAAGGGTTAATTAGTCCACTGACTGGCCAAAATGCCCCTCCAGAGGTGTCCAGCGATGCCCTGGTCTTTGGTCTTCTGTGCCTGGAAAGGCCCTTCCGACAATGTCCCAACATTCTGTAACACCTACAGAAAAAGAAACATTACAGTAAATACACATTCACTGATCCTTCAAGCCCTCAAAAGTTACAATCGTTAAAATCAAAAAACGATATTCAATTGCTTTGGTTCCTTAAGCCCTCGAATGTTTTCACACCCGTAAATGGCAAATGTAGAAGAAAAATCAATACTGCACATTTAAAGACAGTGAAAGCAATGAAAGATATTCAAATTAATTGCACAACAGTGTCAAGCTTGCAAATCTGCAATTAACATTTTTTTTATGTTTCATTTTGGTGTCATATTAATCTTAGGAATCATTGAGTTATTACATATCAGGACACCCACATGGGCTAGAACAATATCGCCATTCATTTTCATTATTTTGTACATTGCCGAATTGCGAGTGTGATGACATATCAGACTTCTAAACAGTTTTGATTGATGTGTAACCTCCATGTTTTACTGACATAATGATGACATACTGATTTACTATTGGCTGTTTCTAAATTGGTAGTTACGGCTTTGCTTAATTGATCATGATCACGCTCTGAAATGCTACTTACGATTTACGGTTTTCAGCTTTCGGCCCAGGCTTGTTCAATTGAATCGCTCTGTAATTGTAATAAATCTTAAGCCCACAGACATGTGACTTGTATAACTGTGGGCTTGCAATTGAATAGGGGTCTATGTGTGTGTGTGTGTGTCATATTCCAGCCAATCAGCACCCAGTTTTCTTATTGCTCCAGCCCCATTTCTGATTGATTAAACGTCTAGCCAATCAGAATGCACATATTAAAATCTCTGCATTCCATTAGTTAGTTTCAAGCCAGTCAGAAATGGGATGGGAGCTATTCAAATACTGGATCTGGTTGATTTAATTATGATAGACAAACCTTTGAGCCAATCACAAGTTATAAAAATTGAATATAAGGCAAGGGTTTTATCAGAAAAGAAAAGTCGGCAGGGGAGCTCCTTGGAGCAGGAGCTCCATTAGTTAAGGCATTTTCCATGGGCCAAAGATGAGGATCAAGGGTCTTCAAGCAAAAAAGAAGAGGAACGATGTCTTCTAGCAACATCAAATTTCTCTTTTTACATTAACCCTTGATCAGGACCCCGTAACGTTTAAATATTTTAATAGCACCCCCACAGTGGGGTTAACTGTTTGGATGTTGGGGGAAATTTTATTTTAATATGACGCTGGGGTTTTTACTAACATCATGATGACGGTCTCATTTACCATTGGCTCTGTCTAAACAGTAGCTACGGGTTTGCTTGAAGTGATCAAGCCTTGAAATGCTATGTACGGGTTCATGGTTTGTGCGAGGAGGCTGTGAGCATGTAATTGCGGGTTTGAGTCAATTAAATACATCTGTAACACCAAATTTCTAACCCGCAGACATACGACCTGTATGAAGGTAATTACGAGCATGGAATTAAATGAGCGCTTAAATCGCGATAATTTCCCCCAATCTTATTAGTCCATCAATTTATATATATATATATATATATATATATATATATATATATATTATTTTTTTAATAATAAATCTATTTCTAATACTTAAATATTGTTCATCATGAGTTTTGTTCTTACCTGCTTTGTTAAAAGAAGCTTAAGTAATATCCACAGGAGCAGAATAAACGAGACAAGCGCTTGACGAGATTCCAGTTGATTAAGCAGGTTCTTGATAATAGTGTACCCACTTCAAACTTAAAAAAAAAAATAGAATTAGAATTTTTAAGACACCAGCATCTATCACTATCATTTCCTTTTAGAAAAATGAGAAATGAAATTACCTTAAGCACTGTTGCTGTCAGTCATACGCATGGCACTTACAGGCTGTACAGTAATGTTAGTGGCAGCAGACAGTTTCTTTCTTGATTCAGATTTTAAAGGCAAAAAAATAAATAAGTATTGATATACCATACAGGAGTATAGAAGGTGTCCCTTGTGAACTGCTTAGTGGAAACATGACAATTACATTTCTTATTTTATGAATGTTTTCCATATGTACAGCGCTACGGAATATGTTGTCGCGTTATAAATAAACTATAATAATAATAATATGTTTAATTATATATAGCTTTCCTCCGGATTATATGACGGGTTCTCTGGTGGTCCAGTGGTTAGGATTTGTTGCTTTCATCGCTGCAACCTGCGTTCGATTCCAGTCAGGGAACCAAGAGGTCACACCACCCTGAAGCCATACAGGGTTGGGCCTGGTCAGTACTTGGATTGGAATCCACCTAAGTCTTTTTGTATGCAGTGGCCCACTGGAGAAGGAGCTGGCAACCTACCCCCGTATCTCTGCCATGAATACTAAGTGGATCAGCAGGGTGTGTTACAGGCCATGAGGTCACAGAGAGTCGAACACTACTGAACGACACAGACACTGAATATAAGTTAATAAATATTTTTAACAATAATAAACCTTAGTCTTAATCACCTCAGCCTTATATGATTAGTTATTAGTTAGGTCAGCTTTACTGACTATTCAGTGTGGCATATGGGGTCATATATATTTGTGGCACAGTGATTGTTACAGATGAATTACATAGGAATGTGCATTTGGTGATATACTTTTTATGTTTTTATCTTTTTATAGGTCTATTTAAATTAATAATGAGTTTTGAAATATGTTTTGTTATTTTATTTGTCTGCAATCCTTTAAATATATATATTTTTTCCCCGTCTTTCAGTGGTTTCCGACTTTCCGTGACCTCATAGACCAAAACACACCAGGCACATCTTTATGTCCATGGTCATGCTGATCCACTTGGCTTTCATGGCAGAGATACTGGAGTGAGTTGCCAGTTCCTTCTCCATCGGGCTTCAGCATATAGCTCCTGGTATTCCTAGGTGGTCTCCCATTCAAGTACTGACCAGACCCAACCCTGCTCAGCTTCAGGTGGTGTGACCTCTTGGTTTCCTGACTGGAACTGAACCCAGGCCACAGTGATGAAAGCACCGGATCCTAGCCACTGGACCACCATATTATTAGCTGTATTCAAACTGACATAAATATCTAAGCATACATAGTTTGGATTTTCATTAAACTGAGAATGAAAGATGTTGTGAAAATGGGTCTTCATTTTGTAGTATTTTCTATACTTGTGGTATGAGCCCTGACTTGTTGCAGGAAGAGTTCAAACATGCGGAAATGATAAATGCTCGTGTTAAGCTATTGATCACAATCCATCATCTCATCTTTCTCTACCTCTTGCTGACAATTTAACCAATTCTCTCACACCGGTGAAATAATGGGAATCGGGCTAACAAGTTTATTGTATCTGAGACAGCAGCAAGAGCCCTTTAATTAACTACATTTGACAATGGGCACATGTTTTTTTTTTAGAAAATAAATCTGAATACATACAGCCTTTAGCTTATTAAAAGAATATAAAAGTGTTCTGAATTTTACTAGGTATATAATATACCTGTGTATCTATTTGCTTTTATGTATTTTATTTGATCAAGAAGTGCTTATAAGCTCTGTTTTTACTGCCTAAAATCATACAAATATTCCCTTTATGGGTCTGCCCTCTGCAGCTCATGAAGACACAGACTCTGTGGTACTGACTGTGCAGTGTCTCACACTAACCAGTCAGTGATCATCTCTCAGCAACTTGCTGCTAATATGTGGGTCCCTGATAGGCTAGAACACTATACTGCACATCCAGCACTACATAGTCTGTGATTGCATATGCTGCAGTGGGCAGGCTCAAGCAGGGACTATTTGATTATAGGCATTGTAGATAGATCTTATAAGCACTTATTTGTAAAATAAAGTACATAAAGGTAAATAGGTTGGTATATAAATTTATATTATAAATCAAGTAAAATACATAACCATATTCCATATTCATTTAACTATTGTATGCAACCATGCTATAGTATTGATTTATTTGTTAATGTGGTTTGTCATGTTGGATGGAAGCTTTTATGCAGATAAGATTTCAGTTGCTGTGTTTATTACTTAGCGCAACATTTCAACAGAACTAGGTCGGGACAGATCCGCTGCTGCAATGCGGCCTCCAACCCCTAGATGGCGCTGCCGATATGTGAGAGAAGTTCTAAGCTTATAATGTTAGCCTAACCCTTGAACTAACCCTATCCCTCAGCCTAACCCCAACCCTAACCCTCAACCTAACAGTTTACACAAGCCTTGACTCTATGATATAGCACCAGAATATCGGCAGCGCCATCTAGCGGATGCTCACCTCCACTGCTGCTGCCTTGTGCCGCGCTACCATAAGAGGATAGGACCCAGAACTTTCTTGGCTGCATCCAGTGTCCTCTCCAAGTAAATACTACTTTTAAAAACAAGTGTATTTGTATTTAATCAGTCTCACCTTGCTATCTATTACAGATTATCACTCTCTGTGGCTAGCAGGGCTAGCACGTATTATTTATATTTGTTCACAGCATCACATCCAATCTTTTATAGGGCCCTTTACATCATCTTAAGTGCTCTTCATGGTGTGAAAAAGCACAAGATACTATATTAAAATGATCTATTGTTTTGTGCTTAATTACACTAATAACAGCTTAGGTCTTAGGTCTGTTTACAAACACACTCCTGATTGTACCTTAAGGCTCCGTGAACATAAAGATTTATAGTTGTTCACTGAACTTTAGGAATGCAGCATGAGGTGTTAACCCCCAACTGTACTATTTAGCTTATTCCAACAGTTCTTTCCCTGCACAGATGAATTTGGGAAGGGTTAACTCTCTTTCTGCTTATGCTCTCTGCACAAAGCTGTTGCTGTGGGTCTGTCTGATGGCACTGCCAGTGACTCGTGTAAACAGACACTTCATTTATGATTTTTGCTGTTAAAAAGGCACTTATTTCAAAAATTCAAAAATTATTTAAACATGTTTTAGGAGAACTTTACAGTGGTGTGCTCCAAGTTGTGCGGAATTAACTGGTCCTAAAATTAATATGAGCATGTGCTAAGCCTTGGATCCCAAAGAGAGTAACAAAACTTATCAATAAGAAAAATAGATAAAAACATGTAAGATCAAAGAGACATTAACATTTTAGCTGGCTAAATACATTTTAATAATTTTCAATTATAAATATATATGGCATTTTAAAATATGTACAAATAAAACAAAAATACTTAATTTGCTGAGAAGCATCTACCAAAGTACTTGTGAACTGATGAGAGAACAAAATCCCTGGCAGAAATATATATATATATATATATATATATATATATATATATATATATATATATATATATATATAAACTCCATAACCAGACCCATCTTGTTTCCTACCTGCATAACTTGTGGTGAGTTTGTGCATTTAACTTTTCGCAGAATGCACAGGTTTACATTTCTTGTTCACTGAGCTGAGATGCTGGATTTACAAATCAACATGTTAAGATATTTATGAATGCGCTGGAAGTTGATGTACCATAAAGCACAAATAATACAGCTGAGCCTCTGTTTTTTTTTTTCAAACCACTGTAGTCCTCAATTTTGAAATGCAAAATATTTCTATAGCATTTAAATATTTAACATTTGTATGTACTTATTCTTTACAGTTGTCTTCCATTCCATTTTGTGAGCTGTTTCATCTGCTTTCTTATCAAGGTGTGTCCTGGTTAAGAAACAACATTTCTAATATACTATAAGCACCGATATTTTGAATTGTCATATTTAAGTTGTGAAAGTTTCCTCTGCATTCAATGTCTCCTTACACCTGTAGAAGCAGAATGGTACATCCGTCTGCCCCATACCTTCACTTAAAAAAATAAAAATAGTCTTTTTTTTATTAATTTTCACGTTTCATGGATTAATATATTTCTGCAATCCTTAGGAAAAAAGCAGATTATGTGTATGCAGCACATATCATAAAACATTTTATTTATATTAATATCTTAAAATCCCTCTAATGATTATGGTGACACCTTCAGGGGGTGTCCACACAGGCATCTGATCCCCCCAATCTGCATGCAGCATCAGGGGAGCAATATTACCCCACTATTTACCTGCTGTTGCTTGCTCAGCCAATCTCCTTGCAGCTTCCTGTCTCTATGTCAGTAGCAATACATAGCACATATCAGTGATACACTACATATCCCAGGCTGCTTTACAGCACAAACAGGAACCCCAGAGTTTAAATCAAATATTTCAGCTAACCTGAAAACAAATCATTTTACATTTGATGCTAATTTAGCCTTGGTTTGGAGGGTGTTAACCCTAATTTGCAACTGTCAGAAAATACAAGAGATTTTGCTGACTTCAATGTAAGTGTTTAAATGTTTATTTTGGTATTTTTTCATGCACATTTTTTTTGCATACACTACTAGTTATGCTCTATCAGATCTATTCATAATCCAGCTCACTTAGATATGCCTTTAATATACCGGCAACAGTAGCATGTTTATTTAGGAGAGGTCAGCATGATTTACTTGGATTATTGTCCAGGAGGAACTCAATAGAGCTCAGGTCTCACAGGTAATTGCTCAGGGATGAAACATTTTAGGACTTCTTGCTTTATTCTGCATACAATTAAAAGATTCTGACCCCCCCATACAAAATATGAGCTCACTCACATTTTTACCAGAAAGAAATCACAGCTTTCTTAGAGTTAAAATTTGAGTTGGTTTTATTATACAAGGAAGTGACTGTTAGTTATACGAATGTGAGGTTCAATTATTTCAAAGGCCACAAGTTTCGCTGTATTTAAGAGTATTGAACCTTGGCAGCACAATAACAGTGTTATAGTGAACCACCAATGATAACTGGCAAGATCGGCCCATACCCTGTCATCATCAGATCTACCCCCAGCCATAGAAGTGACTAACTTGGGGTTGGATAACATATATCTACCCCTATTCTGACCTACCCAGCGATACATGATGGTTCTTGTTATTATCCCTGCTAGCAGAGACAGAACCAAACCATTATTGGACCCTCAGGAAAATCACAGGAACACAGGAATTTTAAGGCAAAGCAGCAGAGTTACCAACTGTAACTCTTCTTTTAGGCAGATGTAGATTTGTTAACCCCTATGACCATAATGGCTAATTAGATCCTGCTCACCGTCCCCTGAATTAAATTTCCTGGCTCCTCCATGTCTGCCTTTTGAACTGTTCCCAAACTACCTCAGCCTTTTACCCCATAATTCTGACGCTGCCTCCCGAGACTTTAGGTAACATGCTTTATTATATTTGTCAGGGAAATCTGGTCATTTTGATGGCAAACATGATATGGGGATTCTCATACAGTACATATAAGTGATCTATGTTATACTTATAACACAGGCAATATTAAACCACAACATGCAATCTTAAACTACACATGCCATGCAGGCTACCATTAATATTATTAACCCACATATGCCAATAGGGCAAACCTAGCCCACACATCCAGGGGGTACCACAATTATGATCATTCTACTCACAGGGAAATAGCAGTCCAGATACAGTCCATATATCCATTTATACAGTCCAGATACATGTTGGAGGTGCAATGTTTTTCCTGAATGGTACTCCTTGTACAAGGCACCCCATGCCCTCCTGAGGCGCCGGTTGGTTGAATCAATCCCAATAGACCCCCAGTTCAGACTGAGAAGCACCTGCCTGATTGAGAACAGTTACTGCCCCTTATTCCCCTTCAATTTTAAATGTACTGCCAAGGTGCTACCTAATTGGCCTAATTAAATTGCTTGGGATTGTAGATCTTCCACTCATTTAATGGCTGCTGTTCTGAATAGCCAATAGCTATAGAGCTAATGCTGGACTATCACTTGGTTGGTTACAAGAGGAGGGAGCATGAAGTTTGAATAAGATGATCTGGCTCCCTTTAATTACTCTGCCCAACCCTCAAATGGATGAATGACTGTGGGGCTGATGTAGGCACCACCTTGTTTGGACAAACTGTATTGGGAGAGAATTGAAGTGGCAAAATGTTTACTCTACGTTAATGTTTTACTTGGCTCTAATGTTTTGTACTGTTACAAATCTATGACTCAAAATAAAGTGATCAGAGTCTTCTTTGGCAGAATATATGTCTCAGCACTATATTACTTTAGGGTATGGGAGGAAAGGTGATCTTGGTTTGCAGTATTCTCATACTCCATTCTGGTTCTGAAGTGCCTCGCCTGTAGAGTCCAGTCAGATTGCCCACTCTTCTGTCATGGAACAGCAGGCTGACCAGTATGACCCGTGAGTGCTGGTGCAGCGAGAAGGCGTTCCATGACGGCAAGTAATACTACATCACAATATTTGCCTTGTAATGTAAATGACAATCCTTCTAATAGACCACATCTTCCATGATTGTAATATTGTAATATAAGCCATTTTAATACTACTAGCGACTTGCCCATCAAGAAATGACGACAATAACATTTTAAGCCATGGTAATGTTGTTTGCCACCGAATGTGAGGTTATGGCCCATCTGAGCAGCTTCATCGCTCATCAGGAACCCAGCGCTGAGCGCCTTTGGAACTCATTGCGTAGCTCACAATGAACGCCTTTGGCTTTCCTTGAGAGCCACAACTTGCTAACCTTTGGTGCTCCTTGTGAGCCTCACAATGAGCGCCTTTGGTGCTCATCGCGTGGCTTGCAATGAGCTCCTTTGGCGCTAATTGGAAACCTCTCCCCTTTGTACTTTATAGGCCTTGCACTTGAATACCCTTGGCGCTCATTGCAAGCCTCTCTCCCTGTGTTACTACATTGGGTTAAGTGTCACTGGCTTTGATTAAGTGTTACTGCCTTTGATTAAGTGTTACTGGCTTGAGTTAAATGTTACTGATTTTTTTGCGTTAAGTCTTAGTGCTTATGGCTGGTATTTATGTCCTTCGGCCGCCTTTTCCGTCCTTCGGCTGCTTTTCACGTCTTTTGACCTCATTTTCAATTTGTTTAATTTTTTTCGGCCGCCATTTTTTCTCTTGCTGCGACGATTTTCGATCTAAAAAAAAGCCAAGCTATGCCTCAAATTAACTTGCAACCTTCAGCGCTCATTACCTAAGTCCCGTGGGTTGCAGGGATGAGCGCCTGTGGCGCTCATCTCCTCCAGCGCAATGAGCGCCTTTGGTGTTCATTGCCTAAGTTCCTCGGGTCGCAGGGATGAGCGCCTGCAGCGCTTATCTCCACCAGTGCAATGCTGTTGCCAAAATCCCGCAGGTTGCAGGGATGAGCACCTGCGACGCTCATCTCCACCAGCGGAATGAGCACCTTTGGCGCTCATTGCATAAGTGCGGCAGGTCGTAGGGATGAGCGCCTACAGTGCTCATCTACACCAGCCCAATGAGCGTCTTCGGTGCTCATTGCCTGGCTGCACCAACTGAGGCAGTCAAATCTGCTGTGGTGGGTTTAGTTAAGACTGTTAAGACTGATGTTGCAGCATCCCAGTGTCATCTCAGTTGCATTTCCAGTTCAATAACTGGAATATCACCTTGATAGCATTGTGGCTGCGTAGTATTTTACTGTCACTCTCAGTCAGCAACATCTTAAAGGTAAAATATTTGAATGCATTGAAAGTGGTTCAATCCATGTGCTGCTTTAACTTTTTTATACTTTTTTTGAGTTTATAGATGTAGGAAAGGTACAGTATATGCACTAATATGCATTGACATTCATAGTCACCAACATCCCTGCTATACACATTCAGAGTGGCTCTAACTTCATGAATTCAGCAGCAATTTCAAAAAGGAAAATATTTTTAAACATACCTTTCTACCCTGTATCTGGTGTATGGTGTAAAAGCACAACTGGCGAGTTATGCAGATCAATTAAGGAAACAAGAGGCATATGAAGCCCATTAAGACTTTGTAAACCTTTATACAGAACCTGCACCTTAACAATGCCTGAATTGGAACAGGGCATATTTTTAATCTTTTAGTGTTTTGGATTAGAAATACATATTTTAAATACTCCCATTCTACTTTTACAGCTTCTCTTGTCTTATGTTACTAAAATATAGTATAAAAGTACTGTTATCTTATGGCTGTAATATCTCTATATTGTGACTAACAAAAATAAATCTTGACCTTGACTATAACTACATTTAAATTCTAGATTTCTAGTTTACCAAGTAAATGTTTTTCAATTTCCAGTATTTGTAAAATATATGGGTTGCTATATCTAAGACAGTCACCTAGGGCACCAAATTGGATGGGGCAAGAACTGGAAGCATTTACTATTCACTTTGGCCATGAATAGATTAGAACTCAAACAGTGTTTTCAATTGTTACTGTGAAGCACATGTGTGCCCATAAACACTATGTTGGAACACTTTAACTGGACTCTTTACAGACAGTTTATTAACATGGCTTATGCTAATAGCTGATCAGAACCGCCAAGCACTAAATATGTTTAATCTGTTATTTATGAAGATGGCTTATACCGAGTAACAGACATTTATTACTGGAGTTTACCAGTACTCTAAATGGTGTTTAGTAAAACACAGCTGATTGTAATTAAATATTAAATAATACAACCATAGAAGCTTAAACTGTCGTCCAGAGTTTACAAAAGACTAATAATACAAAGACTAGACACATAGTCACTTCACGGGCCGAGGTACCTCTCAACCTATTTTTAAAATAACCGTCTATGGGCCCTATGTAAAACTCTGCAAAAGCAATAACCATTGCCGTAGCAGTACAGTAAATCCTACCTAGCTATGTAAATCCTCCACCCCTAAAACATTGTGAGAGAACTCCTACGGGTCACTATTACGAGTGAACTGCACATCAAATCCGAAAAGCAAGGAAAAAATCTCCATTGATTTTTGTACTACAATAAATTACCAGTTACCCACTTTGAAACAACCAAACCCTAACCTAAAGGATTTTACAGATCACTTGCAAATGAGAGCACCGCCATAACTGCAAAAAGCAGAAGAAAGATTTACGTGTACCAAAGACCACTCGCAAGTGGTTTTCAAACTCTTCCACCAGAAGCATTTCAAGTGGCAGTATAGCACAAAAAAAACTACAAAATGATGACATTTCAACATTATTTGATTATTTGATATGTTAGTATTAAGCTTGTTTTATTATACAAAATCCAGGGTTAAACACAACCCAGTACAACCCAAGGGGCTAATAGACATCATAAAACTATGTTGCCTAGGAAGAAATGCTATAATGCATTGTCCATTAATATATTTTAACACAAAATAAACATGTTTATTTATTGAAGCTATACATACAATTTGTCACATATTTCCAATATCATCCATTAATATATTTTAACACAAAATAAACACGTTTATTTATTGAAGCTATACATACAATTTGTCACATATTTTCAATCTCAAAATATATTAATAAAAAAAAATTTTTTTTAATTTTATTTTTAATATATATGTCTAATGTTTCCTTGCCCAGCACTTATGGCACTTGTTACGGCACTTCCCACTCATTATAATATTCATGATGCTCCCATTTCCTATTGGCTCCTAGAGCCGTGTCTCACCTGGGGGAGCTAAAGATTTATATTAGTGTAGAACTTAGGGAAAAAGCCCCTGCAGCCGATTCTCGGCAGTGCCCTAACTTAGAGCTCTTGATTTACATGAAGGCCTATAATAGCAAAATATGTCAACTTGATTTAAATAGGGACTATTGTACAAAACCGAATACAATGTACCTAAGTTAAATACTGCCTAGTGATTTATAACCAAACCTCTTTACTCCTTTGCATTTTAAATACCCTTCCTTAGGGAACTTTGAGGCAAAATATTTCATAATGAACTGCTAACAAAGTTCATATTGTATTGTGCCCAGTCAAAAACCAAAACCGAGGTACTCAATCTGAGAACAAACACTACTGAAGTAGGCTTGTTCTATAAGCATAGTAACATACCCAGAAGGCAACACTCTTTTAGCTGACTTGTGCCCTTTATAAGGAGAAATATCCTGTAGTATATTAGTCTGGTCTCACTCAATAGAGTGATCCAGCCACATAATGTCAGACACTACCCAGTTGCTGGTATAGAGCTTGAAGGCGCTGTCCTGGGGTGTGCTGTTCTCTCGCCGCCTTTTCAGGAGCTGAATGGTGCTTGAGTACACTGGGCAGGAGTCAGCTGGGCTCTTGCGGTTGTCTCTTGAGCTGGTGCAGATCTCTGTAGATTTATTTTTCTCCTTCCTTGCAGAAAGCTTGCTTGAAGCGAAGTTCCTGTGGTAGTTCCACCTACTTCTTGGAATTTCTTCCAAAAGTCCCTCTTTCAATGCTAATCCATCTCACCAGTGTGGGGCTGGTACCTTGGATATGAGAAGTAGCATATCCCAGACATACGTTTCAACCTTAGTTGGGCCTCGTCAGTGAGGTGTAGCCATAATTCCTAAGGCACAATGCGCAAGAAGACCACTTCTGGAGTCTCATATCACCCTTAGGGAGACTAAGCCTCAAGGGTCATTTGCATAAGCAAAAACAAAAGTAGAGCTGTTCAATTTAAAACCAAACAATACTGAAGTATACTTGCTCTATTGGTATAGTAACATACTCAGAAAACACCCTTTTAGCTCACTTATGCCCAATCAGTCAAATTAGTAAAAAACAGTAATAACCCAGTCAAGTTTTTTTAAACTCTTGTAATAAGCTTTTTAAAATGATCACTGAAGTGCTATATTTATAGTGTACACATGAAAATCAAATAATGAGCAAGTATTTTAGAAAGTTTATAGAGATTCTTTTGTTTTATATATATATATATATATATATATATATATATATATATATATATATAAACTAGATTGCTTAATTAATTACATGCAATTAACATTGACATCCTCAGAGTAACAACTTTTCGGCTTCTTGGACAGACTCCTTCGTATTGCTATTCAATTGGTGTCTTTTCGCAGCCTCAAAGCGGCTTCTGAGTTACAGGCTTGAAAAAAAATGTCCACCAATTATTTTTCAAGCCAGTAACTTGGATCCGCCGCTATTTTTATTTCAAGCCTGTAACTCAGAAGCATTTGGGAGGCCGCCAAAAGATGCCAATTGAATAGGAAATTAGGTTGCAAACTCACTTATGGGCTCCCTGCCTCCCCATGAGGCAGGGAGTCCATAAATGAGGTTGAAAGCTAATTTGCTATTTAGTTTGGTCTTTTGGCAGCCTCCCAACGGCTTCTGAGTTACAGGCTTGAAATAACATAGCGGCCATTAAAAACGTTAATTTTTTTCAAGCCCGTAACTCAGAAGTCCTTTTCAGGCTTGGGGAAATTGATCAATTTCCCCAAGCCAGCAAAATGTTTTCATACCCGTATATGGCAAAAGGAGCACAGGGAAGGGAGAGGGGCGAGAAAGACACAGGGGAGGGAGAGGGGGAAGAGGGTGGAAAGAGATACAGGGGAGGGAGTGGGGGAAAAGAGAGACAGGGGTGAGAGGGGGAAGAGACACAGGGAAGGGAGAGCAGGGCAAAGAGACCAAGGGGAGGGAGAGGGGCGCTCATCGCAAGGCCTGTAAAGTAGACCGGTGAAAGGCTTGCAATGAGCACCGAAGGTGCTGATCGTTAGGCCCGCAAGTTAGAGGAAGGGAAAGTCTCGCATTGTGAGGCATCAGATTTTTTTGCCGTCATTTTTGCCAGGGAAGTCACTAGTATTTATAAAACAAAAACATTGCCTAAAGAGCGCCACTAAAAAAGATAAATGTAGACTTTATTCTTTATCTATTGTATTGAATGTTGCCTTAAAGTTTAAAGTGTAAGCCTTTGTTCCTAATAAGAATAGTTATATTGTAAGTTTGCCACTGCAAATAGACACATGACCATAAAACTCAAGAGTAGGGCATCTCCAAATAGGATAACCCTCCCCTCAGGTTCTAGCAGACCAAGATGGAAGAATTCATGATACTAGCAGAGTCTCCTAAATTCAAGATGCTCATGGCTTATATAGCTTCTAATAAGCTTATTACATAATTTCCTAATGTGAAGTTTTTCACAATTCCTACAATACAGTAATTTTCTTCTTGTGTGTTCCTTTTAATACATACAACAATAATTTAAATTTCATATAGATCGGAAGTCTGTCATATCTCCTCCAGGGATCTGACCATTCATCCGATGATCAAATGCAATGAATTGGTTAAGTGGTTTGCACATTTTCAATGCTATTTGACACTTCTAGCTTTTATTAATAAAACACAACATACTTATTTTGAAAATTAAACTTTGCAAGTGATTTTCAAGAATGCTGAATTTCAATCCTTGTTTAAAAATAGAACTGGGTTAAGCTATTGCACCATGTTTTTTTTAATTATGATATATACATGTGATTGGTGCCTCCATTAATTTAGAATCAGAGTTACCACCAAATAAGAACCGACAGATACATCTAGACTGCCCATTCTAAGTACCCAAACACTTGGGCCCCTATTCAATTGCCCAAATCGCAATTACAAGAGCCCGTAATGGAGGCCATACGGCTACATTTAGCTACTCGCAATTCAATCTTGAGTTACAAGCTCAAAATCGATGTGGCTGGCAAAAACGTAACTCCATCCTATCTCCTTCTTTGGTGTTTCAAGGATGCAAATGTTAGCAGTGCTAAAGACACAAAATCCATATTCAATTAAAACAATTCTAAAGGCTGAGATTTACCTTCAACCCCGTATACGGTAAACATATAAAAAAAATTATATACTAGATAGGCCCCACAAGTGTGTTAAATACCTGTTTGTAACACTGCAAAGGCAAATAAACACACAATATCGTACTTAGGGAAAGCAATGAAAGGCGTTAGAATTAATTACACAAGTCTGAAGCTCTAAAATCTGCAATACATTTTTTCATATGTTTTATTTCCGTGTTATATCGATCCCCTGAACCAAGGAGTTAATACATATTATGGAACCTGCATGGACTAGAACAGTTGCTTTATTGATTTTTATTGATTTCTACATTTCTGGATTTCGAGTCTGATTGCAAATAAGACTTCTAAACACTAATTGATTGTAGTTTAAACTCCATGTTTTACTGACGTCATGATGACGGTCTCATTTACTATTGGCTCTGTCTAAATTGTAACTTACTGGCCTGCTTAGTTGATCATGTTAGGCCCTAAAATGCTATGTACGGGTTCATGGTTTGCATGTTGGGGCTGTGAGCATGTACTTGAGAGCTTTAGTCAATTGGATACATCTATATATATGTAAAAACTGTGGAACCCGCAGCCAAAGGCTAGTTTCAAGAAAATTATGGGCTTGCAATTGATTAGGGACCTTGGTCTGAGAATTGCAATGATTTAATTGCTTTACTTTGTTAGCTCCTAACATAACTGCTGGGTGGCTGTTCCTCCTATCTTTTATTAATCCTGTACATTTGCACATCACCCCTAAATCTTAAACTTTTCCACTTCCGATCATGACTTCTTGATATCATATTCCTCTTTTTACTTCTCTCCTGAGATTTATTAAATGCTTTGATGAATTTAATGTTTTCTATCATGTCAAGCCTCCCATTCTTTCCTCTAAGGCCTTGCTTCCCAAATGATGACCCACTGGCTGAATGTAGCCCACCTGCTGTTTTCCGTGGCCCATTAACTGTCAGGAAGAAACTCTTCAAGAACCTGATATGATTAAAACATAACACTTGGCACAGTTTAAATACTTCGGAAATTATTTAGGTATTTCACATAAAACAGATAAATACCGTATATTAATTTATATATTTAGGAATTTCACATACAATAGATAAATATATTAATTTATATATTTAAATATACATTGTTTTAGTTATTATTTTATATCTCACCCATCTTCTCTCTAGCCGATAGTAATCTGGTTCACTAGATTTTATTTGGCTCCCTGGCCAATTAAAACCTGGCGCCATACACCAACCAAGTTGGACAGCACGACTCTAATATATACTCCCTTAGGCACAGTGAGCAAATGGTCCACATCTGGAGTCCCCTATCACCCTTATAGCCCTAAGGGTAATTTTAATAAGCAATACCAACAATAGAGGTGCTCAGGGAGTTATCGGCTACACCCTTCTGACGAGGCCCAATTAATGCTGAAACATATGTCTGGGGTTTGCTGTTTCTCCGGTTAAGGATAGAATTGCCTGGTATTTCAGGGCTGGATCACTATATTGGGTGAGACCGGACTGATATACTACAGGATATTTCTCCCTGTGAAGGGCACAAGTGAGTTAAAAGAGGCGGCTCACAAGGTGGATGACCATATCCATAGAACTACCTAATAAGGATAGTTCGTTCTCTGCCTGAGCACCTCTATTGTTGGTATTGATTATGCAAATGACCCTTACGGTTTTGCCTCCATAAAGGTGATAGGGGACTCCAGATATAGACACCTTGCTCACTGTGCCTTAGGGAGTTATTAGCTACACCCTACTGATGAGTCCCAATTAAGGCTGAAACATATTTCTAGGGTTTGCTGTTTCTCCGGTTAAGGGTAGAATTGCCTGGTATTTCGGGTCTTGATCACTCTTTTGAGTGAGACCAGACTAATATACTACAGGTTATTTCTCCCTGTGAAGGGCACAAGTGAGCTAAAACAAGATGCTCTCAAAGTGGATGACCATATTCATAGAACTACCTATTAAGGATAGTTTTTTCTCTGCCTGAGCACCTCTATTGTTGGTATTGCTCATGATTTTGTTTAGTTTTACACTTATCCCAGTAAAAAAAAAAGAAAAACACAAAGAGTACATTTTATCCCATATGTATAATATATATTTTGGAAGACTATTCAAATCTAATAAATAAGGACTAACTATAAAACAACTATTACAATTAAACTTACACAATTAAAAGGATTGTAGGGAAATATTATTTATCCATTTTCTCTTTCTATTGTCGATATATGCTGTAAAGCAATGCATGCCTAAAATTCACAATAAAATAAATGCATCCTTTATGGTGTCTAACATGTTTTTGTAGGTGTGTCACAAAGAAAATTAATAATTTATCAAAGAATTATTGCTTCCTCTAATATATTGAGATACATGTAACCTTGTCATTACGATGTATTTCCCTCTGTTTCAGATCAATAATGAGTAAAATATTTGCTCAGAATTGCCGGGAGGGTTGCACATATGTCTACGCTTGTTCTCTGTGTTTGTTGGTTCCTCGGGGAGTTACAGTGATTTTGTGATTTCCAGTTGACACGAGGGTCTATAGATTAATCTTTGTTGACTCACAGCACAAAAAAAGTCAATCTTTTCCTCCTCATATTTTTTCTTACAGAGGTTTTAATAGAAAATGCAGAACTGTGTGAACACATTTTCAAATTTGATACTATTTTTTTTTTACTGTATTTTTTGGCTATGAAAAAAATCTAATCTTCACCTACATGTTGGTTCAAGGTTCTGTTACATTCACTCAATTCCCATTACTATTCTGCTAATTCTGTTTCTGATAGAATGAACCATATAACCGATCTAAGCATTTGTTCACGGAGGACCAGAATGGGAGAGAAGAAATGTAAGCAAAACACTACTTTACTTTAAAGTGATATCTAAGTGTCCTGGATTATGAATGCATCTGATGGAGGAGAATCAGAAGTGTATGAAAAAAATGTTTGCATGAAAAAATACCCTAAAAAATCATTTAAACACTTACCTTGAAGTTAGCAAAATCTACTGCAATTTCTGACAGTTTAAAATGAAGGTTAACACCCCCTCCAATTTGTTTTGGCCAGTCCAGTTAGAGAAAGTTTTGAGACATTGCACTAGGTTAGTTGATATGGCAACAGCCCACAGCATATACAGGAAGTAGGGATGAGTCATATACCAGCAGTGACAACATTGCTCTCCTATTGGCTGTGGTGCAAAGCAGCATGGGGTATGTAGCAAAGGAGACTGGGAAATGTAGTGTATCACTGACATGTGACAGGAAGCTGCAAGGAGATTGGCTGAGCTAGCAACATCAGGTAAATAGTGGGTTAATATTGCTCCCTGGATGCTGCATGCTGATTGGGGGGGATCAGGAAGTTGTGTGGACACCCCCTGGAGGTGTCAACATAATCATTAGAGGGATTTTTAGATATTAATAAAAAATAAAATGTTTTATGAAATGTGCTGCATACACATAAGCTGCTTTTTGTCTACAGACTGCAGAAATGTATAAATAGAGCTCACTTAGATATCCCTTTAACTTAAAGGACCATTGTAATGCATTTACAAGAAAAGCTGTATGTTTTTTTGGGGCATAGATAATTAAAGATAATATTCAGAGTGGTTTATGTCCACCTCCCTGTGTCTATCAGGTGGCATGGCCAGCTCTGCATGGAAGCTTGAATAAAAGAAAGGCTGACCAGTTAGTCTCTGATTCTGAGCATGCTGAGTAAAAGTGGTGGGGCTATGATGGCTCATGTACTGTCACTGGATGGGGCCTATGAGGGAGCTGCAAGCAGGTTACAATACAGCTGTTACCTCTATGTAGACCTTTGGTGCAGAGAAAATTATCTCACAGGGTGGGATAAGTGACATCATAGTCCAGCCTCCTTCCAAGCTCCATGAACATGCAACCCCCAGACAGAGCTGTCCATGCCATCGGGGAGGTGGAGAAAGCCAGCTCCACTTGAGGAGAAAACAGACAATTTAAAAAGTATTAAAAATATACTTATTTTACACTGCTTATTGATTTTTAATAATCTCTGCCCAACAAACAAACATATGAGCTTTACTTGTAAATTCACTACAGAGGTCATTTAACCATTAATAAAATTACATTTGATAATTTAAAAAGTGTTGTTAAAAGAATTATATACATTTGAATAGGTTTTTGTTGTATATTCTATTATTTTATTTTATTTTTATTCTTAGAATGATTCTTGGCGAATAAGAGCTCGACAACAGCGAGAAGACATTCCTGAGTAAAGAAAATAAACTGGAGTAGAGCAAGTTCCGTTATTGTTCCAGATTGTTATAGTTTAGATTAAATTGCTTTGGTAAATGAGGCAGTTGATCCATAAGGTTAAACTGTCAATTACACGCACCCATTTACATGTTAGTAGGATGCCAATATTTGTTATTTAGCATTTGATGTTGACTGATGCAATTTAAACACCTTAGAGACAAAGAAGGCTTTTTTTTGTGGGGTACATAACAATTGTCTGAAAATGGACAGTTATAATTTTGTGAAATTAGCCATTTGATACTGCAATTGATGTCATGCTATAGTTTAATAAATTAGACCTGCTTTTTTTTTTTTTACATTTTTGGATATTTTTTACAGATGGGTTAAATCTTATTCTCTGTGTTTCTGCAGCATCTACACAGCATATTTTTTTTTACAGAAGTTGTTAGTTAGTGAAGACCTTGCATTTAGATAGAAGTTCACTAACTAAAAACTTTTGTAAAATAAATATGCTCTGTGCTTATATAGAGCCCTTTAGAATTAGCTGAATCGCAATTTAATACGGCTGTAAGTAAGCAACATATTATCTCATTTCCATTCAAGACAATAGATATCAAATGAAATATCTCACTGCACAAAATTGCAATAAATATGGAGAATAAACTTTAAATCATCCATATGCTGTTATGCTAGAGCCTGTGTTCTTTTTATATGTTTAGATGGCTGACAGGACATCTTGTATTACTGATAACCATTTCTTGCCACATCCTTATTTGGAACATATCCCCTAGCATATGTTCTGTCCATTAGACATATTTAACTTGTATTATTTAAGTGAAAAGTCTAAAATAGTAGCATCTTTAAAGTAAAATTTACTTTCACCTCTTGTATATGCAGATATATCTGAACTCATTATCTGGACCATGGGTGCGCTTGTCCATTTTAATTTATAAATACATTTTAATAGGCTTAAAAAAATGCTAGAATTATTGTTAATCATACATAATTTTGAAACGTGAAGTTTTTCCTAATTCTTACAATACATGTGTTATTTTAATAGATACAGCATTACTTTCAATTTCATATAGATCTTTGCAGCCTTATTAAATTGCAATTAGGCCAATTGAATAGGGCTCTATATAAGCACATAGCATACTTTCAGCCTTATTAAATTGTGATTCGGCCAGAGCATACTTTGTTTACAGAAGTTTTTAGTTAGTGAAGACCTTGCTTTTGGATAGAAGTTCACAAACTAAAAAGTATGCTTTGTGCTTATATAAAGCCCTATTCAATTGGCCGAATCGCAATTTAATAAGGCTGATAGTCTGTAATGTCTCCCCCAGGGATCTGACCACTCATCTGATGCAATCAGATGGTTTAGTGTTTTTTTAAGTTTATGCATTTGTTCTTCCTCTGTCCTTTTTAATGCCACTATGTACATTTTTTTGTATCTGTATACTTAAAACAAAATAGTCTCTGAGCCTTGAAGTTTTTTGGTGTAATATATTTAGATCTTGACTATGCCTGACTAGTAACTCAGTTCAAGCTCAGAGTGCTGTGGAATAACTCATCTTTGAAACACTCATGTCTCTGACCCTTACTATACATACTGATAGCTTAGTGGAATAATCAGGCAGAATCAAGTGTGAAAAAGAAACATGCTAGTCCCAACAGCACCTTCCGGATTGCTACCTTGTCATGGTGAAGGGGCTTGCGTACTTCAATGAAGCTGTGAGCTATACCATGTAGGGTCACTCAAGATGGGCAGGTCATAGCAGAGAGGTCCACTGAAGATGGATCTGGTAACCCACTCCAATATCTTTGCCATGAAAACCTTATGGATTGGCACAACCAGACACAAAATGTGCCTGGTGTGCTGCCATCCATCGGGTCATTGAGAGTCAGACACGACTGAAGGACTCAACAACAACAAAGTTGTACATGCAAAACCTATCCTAATTCTAGACCCGGTTATCATGAGATGGCATTTAACCAAGAACTTCTAAACCAGGCTATCTATTGAAGCTCCACAGGGATTATTTTATTTCTTCAGAAAACATAATGTTTCAAGTGTATCCTCAACTATTGTGATTTTTGTATTGTTTTCCTAACAGTTTTTACTTCTAGTCACTAATTGGACCAGAGGGTTTCATATGCCGTACACAATTACCACCACAATTACAGCTTGGATGCAATGACATCACTTGAAAGTTGAATGCTCCTGTAATAAAAGAAAACATGATTTGCTAGTAAACAAGATGCAAACATTTAGGGCCTCATTCAATTGTGATTTGGCCAATTGAATAGGGCTCTATATAAGCACATAGCATATTTTTTTACAGAAGTTTTTAGTTAGTGAAGACCTTGCTTTTTGATAGAAACTTTATATCCTAAAAACTTCTGCAAAAAAATATGCTCTGTGCGTATATAGAGCCCAATTCAATTGGCCAAATCACAATTGAATGAGGCCCTATATATTTACAAGCTAAGTTAATAATAAAGTGAAACTTTTGTTTTCATTTTTCATACTGTTAACTAACTTTTGTATCAATATTTGTTATTGCACAGTCTCATCAGGGTTCCCTGGTGGTCCATTGGTTAGGATTCAGTTCTTTCAGCACTGCGAACTGGGTTTGATTCCTGTCAGAGAACCAAGAGGTCACACCACCCTGAAGCCATATAGGGTTGGTCCTGGTCAGTACTTGGATGGGAGATCACCTTAGGAATACCAGGAGCTGTATGCAGTGGCCCAGTGGAGAAGGAGCTGGCAACCCACTTCAGTATCTCTGCCATGAAAACCAAGTGGATCAGCACAACCATGGACATAAAGATGTGCCTGGTGTGTTACTGAGAGTCAGAAACGACTGAGCAGCTAAAAAAAAAACAACAACAAAAAAAAAACAGTCACATACCCTCTATATATAATGTATTTTGCCATTGTAAATAGTGCTGTGAAAAATGTTAGTGCTTTATAAATAAAAGTTAAAAATAATAAAAAATGTTTTTAAACAATAGAGAAATTAAGGAACCTTTACCCTTTTAGAAACAGATCAAAAATGGCAACTAAAATAATACTTGCTCTAAAAGACATGGCTTATAATGACTTCATAACCTGAATATGTATAGCTTTGAGGACAGAAGAGAGAGGGGTGATATGAAGGAGACGTTAAAATATATCAAGCGATTTAATAAAGTTTGAGTGAGAAGTATCTGAGAAAAAGAGGAGTGCAAAAACAAGAGGTCAGTATTTGACGTTGGAAGGTGGGAGATTTAGAGGTAATGTGAGCAAGTACTACTTTACAAAAAGAGAAATAGATAAGTAGAACATCCTTCTAGTGGGAGTGGAACTGTGGAAGAATTCCCAGCATAGATGAATTTGTGAAGGGTTAACTCTCTTTCTGCTTATGCTCTCTGCTGTGAGTCTGTCTGGGGGAATGTCAAAGTCTCATGTAAACATAGATTTAATTTAAAAATGTCTCTGTAAAAAAGAACGTATTTAAAAAATTCAAAAAGTATTTCAACATGGTATTGTGAGACGTTTACAGTGGTGTGCTACATTTTATTTTAGCCAATCTTTTACATAGATAGAATGGGTAAAATAGATGCCCCTTGTTATTATTATTATCATTTATTGGTAACGCGCCAACATATTCTGTAGCCATATATATGGGTTACGATCAAGGCAAGAAAACAATAGCAATATTAACATATTGCAAAGAATGGCGGACCCTGTCTTTGAGCTTAGAATCCAGTGTCCAGATTGCTTTCCCCAAAGCGCCATGCAAGATTGAAAACTCACAAACGTATAATCTAAAGGGATGTTGGTTCTTATCTGTTGTCAAATATATGCAAATAAAACATAAAACAGGCAAATAAAACTACAGATTGAACTCCCCATAAAGATACATTTAATATCAATAAACAAGAGTTGGGTAATAAAAATAAACAATGTTGAAATATATACAGTGAGAAATAATTAATAGGACACAACTCAGTTCAATATACATAAACCATGCACTGTTTATATAAAAGTAAATTTGCATTGAGTTTTATACTAGGTTTAGAAACTTGATTTTGAATTTGATTCTAAAGCATATGGGACAGCAATGTGCAAAGTTATACAGCTAAGCAGCAGAAGATGATGTAAGAAGAAAGTTGGTTTGGCGGAAATTATGAAAAATGTTATTTTATCCAAAAGGAATTTATTAGCTTTCTAAGAGAATGAATAGGTTGTGAAGTACAAGGGTCCAAGACTTGACCTTGATATACCAATCAGAGTAGTGGAGTGGAGGAAGTGGTTACAGAGACACTTAGCACCACTATTGCTATTTAATAAATATACCCCATTGTCTGACTGCATTAATGTACCACAAAATAGGAAATACTTATATAAAGCATTATATATAGCTTTGTGACATTGGTAATTACATTGCCATGTGGTGAACCTCTATTTAGTTGTTTTCATAATTTTTTTAGACTTTAAATAATACTAAGTTTGACTTTTTGCATGACCTTTCATATTACTCATGATTAGATCACCTTTTCTCTTTGAATATCTTTGGAACTTAGGGATCTTTAATTGTGTATATTAAGAAGACAGCATGGAATGGTGCCACCAAATTGTTAGCACCCAATGAGTCAGCTTCTAAATATGAGAAAAAAGCTGTTTATGAGAGTTAAACCTGAAAATAGAGATGATGAATGAGTAAAATGAATGATGTCCAAAATAAGCATTGTTAGTCATTGTGACATACACAATATTTGTTAGAATTTTATTTATAAATTGTTTAAAATGGCACTGCAAAGTACCAACATTGTGTGATTATTTGTGATGTGTATTTGTTACAGGTATCCCTCTTGCTCCTATCAGAAATAACACTAGTAATAAAATTCTGGTACAGATTTAATCTAAGATGGAGGCACCCAATCTGTGGTCTGTGAAGCACCAGTGCACTGTGATTACAAAAGATGGCATTATACTGTAGACTCCCTGTTATCTGGCACCCACAGAGATTGGTAGATGCCGGATAAATTACGTTTCTGGTTGCTTGAGAGTTACTATTAAAATAGGCCTAGATTAGCTGCACATAGTATGCTCTGCTAAGTATATTGTCATTGAGGGCTGATCTAGCAGCTTTCACTCCTCACTTACACACAGGTACGTTCGGCTGGAGGGTGCGGTGCTGACCCTGGGGAATGTAACGCCAACACTGCACTGGCTCAGTCACTCATGCCTGCCTGCTTCCAGGTAATGATGAATTGCAGAGACATACAGTGGATGCAATGTAGGGGCCTCATTCAAATGCAATGTGGCCAATTGAATAGGGCTCTATATAAGCACAGAGCATATTTTTTAACGATTTTTTTAGTTAAGTGAAGACCTTGCTTTTGGATAGTTCACTAACTAAAAACTTCTGTAACAAAAATATGCTATGTGCTTATATAGAGCCCTATTTAATTGGGCAAATTGCATTTGATTTGGGCCCTAGGTGCCTGTAAGCATTTTGTGGCATGACAACCTGGCTCCTGGCATTTTGTTGAGCCATGTAAAAAAAATATATATATTTAAAGTACAGTATTCAATTTTTTTCTGGTTGCTTGAGAGTTCTGGTTAACTGAGAATCTGCCGTAAATATATATGAAATACAATTAGGAAACTGGATACAAAACCATCAAAAGCAGTGCAGTAATGTGTAGATAGTACATTTGTAGGTTAAAGACTATATTCCACAAAAGCACAATAAGTGTTAAGAAACAGGCAGAAAAGTCGATAGCCGTCCATAAAGACCCTTAGCTTTATTCAAGTGGTCCACCAAAACCTTGGTCAACAGTTAAGTGGTCAGTGGAAAATATTGTGAACCACTAAAGAAATACACTGTGTTATATGCAATTCTGCACCTTAAAACATGGATGACTTATAGAAGTCTTTGTATATTGGAATGGATTGATTTACAAGTTTGTGCCAAAGAACATGTTAAACACCTCTGCAGATGGCATTAAGAAAGTAACCCAGTATTGAAGCAGTTTAAGTGATTTAATAACACTTATGTGCCATATATAACAAAGCATCATACGTAATAATGCAGTTGTTGTTTTTGAGTCCTTCAGTCGTGTCTGACTCTCAGTGACCAACATGCCAGGCACATCTTGTGTCTGGTTGTGCTCATCCATGTGGTTTTCTTGACAAAGATACTGGAGTGGATTGCCAGTTCCTTCACAAGTGAACTGCTATTTGTCTGACCTCTCTGCTATGACCTGCCCATCATTGAGGTACACAAGTCCCATCAACATGACAAGATAGGGATCCAGAACGGGGTAATGCAGTTAGTAACATTTTACTTTTATGGTTGAAAAGTGACTGCCCACAGGAAGCTGAAATAATTGCCTATACCAGAGTTTCAATAGTTTTCCGCATCCAAATTACCTGAAAAAATGTATCATTGGAGGGTTTGTGGCTTCCTTATTATGTGCTACGGTTATGGGGAGTGTAGGACTTTGCTTGAGTACATTATAATTAATTAATTGAGTCAGTACATTTTGAAACCCAAAAAGAATATATAGTTGAATAAATTTAGTAGACACCAAGCCATAACAATCCCATAATGGTGGGGTGTTTCCTTGTGCTAATTAAACTACCTTATATTAGACACTGAAAATCCATTTTTGTGTAAATGGAGAATTTTTGTATTCAGGTTTCACCTGAATATATCTTTGCTTGTGATCATGAGGAATTTTGTCTTACTGATAGAATCCTATTTATTTGCACTTCCAAAATATAGTTCCTGTATATATTTAGGTGCACTATTTGCAGTTTTGTTGTTTAGTCATTCAGTTGTGCTTGACTCTCAATGAATCTATGGACCGCAGCAACCCATGCACATATCTCACTCACTGCCCCTCTGAGCTCCCTCAAGTTCATGTTCATTGCTTCAGTGACTTAATCTATCCATCTCTGCCTTTGTCGCCCCCTTCTTCTTGTGCCTTCAATCTTTCCCAGCATCAGAGTCTTTTCTAGGGAATCCTGCTGTCTCATGATATGGCCAAAATATTTTTGCTACAGCCTCATGATTATTCCTTCTAATGAACATTTCTTCTCGATTTCCAGATTTATTGGATCTTCTTACAGTCCAAGGGACTCTAAGCAGTCTTCTCCAACACCACAATTCAAAGGCATCAATTCTATGACGCTGAGAATTCTATATTATCCAGCTCTCACATCCGTATGTTACTACTGGGAATACCATAGTATGGACTATGCAGGCCTTTGTTGATAGTGTAATATCTTTACTTTTTACTAGCTTGTCCAAGCTTGTCTTAGCTTTCCTCCCCAAAAGCAAATATTAATTTCATGACTACAGTCAACATCTGCAGAGATCATGGATCCAAGGAAAATTAAATCTGTCACTGCCTCCACTTCTTCCCTGTCGATTTGCCAGGAAGTGAGATTGCCTTTTGCCTTCGTCTTTTAACGTTGAGCAGCAGGCCAACTTTTGCACTCCCTTCTTTTACTCTCATCAGTGGGTCCTTTAGTTCCTCCTCACTTTCAGCCATCAGAGTAGTATCATTAGTGTATCTGAGGTTATTGATATTCCTTTCAGCAATATTGATTCCAGCTTTGGATCCATCCAGTCCAGCCTTACGTATGATGTACTCTGCATATAAGTTGACTAAATAATGTGACAGTATACAACCTTGTCGCACTTCTTTTCTGATTGTGAACCATTCTGTTGTCCCATATTCGGTTCTGACTGTGGCTTCTTGGTCGATATACATATTCTTTAGGAGGAGGATGAGATGATCTGGTACTCCCATCTCTTTAAGAACATGCCACATTTTGTTTTGATCCACATAGTCAAAGGCTTTAGAATAGTCTAAAAAACAGAAGTATATGCTTTTCTGGAACTCTCTTGCTTTCTCTAGTATCCAGGGGACATTGGCAATTTGATCTCTTGTGCCTCTTCCTCTTCGGAATCCAGCTTCGAAATCCGAAAGTTCCCCGTCCATATATTGTTTGGGTCGAGCTTGTAGAATCTTAAGCATTACATTGCTGGCATGTGAAATTAGTGCAATTGTTTGATAATTGTAGCACTCTTTGTCACTGCCTTTTTTTGGGATTGAGATGTAGACTGACCTTTTCCAGTCTATTGGCCATTGCTGAGTTTTCCAAATGCGTTGGCATAAGGCAAGTAACACTTTCACAGCATCATCCTGTAGAATTTTGAATAGTTCAATTGGGATTCCATCATCTCCTGCAGTCTTATTATCAGCAAGACATCCTAGGGCCCATCTCACTTCACTCTCCAAGATGTCTGGCTCCAGCTCACTATTGAGGTCATCACTGCTTTTAAGATCCTTCCTGCCACCTCTTCTTTATCTGATCTTCTTCTGTTAAGTCCCTACCATTTTTGTCTTTTATCACGTACACTTTGGCATGAAAGGTGCCTTTTAGGTTCCCAATTTTCTTGAAGAGATCTCTTGATTTACCCATTCTGTTATCTTCTTCAATCTCTTTACATCGTTCATTGTACAATGTCTCCTTGTCTCTTCTTGCTATCCTCTGGAATTCTGCATTCAGTTGGACAAATCTTTTCTTATCTCCACTACCTTTCAATTTCCTTCTTTACTGGGCTACTTTCAAAGCCTCATCAGTCAGCCAGTTTGACTTCTTACTTTTCTTTCTTTTAGGGATATTCTTTGTTGCTGTTTCCTGGATTATGTTGCAAACTTCAGTCCAAAGTCCTTCAGGTTCCCTATTTTCCATATCACAGGGTGTAACGGAGCAGGAACACGCAGTCCAAAATCTCCGCTGGTATACGATAAAATACCCAAGAGGCACTACAGTTTCACCATTCCCGACCTCCCATATTGGACGACACACAATTTGGGAGTCAAATGAATACTGACTTTATTTTGTTATTGCAGAAATATTTATACATCTCTTTGGCCACAGGTAATACCCATGCCCATATTTGGCCACACACAATACACATAAAGAGAACAATAGGGGGGTCACACCTCCCTGGCAACTTTGATACAATCAGACATTGATTCAATTACACTTCTTTGTTCTTATCTGAGAATGAAAACACTGTATACAATAGACTTCCTTTATCTTATGCAGAGTCGCTGTAACAAGATTATCTCCCATGCCAAGTAGCTGTAAATGTCTGGGACAATATTCTGCAGAGCATCAACCAACATACATATAGTAGGATCATATTTTAACCATAATAATCATAAAACAGGGTAAAACAGTGATGGGTTCCGCTACACACCTCCCCCGTGACCATAAGCCGGCATACACGGTCTGATCCCGACGGATCGGCCTGGGGATGTCCGGACAAAAGTATTTGTTGGTCAATTCTCTAGTTTGACAACCCATCAGCATTACTGCAATTCACATTTACTCACATTTCCCATATCCCCAGATAGCTGGGATCTGAGCGCACAAAACTACCGAATAGCGCTCAGATCCTCTTCACACAGTTCAATTGCCAAGTAGCTAAATTCTTTCCCATAGTCTTTCATCATATGAATGGGCTCCATGGCATAGCTATCTGGGGTATCACCGCTCCCACAGGGCAAGTACAGAATGACCCCCTGTATGTGAAGGGCCAGAATGAGTGACTTACACTCTGGTATGGCCGAACACTGGTTCCAAAGGGCAATATGTACCAGGGCCATAGTCGCAGGGCAGGAGGCTGGCAAACAGTCCTCTCCAAGCCAAAGTGGCGAAGGGCATTTCGTCACACATCTCCTCTTTGGGGGGAAGTCTAACCAGGCACCTGGATATTTTGCTGGGGTGATGGTGCAACACGCTGAGGGGACTTGAGGGGCAGAGGCCAGCGGCACTCTGCCCTGATGCCAGCTCTTCTGCTGGTATAACCTGCAGGACCTCCTGCTCTGTACAAGGGACAAAGGGAGGGCAGAGGCCGACTGCACTCTGCCCCGCTGTCAGCTCTTCTGCTGGGGTACTTGGGACATATTCCGGCTCAGTAGCCAGGGAAACGTGGGGGTCAGTGGGGGTTAACATTTCCTCTGTTAACCCTAGGGCCACATTAGAAGTTAGCTGGGGAGGGGAATTTGTACTTACCCCCTCCTCCGGTTGTCCCAGTGACGGTAGTTGGGGATCTGGACAAGCTGTGGGCGCAGAGACCACGGTCCCATCTGTGCCGTCTGGGAGATTGGTGTCTCCCCTGGTTAGGGTAAACTGTCGCTGGGGGGGAAGGACGACACCTTCTGCCCCCTGTGTTTCACACTGCCGCTGGGGGGGAAGGACGACACCTTTGGCCCCCTGGGGTACCCACTGCCGCTGTGGAGGAAGGTCGACACCTTCTGCTCCCTGGGGTACACACTGCCGCTGGGGGGGAAGGACGACACCTTCTGCCCCCTGGGGTTCACACTGCCGCTGAGGGGGAAGGACGACACCTTCTGCCCCCTGGGGTTCACACTGCCGCTGGGGGGAAAGAATGACACTTTCTGCCCCCTGGGGTTCACACTGCTGCTGGGGAGGAAGGACGGCCCCTTCTGCTCCCTGGGGTACACACTGCCGCTGTGGGGGAAGGCCGACACCTTCAGCTCCCTGGGGTACACACTGCCGCTGGGGGGGAAGGACGACACCTTCGGCTCCCTGGGGTACACACTGCCGCTGGGGGGGAAGGACGACACCTTCGGCCCCCTGGGGTACACACTGCTGCTGGGGAGGAAGGACGACACCTTCAGCTCCCTGGGGTACACACTGTCGCTGGGGAGGAAGGATGACACCTTCAGCTCCCTGGGGTACACACTGTCGCTGGGGAGGAAGGACGACACCTTCAGCTCCCTGGGGTACACACTGCCGCTGGGGGGGAAGGACGACACCTTCGGCCCCCTGGGGTACACACTGCCACTGGGGGGGGGAATTAGTTGGAGTATTCCACGTGGAGCGGTTTCTGTTTCTGGGACAGTCTCTCTGCATGTGACCCTGCTGGTTACACGTGTGGCACCTGATGTACCGTGGAGGGGTTTGGTAGTTCCCACCACCCGGACGCAGGGCTGGGGGGGGGTTAATGGTGGGAGGTGGGTTAGCAGCTCCCAAGATGGACCGCTCCCGTGCCCGCAGCTTTTCCATTATGGATTTGTGGACATCTGTCATTAACCATTCCAATGTTTTCATGGGAAGCGTACCTGGGAAAAAGGCCAGTCTGCTTTGGAGTTCTCTTTGAAACTCAGTCTGTGGGGTAATAAGAGGTACTGTAACCATGAGTTCCTTTCTGTCTGCATCCCTGTAGTCCGCGGCCGCCTCCTCCTCCTCATGATGGAACGCTGTCTGAAAACTAGCCGGTTCCATCCTGCTGTAGCCAGGGGCGCTGTACGGATACTAGCGTTGCCCTCAATTTGTACTCCACGGAATGGTGTCTCCTGTAGCTGTCCTTCTGACCGTGGGAACAATCCCGCCACTTGCCAACAAATGTAACGGAGCAGGAACACGCAGTCCAAAATCTCCGCTGGTATACGATAAAATACCCAAGAGGCACTACAGTTTCACCATTCCCGACCTCCCATATTGGACGACACACAATTTGGGAGTCAAATGAATACTGACTTTATTTTGTTATTGCAGAAATATTTATACATCTCTTTGGCCACAGGTAATGCCCATGCCCATATTTGGCCACACACAATACACATAAAGAGAACAATAGGGGGGTCACACCTCCCTGGCAACTTTGATACAATCAGACATTGATTCAATTACACTTCTTTGTTCTTATCGGAGAATGAAAACACTGTATACAATAGACTTCCTTTATCTTATGCAGAGTCGCTGTAACAAGATTATCTCCCATGCCAAGTAGCTGTAAATGTCTGGGACAATATTCTGCAGAGCATCAACCAACATACATATAGTAGGATCATATTTTAACCATAATAATCATAAAACAGGGTAAAACAGTGATGGGTTCCGCTACACAGGGGTTATTATTTATTTTGTATCTACTTGGTCTGATGACTTTTCCTCTTTTCTTCAGATTAATTCTGAACTTTGAAATAAGAAGCTCATGGTCTGAGCAACAGTCATCTCCAGGTCTTGTTTTTGATGATTGTATAGAGCTCCTCCATTTTAGGCTCCAAAGTATATAGTCAAGCTGTTTTCAATATTGTCCATCTGGTGATGTCCATGTGTAGTGTCACCTCGGAGACTGTTGGAAGAGGGTGTTTGCTACGACCAGAGAATTATCTTGACAAAATTCTACTAATCTCTGACCTGCTTCATTTTGTACTCCAAGACCAAATTTGCCAGTTATTGCCGGTGTCCTTTGGTTCCCTACTTTAGCATTCCAATCTATGATGATACTAACATCTTTTCTTGGCTTTATATTTTTGACGTGTCTTCTTAGAACTTGACAACTTGGATCATATAGTCCATGGAAAATCCAGCAATGGAATTTTTTTGTGGTGCCCCCTTCCCTTGATGCCCTAAGCACATGCTTATTTTGCTTAATGATTAATCCAACTCTGATCAGGAGCCATCAGACCCTCTCTTTATGGGTCTCTTTGCACCAGTACCCCCCTGATAGTGGCCATATTGTGATTACAGAGCAGCTTTATGTACTGAAATGATAATTAATTTATATATAGGAGTGTAATATGACATAAAATGGGTCTTGAGAATACAATGGATTTCATGGACACGGAAGAATTGGTTTGAGATATGGGACAGGAATCTGCAACCTATTTGTCTGTAAGCAAACATGGTTCAGTAATGTGTCAAACCAGCTTGAAGTCTAAAGAATGAGCTCCTCTTGCCAGAGAAAAACAATATAGACTAACGGAAATCAAATTATTTTACAAAGCAAATCAGTTCAATCAAACAGCTCAAACAATGCACCTGCTACTTGCAGTAAAGAGAAAATACATATATTATTTAATAAATTAAGGTTATAATTTACTTTTGAAAAAAACAGTTTGCCTATTATAAAGTCTAGTTCTTCAAAAGCCCCCCTGTGATTGTAGGGTTTGAGTGTTCCTTTAACACTATGGTGGGCATGCTTTATTATATCTGTACAGCACATTCCTGCTTGGTTCAAGCCGCAGAAGCTATTTGATTCCTTAAGATCTATTCACTTTGACAGCCCCAGTGAACTTGCTTTGTGAGCATGTTCTTGCAAGTGATATAAGTCTACTACATCTGTAATTACATTCAATTCAACCCATATTAATGACAGTCTCACTACAATTTTGTTTTTGCATAGAAAACTATTCAGGAAACAATGCCTGAAATAAAAAACAGCAGCACCGTCGCTTTTATAGGTAACCCAACATACAGAGCTTTCCTAACATAACTCAGACTCTTCATTCCAAACAGCTTTATTGATTATAATTGTTGACATATGAAGGTTGGATTATGATTTTTTTAAGACTTCCATTTAACTCATCCTCAGATAATTAAAGTTCAAGATGACACTGAAGGCCAAATACCCACAAGCCAAATAAAAATGTCTTGACAACTACAACCTTGCGCTTGAGACACATCATTTAAATGCTTTATTTGGCTTTCTGTTAAAAAAAAATTCCAAGGCAAGGACTTACTTTCTGTTATAATTATATTATTTTCTAGTTACATTTCTTTTTTTTTATTCATTAGTTTCAGTATTTTATCCACTTAGATAGATATCTATAAATTATTTTTACATATTTTAAATAAAATAAAGTAATTTAAAATCATTAAAGGAGCGCTGTGTTTTCTATATGGACTTTTGAATAATTACATTTGTTATTTGGACTTGTATATGCAGTTATTCTGTATTGGGTGGCTATACTTATTTTCCGAGTTGGATGTCTTTTTCAGGAATGTGTGTCCTAGTAAATTGTTAATTTTTCTATAGGTTCTTTTGGAAGAACTGTCAGTTTTAGCTGACACATTCTCATTTTTTTTATTAATTTTTTTTTAGTTCATCAGCAGAAACCACAATTGTAGATAGTATTGCAGCATAATCACTAATATAATTGTTGTGTGTAACAGTCCATAAGGAGCGTACACACTTACGTTGCCGTACGTGCAGTGGCTTTGGGAGGAGGGGGAAAGAGAGGAGACACAGGGGAGGAGTAAAGACACAGGGAGGGAGGGAATGAGACACAGGGTAGGGGACCACAAGAAAGGGGCACAGAGGGGAGGGAGAGGTGGGACACAAGAAATGGGCATAGAGGGGAGCGAGAGGGGGGACACAAGAAAGGGGCACAGAGGAGGGGGGAGAGTTGGAACACAAGAAAAGGGGCACACAGGGCACATAAGAGGGGGACACAGAGGGCACAAGGGGCAGCGCATTTCCCACCCTCGGCTTATACTCGAGTCACTAAGTTTTCCCAGTATTTTGGGGTAAAATAGGTGCCTCGGCTTATACTCGGGTCAGCTTATACTCGAGTATATACGGTATACTGTAATTGTGAGACTGAACTAATTAAAGTAGAAGTATTCAAACTATGTTCACAGTGCCTAATACAAACATGTTAAAATCTAATGTATTCCTTACATAGTTTATCATATGACAGTTCGTAAAGAGTAAATCTACATATTTGAGCACACATTGGATATTTTACACTGCATCTATAAAGCATTATAATGACTCAAAAAGCTTTGCTCCAGACCTGCTAATAATGGCTTTAAAAAGCTAATCTGGAGTCCCATCCATAAATTTGTTATGTGCAATAAAAGTGCCATTGTCTTTATGAACAATAGAGAGGAGGTTGGGTATTTGCAACATGGTCTGGAGGATGAGGGGATGTAGGGTAACCTAATAGCCTAAACTAAGGACAGACGATGATGCACAACAGCAGTGCTATCACAATAGTATCCCAATTAGCAAAAGAGAGGTACATGTCAGTGAGGAGTGATAGATGATCATTAATTGACTAAAATGGCATGAAGGATTCTTTACTTCCTCACCCCCAATTACCCCCCTACAAAGCCCAATCACCTACATTAAATTGCAAAAGAGACTGTCATCAATCATGCCATTTTCATTTGGTTTAGGAACCACCCAGTAAGCCACAAGACTTCATTGATAATAAGATGCAAGTATTTGTGGTAATTTGTATCCCCTGGTGAGTCTTATTGGCAACAGTACTTCAATATAAAGTAGCCAAAAATAGTTTTTTGGACATATCTTCTAATGGTAGCGCAGCACAAGGCAGCAGCAGTGGCGGTGAGCATCCGCTAGATGGCGCTGCCATATTCCAGTGCCATATCATAGAGTCAAGGCTTAGGTAAACTGTTAGGGTTAAGGTGAGGGTTGGGGGTAAGGGTTAATGTTAGTATAAGGGTTAGTTCAAAGGTTATTATAAGCGTAGAACTTCTCTCACATATCGGCAGCGTTGCAAAATATCTGCAGCGCCATCTAGCTGTTGGAGCGCGCACTGCAGCGGCAAATCTGTCCTTGCACCATAACAGGATAGATCCAATTTTTTGCAGATACTTTAAACTTGCCACTGTATAAGAGTAATAATATGTGTTTAGATATGTTGCCCTAGGCCAATGGTGGACAACCTTTTCAATATCAGTCCACATGAGCACAGGTAAATCAATTAAAATAGTGAAACTGAGATGTGTGAGAGCAGACAGAACCTGCATACAAAAGCAGAGAAAGACAAAAATCCTGGACAGTGGCCACATTTGCCCTTTGCCCACTTAAATTACAGTGTCTCTAATACCCAGGTAATACTCCTCATTTCCTTTTGCTTCATCCCATTCTCTGATTATCACACACTTATATATATATAAGGCCCTAATAATATGTGTATTTATGTATAAATGCAGTAGGTCAATGTAAAGCTTTAAGGTATGCTTACAGACAAAAATGTATCTGCATATTGGCATATTCCAATCTTCCCCTTGTGAAGGCTCAGTCCCTCTTTTCAGAGGATATCTCTCAGTTCCTCTTAGTCTCCCAAATGCCCCTCTCTTTGAGGAAATATTCCACGTTTAAGGTTAAAACCCTGGATTCCAACTGTGACTATGTTCTACCTTCTCTGGTTCCTCCTGTTGAAAGATATCAAATTCTGAGAGAAATATGGAAACCTAAAGTTCATCTTTTAAAGAATATATGTCTGTATGGGAGAATTGTGAACATATTAGTCATCATACAGAATAACACTACAGAATATTGCATTATCCATAAGAATATGAGTCCCTTTTTGGCCATTGATGATATTTTGGAAGTGTGTATACAGTGGCGGAGCTAGAGAATCGAAGGCCCTGGTGCAAAAACAATGTTGGCAATACAGGGGTTGCAATTATTATTATTATTATTATTATGATGGCCTCTTGTACCAACTCATGCAGTCCCCCTCTATATGATCCCTACATAGCACCCAGTCCTTGTCAGCAGCCACCCCTCTTAGCACCAAATACTTCTCTATACCACCTCTCATAGCAGCCATCCCTATCTCTTTTGCTCCCACTCACAGAACCCACGCCTGGTACATTGCTGTCACTTTGCAGCCCTTCTCTCTCTTACCTCTTCCCTGATACACATCCCCAGCATGCAGAACTGCTCAAGAATGCCACCTCTTGGAGCCCCTTTTCAAACAAGCACAAACCATTATCTGGCCTGGGGGGTGCAAGCAAGGAGGCCTGGGGGGGGGGGGGGCACAGTGGGCTGTGGCAGATTTGGTGGGGCCCCTACACTAAAAAAAATGAAATTAAAAACAAAAAAAAAAGTTAAAAAAGTTACACAGCACTGGACCCCCCTGGCCTCTTGTACCAACTCATGCAGCCCCTCTATATGATCCCTACATAGCACCCAGTCCTTGTCAGAAGCCACCCCTCTTAGCACCAAATACTTCTTGGTACCACCTCTCATAGCAGCCATCCCTATCTCTTTTTCTCCCACTCACAGAACCCACGCCCAGTACATTGCTGTCACTTTGCAGCCCTTCTCTCTCTTACCTCTTCCCTGATACACATCCCCAGCATGCAGAACTGCTCAAGAATGCCACCTCTTGGAGCCCCTTTTTAAACAGGCACAAACCATTATCTGGCCTGGGGGGTGCAAGCAAGGAGGCCTGGGGGGGGGGGGCACAGTGGGCTGTGGCAGATTTGGTGGGGCCCCTACACTAAAAAAAAAAATGAAATTAAAAACAAATAAAAAGTTACACAGCACTGGGCCCCCCTGAGAGGAAGGCCCTGGTGCATTGCACCACCTGCACTACTGGTAGCTCTGCCCTTATGTGTATACTATTCTATGCACAGTACTGCAGAAAACTGCAAATAGCAACCCCTATACTGAGAAATATGAGTGTCAAAATAAAGCAAATAATTGCCAAATATTTTACTAAAATGGTCATAAAAAGTATTTTAATTTTGATTCAATGTAAAACATTTTCCCAGTGTTCACATATCTGAAAACTGAAAGGCTTATTCAACACATACATCTATTGCTAATTTTATATTTTAATATTTGTCTGTTATATATTCATGTACAGTATATGTATCTTGTTTTTAACTCTAACAATTATACTGAAAATGTATTGATATTTATTTTATGTCTCACAGTAGAAATGAGACAGTCGCATATAACCGCTCCCCATAAATCTTTTTCCAGATGTATTGCTTGAGCCTAATCTGTTTCCTCTGCCTTGACCTCCACTGTAAATTTTAGAGCAGTTTCATGAGAGTTTAATTTGCAGAAACAGTGAGAGACAAGTGTCCAGTATTTATATGACTTCCATGACCTTCTGTGTGGCCTAAGAAGGATAAGTCCTTGTACTAAAATTATATTTGTGCTCAAGGTTAAAAATAATGACAGTATGTAATCTTGAGCAAAAACATGTCAAATGAGCTGCTTTGGCAGAGATCACAAGTGTCCGTTCAGTCCTTACTAAGCAATATTTCACTTAAAACACTTAAGACTTTACTAAAGCATATGATACATAGCTAGGATAGTCATTACTGGGTATTATATAGTACTAGCTACTTGCCCGTCAAAAATGACGGGAGTCAAATTGTAAGGCAGGCAATGCGGTTTGCCACACATTGCCGTCAAAAACTGACAGGAATACGTTTTCCCCACCTCTCCCTCCCCTGTGTCCCCTTCCCCCTGTGTCTGCTTCCCCCCTCTCTCCCCTGTGTTTCCTTCCCCCGCCCTCTCTCCCTTGTGTCTCCTTTTTTCCCTCTCCCTCCCCTGTGCCTCCTCCCCCCCTCCCTCTCCTGTACCTCCTTTCCCGCTCTCCCTTTATCCCCTCTCCCTCCGCTGTGTTTCCTTTTTCCCATCTCCCTTCCCTGTGTCTCCTTCCCCCCTCTCTCCCTCTCCTGTTTCTCTTTCCCCCTCTCCCTTCCCTGTATCTCATTCCCCCCTTCTCCCTCCCCTCTGTCTCCTTTCCCCCATCTCTCCCTCTCCTGTTCCTCTTTTCCCATTGTCCCTTTCCCCATGTCTCCTTTACCACTCTCCCTTTACCCCCTTGTGTCTCCTTCTCCCCCTCTCCCTGCCTTGTGTCTCTGTTTCACCTCCTCTCCCTCTCTCTTGTCTTCTTTCCCTCCCTTTTCTCCTCCCCCCACCCCTGTCTCCTTTCCCCCCCATGTGTCTGGTACCTGGATGGAATCCTGCCAGTAGCACCGCACTCACCTCCATTGAGCGGCTTGATTCAGAAAAAGTTCCGGCCGGAGGAGGGGAGCCTCAGAGCAGAAGACTGAGTGCAGCGCTGCTGGCAGGGTCGCATCCAGGTACGTGGTTGGGATAGGGTGCCCTCCACTGGCAGGAACCAGGTACTGGGATGTGATGCAAGGTCGGGGGGCCATCGCGAGTGCTCCACTGGCAGGAACCAGGTACTAAGTCCCGCAGCCCTCGTGGTTACAGGCCGCAACGGTTCGCCTCGCTTTGTGAGGCTCGCAGTTGCAACCCTACGGGCTGCGAAGTGTGACCAACATCGTGTGTATGACTCAATATTGCTAATTTACCTGCCATTGACTATTATTATCTCAGGTAGGTACTTCTTTGTACACTAATTCATTTCTGTTTAGTCGTATTAAGATCACTGACAGATGTAACTGCTACTTTCACAATGCACAGACAGACACTTACACCTCCGGAAGTTGAGCCACTAAAGCCAAAATTATAAACTCCACTGCTGTATGTGTGTTTGCGTTGTTCGGTTGTGTCCGACTCTCTATGACCTCAAGCTGGTATTCCTAGATGGTCTCCTATCCAAGTACTAACCAGGCCAACCCTGCATGGTTTCAGGGTGGTGTAACATCTTGGTTCCCTGACTGGAACTGAACCCTAACCCTAAGCCTAAACCTTAACTCCTAACCTCTATCCCTAACCCGAAACTTAAAACCTAATCTTAAATACTAACCCTAACCCTAAATCCTAACCCAAACCCTAAAACCTAACCCTAAACCTAACCCAAAACCCTAACCTTTATCCCTAAACCTTTTCCCTAACCCAAAATCCTAACACTTACACTTCCAGAAGTTGATCCACTAAAGCCACAGCCACGGCTGTAACATGGCAGAGATACTGGAGTGGTTTGCCAGTTCCTTCTCCAGCAGCATGCAGCTCCTGATATTCCTAGATGGTCTCCCATCCAAGTACTGACCAGGCCAGCCCTGCATGGTTTCAGGGTGTTGTAACCTCCTGGTCCCCTGACTTGAATTGAACCCAGGTTGCAGCAGATGAATGCCTCGAATAGTAACCACCGGACGACCAGGGAACCCCCACGGCAGTATAATTGCATCTAAAAAATATAATATAATTGGAGGCTCTCATGTTTTTTTTGCAGTCTACATGTTTAATAGTTTAAATTTTGTTTTTTTATTCGTTCAGTTGTGACAAACTCTCTGTGACCCTATTAACCCTATGGAGCGCAGTATTTTTTGCTTTCCATATGGTTTTCTTGGCAAAGATACTGGAGTGTGTTGCCAGTTGTGGACAGCAATTTGTCTGACCTCTCTGCTATGACCTTCCCATCTTGGTTGACCATACATGGTAAAGCTCACAGCTTCATTGATGTACACAAGCCCCTTCCCCTCGACAACGTAGCAATCCAAAAGTGGATTTTAAGTGTAGTTCTTCAAAATAAGTTATGATATTATATGACCTCACTGTTCATTTAGTTTTTAACTATTATATTCCGAGTTCCTTTCCTGGGGGCAGACATTAATTTCTATACCTAATTTGTCACATATATGCAAGTAATTATTCTACCTCAGCTCTCTGAGGAGGGACTTTGCAGGTATATGCTATTTTGTCTAAAATACACTCTTTTTTTAATACTGATGTACAGTTACCAAAATGAAAACCTAGATGGTGCTATGCAAATAAAGATGTGATCACACACTGTTATACGCTTTCCATTCCTATTCATTGGTTTTAATTTTAAAACTTACAGGATTATACCGGTATGGAAAGAGAAATACTAAAGCCAACAACCTAATTATCTAAGATTATACAGTATATGGCATTTTATAGCAATACATACATTGCAGACTGGTCAGTGGGTAGATTACAGTAGTTGTTCATGGATCACAGGGACGGATCACAAAGCATGCACTGGCATGAGAGTGTGCCTAGGAGGGAGCCAAGATGTCAACATTGCAAGTGTGTTTCAGGGATAGATTTCCAACAGGAGTCAAGTTGGTACAGAAGGGTTGTGCCTGTGTTGTTAAGGAACCCTTGTAGACATACTGATTTGTTTTACCATCACCCAAGCCTACCTAAGAAAATAAGGGGGTTACGAAATACAATATTTTATTTATTTATCTGTTTACAGATCTTTCCTGTTTTCTGACCGACATCAGTAGAAGCCATTGGTGGGGAGGCTGAGGTTTTAGTCAATTTCTTGTTAGTATAAAGGTTATCATCTGCCAATTACCTAACCCTAATCTCTAACCCCTAACCATAAATCTTAACCCTAACCCCTATCCCTAACCCTAAACTTAAACCCTAACCCTAAATCCTAACCTGAACCATAAACCCTAACCATAAACCTAACCCAAAACCCTAACCCCTAACTCCTATCCCTAACCATAAACCCTAATCCCTAAATCTAAACCTAACCCTAAAACCTAACACTAAATCTAACCCTTAACCCTAATGCTAAGAAATTGACTGAAATCTCGTCCGTGCCACCTAGTGGTCACTGGCCGCCGGTGCTGGTGGTCAGAAAACAGAAAAGGTCCCAGTTTTCAGTATTTCGTCAACAAGAGCTGCCATTTTGCTTTTGTTCCTCATTGGTTAAGAAATTTAGTAGAAATTAAAAAAAATTGTAGATTCATGTTAGATCTTGTGATGGAGAATATAGATCCATCCCTGGTATTAAGCGACAGTAAATGCAGAGGGAGGGTTTAGTCCATCATGTTCCACATTTGCTGGACATACCATTTATCTGCCAAACAATGCATTAATTAGGCCAGTACCTTCATTAATTAGAGAACTATATAAAGCAGTTTACTGAGGCTCTTGTGCTGTATAGACATGCACTGAAAGAAAAGCTACTTCTTGCTATAAAGTGCTTTGTTATATTATATAGCTGACAAAGAAAAAAAGACCAATTTGATATCACATACCTGGAGATAGACAGTGGTGTGTCGAGACTTTGTTCAATTTGTTCTTAGGGTGAGTGTTAGATTTAGGGTTAGGGTAGTGGCAGATGGTCTATCTGCAATAAACTCACTTTCACTCATGACCTATTCACTACCAACTCCCTAAATCTACTGGCTCTCACTAAAAACTGGCTCTCATCCTCAGACACTGCCTCACCTGCAGCACTCTCTCATGGTGGATTTCACCTCAGCCACACACAGGACCTGGGAACAAACAAGGTGGTAGTGTGGATATTTTGCTTTCCACTCGCTGTACATTTCACCTCATACCCCCTGTCCCATCCCTCCAATTCTCATCCTTTGAAGTTCATACTATCCTCCTCTTCTCACCTATCTCTCTACGTCTTGCTGTGATCTATCACCCCCCAGGTACTCCCTCTCAACTATTGATCAATTTTCTGCCTGGCTCCCTCACTTTCTCTCCTCCAATGTTCCTTCCCTGGTACTAATATCAACTCTGTCTTCGAACCCCAAGCAACTGTTCGCCACTTTCAATACTCTCCTTCGCCCACCCTTCCTCTCTCACAGCTGAAGACTTCACCAACCATTTTATGTATATAATTCAAAACATTTGCAATGAACTCTCCTCTAATAGTGGTTTACACGCTCCACGCTCTCAACTAACCAACAACACCCAGTCTTCTCACTTCCCCAATCCCACAGCCACCATGAACTGCTTTGACCTGGCTACAGAGGACGAAGTCTCCAGCCTGCAATCATCCGCCTCACTACCTCACTACCTCAGGATCCTATTCCATCTCAGTTTATACCTCCCCTCTCAACCACACTAATCCCAGCTCTCACACACCTCTTCAACCTCTCCCTAAATACTGGCACATTTCCATCTTCTCTAAAACATGCCATAATTACACCCATCCTCAAAAAACCCTAATTTGACTCTGATGTCTCATCTAACTACTGCCCTATGTCTCTACTTCCCCTGGCTTCCAAACTGCTGGAGCGGCTCGCCTATAACCGCCTGACCAACTTTATTTCTTCTAACTCCCTTCTTGACACCAATCTGGCTTTCGGCCCCAACACTCCACTGAGACAGCTCCCACTAAAGTCACCAATGACCTGCTCACCGCCAAGTCAAAAGGTCACTTTTTAATTCTTCTTCGTCTAGATCTCTCTGCTGCCTTTGACACAGTCGACCATCCACTTCTACTCCATATGCTCTTCTCCCTCGGTTTTCAAGACACTGCTCTCTCGTGGTTCTCATCATGCCTACAAAATCGATCATTCAGTGTTTCCTTCTCCGACACCTCTTCTCCTCACCCCCTGTCTGTTGGCATACCCCAAGATTCAGTCCTAGGCCCCCTCCTCTTCGCCATCTACACATGATGACTTTTGGGCTTCAGTATCATCTCTATGCAGATGACACCCAAATCTACCTCTCAGCACCAGATCTATCCACACACACGTCTCCAACTGCCTCTCTAGTTTATTTCTTGGATGTCCACCCACCATCTCAAACTCAACTTATCTAAGATCTTCCCTCCCTCTCCCACAGTGTCAATTACTCACATCTCTCTCACTGTCAACAACAACATCACCCCCACCTCCCAAGTCCGCTGTCTTGGAGATCTACTGGACCCCGCCCTCTCTTTACAGTCACTAACAAAATCTTGCCTTCTCCATCGAAAAAACATCTCCAGAAGTCACCACTATCTTACACAAGACACAACATTCAAAATCTCACTAAAACACATTTCTTTAAAGAAGCGTATCACGTTCCACCCTAAGACACTCAGCACCTCTCTCTCCCTCCTTTACTACACACAATACCTTTAGGTTGTAAGTCTGCAAGTTTCAATCTTGCAGGGTGCTTGGGGACCATGGACACTGGATTCCAAGCTCAAAGACAGGGCCCTCCTTGCTTTGCTATGTGTTGATTTGTATTTACCTTATCTTATGTACAGGCCTACGGAATATGTTTTTGCGTTATAAATAGACGATAAAAATAATAGTAATGATACACACAGCCCGCCATTACTTTACTATTTAAATCTAATCATCTGTCACTACCCTAAACCCTAACCCGAGCCCTAACAAACACAGCAGCTGTTTTTAGTTTGTTACAAACTTCACAGACTTGATGCATATGCCAAACTATAGTGTATAAGTGATAGCTTGAGACAGATCCACAGAAGTGGTTTGGCAAGTATGACTGAATAAGTGCCGGGGGGCGTGGTTTGCTCATGGGTCAAATAATCAGGAAAGAATTATGAGCGCTCCGGTTAATAATTACAATTTACTATGCTAACTAAAGAATATAATAATTCTAAATTATATAAATGAAAATTATACAAGTTTATATTCTCTGTAAATAGTTATACAATTGAAAGGTCGCCTAACTAATTTTAAAACTACATGAATATTCACAAGTGTCAAGCTGGATAATTGTAAAAAGGTCCTAATATACACAAGTGATTTTCATATTCATTTAACTATATGAAGATTTGTAATCCACTCTAATTTCCTCTAAGCAGGTATAGATGGCATACTTAGCCCACTCATGTTGCCAATAAATAACATCTTCCAGCAAAGACTTGGCTCTCTTATTATGTACTAAATTCACTTGAGACAGGTTTTTGTGAGTCATAGAGCTCTGCCAAGTAACTGACTCACTGCTAAAGTCAGTGTAACCATACAGACAAAAAAACTAGTTATCGTTTACTAAAACGGTAATGGAGCTCAACATTAAATACAGAACAGGGACCTTTCCTAATATCTGCCCTCCACTGCTAAAGTCAGTGTAACCATACAGACAAAAAAACTAGTTATAGTTTACTAACACGGTAATGGAGCTCAACATTAATTACAAAACATGGACCTTTCCGTTTATCTAACCTCCAGCAGTGGCGGCCATCAGCCACTAGGTGGTGCAGCCGAAATTTTAGCTTTAGGGTTAGGGTTTGGGTTTATGGTTAGGGTTTATGGTTAGGGTACTGGAAGATAATAGGCTTTACACCAACAAGGTATTCATTAAATTCTCGGCCAGGCCACCCAATGGCTGATGACCGCAGTATATTCTGTTAAATAGAACATACTTTGTGTGTTCCTATGTCCACACAGTTGCAGCTGAAAATATTCCATTTATTTCATGTTTCAAAATTCAGTAATAATATGATCTTCATAACTAGATAGAATTAATTTAGAAACAGGGCATCCCTTGTGCAAATACACTCAGAAGCAACAATAACGAGGCATGGGACTCCCAATAGAATCAATTATAAAATACAACTTTTATCATAAATCAATTTAAAAGAGCACTTTAAGTAACCACCGGAGAAAATTAAACATTGTGAAAATGGAAGGAAATGGTTCCTAGAGTGGGCCAGTTTGAGGCAGGTTTAGCAACTCAGCATGTCAGTGTGCATTAAGCAATCTCTGAGCCAAATTAAAATAAGACAAGCAGGAGGTTTAATTCTTACATGGACCACATCGAAAGATAAACTGTATCAGCTAAGAGAACATATGTGCTCTGCACCATCAGTTAGAGGGTGGAAAAGCACATGGAACATTTTTATACATTTTTAAAATTGATCAATAATGTACATATTATCACTTTCATTTAACCCTTGTAGCCATTCCCCAAGAATATGCATAAATAGGGCTGACGTCTAACTATTACACATTGGGACTCATTCTAATCCTACGTTTTTCAAATAAGTAGCCGCAAGGGGAGGCCGCAAGCTACTTAGCTATTCTATATTGCTGTGATCCCTTGCGATCCCCTTACAAAGCCTTCGATTATTATTATTATTATTATTATCTTTATTTATATTGCGCCAACATATTCCGTAGCGCTGTACAGGGGTTTAGTACATGGCAAAAAACAAACTTAACACCTTATAAAGAATGGAGGGCCCTTCGATCTTGCGTGGCTGCGAGAGTTGCGACCACAAGAAAGCCCAAATCGCTATTCTAATTTATGCTCATCCTTTTGTCAAGCCCGTAAATCGCTTAAATCGAGCCGCAGCTTACTTACACCAAATAGGTCCGGCAACGCTCTTACTTATAAAATGTAGCACCAATAAAGTAAAATAGGAAAGCCATCCTGTACTTTTATTAGAAGTGAAAGTGATTTTAGGTCTTAGAATTAATAGCACAACATTCCCCTACTCTCAAATTGGCAAATAAAAAAAAGTTTATTTCATGTTAAATTTGCGACATAAAGTCCGACGGGCTTTAACATCCAGGCCCCTAGGACGTTTGAATCCAACCTCCGGGCTTGGAGGTTGAAGCCCATCCGACTTTATAACTGGAAATTTAACATGCAATAAAGTGGTTATTTCTGCCGATTTGTGAGTTTGAGAATGTTGTGCTATTAATTCTAAGACCTGACATCACTTTCTCTTTTAATAAAAGTGCAGGAAGGCTTTTTTATTTTCTTATGAAGTGCTACGTTTTGACAGTAAGACCTACGGCCTTGAATGACCTCCAAACCCGTGACTTGTTATTCGCGTCTGCAAGACCGTGACTCATGGTTCAAGCCCGCAAACTTGGAGCACTGTAAATGCAAATATAAATTCAAGACAGCACTGTGAGGCACTGTAAATGATGGGAAACACAATGGGTGACATGAGGATTACAGGGACAACATGCTGAAGCTGGCACATCGCCACAATACAATACTTGGTTTCAAGTTTAATTTATGTCTTTATAATTGATACACACATCAGAATACATGATTACTCACTAATCTGATCCTATCAACCTCCAAGCCTGTAACTCGTTATCCAAGGCCGTCGGACTTTGGACAGAAATTAAATGTGAAATAAAGTATTGTATTGTGGCGATGTGCCAGCCTGAGAATGTTGTCCCTTTAATCCTCATGTCACCCATTGTGTGCCCCATCATTTACAGAGCTTTACAGTGCTGTGTTGAATTTATATTTGCATTTACATTTCTCAGAGATTGCGGCCCTGAAAACACGAGTTACGGCCTTGCGGCCGCGATCCTGTTGAGCCATGGAAATAGCTACGGCCAATTGCTTGGTTTGCGATCGGCAGTATGAGGGACCTCCTTGCGGCCCCCAATGTGAATACCAATGTAGACGTTGTAGAATGAGGCCCATTGCTCTTAAATGTGGTGTAGATTTATAATACAAAGTGTGGTGGTGCAGTAATAAGCAATGTATTAAAAAAAAAAATTTGGCAAGTCCTGTGTTAGATTCCCCCGCCTTCCACTTGTTTTGTTTTTTTGTTTAACGAATGTACTTATTTATTTATATACAGTGATACCTCGGTATTTGCCTACCTCAAAACTCGAGAAAAAATGCTTCTGCACTCAATGCTTGCTCTGTACTCGCGCTTGTAGCTGAGAGGAATTTGGAGGCTAAACCAAGCCCAAAAGTGTAGGACATTGTGTCTCTGGGCAAGTCCATGGGCTTTTTAATGGAAGATGACTCTCCTTCCAAGCAATAACCTTTCTCCTCCCTCTCCCCCTCTACATCGCTACCATCCCATTGTGCCCTCAATAAAGGCAAAGTACAGTTTAATTCTATTTTATTTTAAGTATTGTTTTTTATTTGTCTGTTTTAATTTCAAGGTTTTGTATAAAAAAACAACACAATCAGTCCAAACTAAATGTGATTTTGGGGGTTCAGAATGGATTATTTCAATTTACATTGATCCTTATGGGAAATGCTTGTTTGGTACTCATCGTTTTTGGTACTCATCCTGCAGTCTGGATTAGATTAAAGTTGAGTACCATGGTACCACTGTATATCAATGATATATGTGATAATAAATACATTAGTCAATTAAAAAAAAAGTGGAAGGCATTGATTTAGAACTAATGACTTATTAATGAAAACAGTTTATGAAGCAACACACTTTATACTACAGCAACACACTCTGCTTTAAAAAATAATTTCCTTATTAGAACTATAAATATATAAACAGTAACAAAAATATCTACATCTGTGGGGAATTAAACACAGGACCTTTAGCACCGAGACTGCTGCTCTACCTGTGGAGCTTTTTGCTCAGTTGTTATACTACCTGCTAGAATATAGTGAAGTAGTTACAATGACTCAACCACTGCCTCGCCTGTTTCTAATTAATATCCATTATGTTCTTCACAGTACAGAGCTCATTACTCATTGAGGCAGAGGCAACACGGCTAAATAGCCTGACCTCAGTGGATCTCTAACTCCGTGAATTCATCATCAGTTTTGAAAAGATAATCACATATATAGTTGTCAGCAATGTAGGTTGTTGCTAACGCTTGCGGGCTCGCGTAGCGAGGCGAGGGCCACAGTTGCTGGCAAGGAGCTCCAAAGGCACTCCTTGCGCTGGTGGAGATGAGCGCCGTAGGCGCTCATCCCTACAACCCCCTACGACTTTCGGATCGCAAATGCGGACCCTCACGAATCGAGAGGCCGCACTTGCGTAGGTGGATGCTTCCACGTTGGCTGCAATGAGCCGCAGGCCGCATTTGCGGAGGTGGAGGCTCTACGGCGCCTCACACGCGGTTACAAACACCCACACAAGCAGCACTTTACCAAAATACATCTAACACGCAATCACTATAGACTGACTTACACCAAAAAATAAGAACCGCTGGACTTAGAAAAAAAAACATTACGACCTAGTAAAAATACAACTTTAACGGCCGAACCGCGCGCACCTGAAAATATTAAAAACACATTAAATACACAAAAAATACATAAAATGCTTACCTACAGCAAGGGGGGGGCACTCATGACCTCTGCAAGTGAAGTTACACCTCAATATAAATCCAAATTCCAGAGTTTACACACACGAAAATCCCTTAAGGAAGAGAAAAATTGTCCGCCGAAAAAAACGAAAACGAGGCTACAGGACCCTAAAGATGCAAAACACCACCAAGCACATACAGCTTTTCAAAAAAGCCGTACGAGGTACAAGATACACTCTTAACAAGGACGCTACATCATACACAGCCGCGTACCATATACACATTAGCCGCCATTTTACAACACTAACTTACACAATGCGGAAGTACACAGCAACCCTAACGGCTTTTCCTTGCTCACGCAGCCTATAAAACTCTCACAATAAACACAAAACCCATTCACGGAGCTCCAACGCTGCTCATAGCACACAAAGCCTTGCAATGAGCGCAAAAAGCAGATCAACGCTGACAAAACAATAACAGCAAAAGCGCCTATCACAAAAACAATATACAATAACCAACAGCCTTGCAATAAGCGCCGAAGGCACTCATTGCTAGCCACGCAATGAGCGCCAAAGGCGCTCAGTGCGAGGCTCGTAATGAGCACCGAAGGATCTCGGACCACCAACAAAATTAATGTCTCGACCAAACAGTATTACCTGCCTTACAATTTTATTGCTGTCATTTTTTGATGGGCAAGTCGCTAGTATATATATATATATGTATAATATATACAAATATATATATATATATATATATATATTTATATAATACTAGGAAATTGCCCGTGAAAAATGATGGCAAAAAAATTTGAAGTCTGGCAATGCTGTTTGACCCACAATGCAATGTTCTGTCCCCTCTGAGCACCTTTGGTGCCTTCGGCGCTCATTGCATCCTAAGTCCTGCATGCTTCAACTGCTCGCAGTTCAATGAGCGCCTTCAGAGCTCATTGCAGCCTAAGTCCCGCGTGCCTCTACTTTTATTGAGGGGGCAGATGCATTGAGAATTTAAACAAAAAAATTTAAAATATTTTTGAGGGGCACTGCAGCAATGCCCCCGTCCCCCCGGAGCATAGCTCCGGTCCATTGCACTGGGTGCATTGTCAGTAGACTCACCCCTACTTCCCCTACCTTATCAAATTATCATGGCTTTCTTCAGGGTGCAGCAGAAGCATTATCATATATTTTTTTATGCTTAGCTTTATGACATTTGCCTGCCTAATTATGCTTTTACTCAGGTTCAGATATTTTTAAATATATGTATTTTTTTCATCACACAATGGTAATTGAATTGTAGAATAGGAAATAAAAAAATTCTATTTTTTGTAATAAATTTGCAAAAATAATGAGTATTTTATAGAATGTACTGCAGTGTTCTGTCCATGTTTTCTTTTGTTTTGTTTTAATGTTCATTTTCATAATCTAACAATTTATTTTTCAAGCAAAAAATAACATTTATAATGGGTTACAAATGGTTAAAGCTCAATGTTGTACAGAACTCAATTGACTTTAATGGAAAGGTGAGCTTTTACTTCAACCAGTAAGAAAAGTGCATAACATCCATTAAATCCATAAAAAAAAATGTTGGATTCCAAAATTCCTTTTATTGTGCTACTGCTATTGGGCAAAATAATCATGAAGTATACAACTGTATAAGAAAGTTGTGAGTAATGATATCATCTCCATGAATATTTTAAATAATAGTTGTCAATCTGCGAGTTGCGCTCATTGCACTGCGAAGGCGCTCATTGCACTGGAAGCCTCGCGAGGCAAGGTGAGCAGTTGAGACATGGGGGACTTAGGCTGCAATGAGTGCCTTCGGGACTTAGTTTGCGCTCACCCCGAGACACGCTGGACTTAGCATAAATTACAGGCCATAGGACTTAGGACCCAAAGCACGTAGATGGACTGCGGGGCTCGAAAAAATATGCCTCAAATTCACTTACACACTCACACACAGCAAATGTGGAGTGCCAGGTAGCCTGTGGATGAGGTTGCAAGGTAATTTGAGGCATATGTTGCCTATTATCATGATTGTAAATCGCCAAAGCGAGAAAAAAAACAAGGCCGAAGGTCGTAAATATGAGCCCTAAGCACTAAGACCTAACGCAAACCAGTAACACTTAAAGATATATTAAAGTGAGGTGAGTTATGAATAAATTCTGTAGAATACATCATAACCCACCTAGCAAAAAGGTTTGCATGAAAACATAAAACCATTTTTGTAAAATAAAAAATAATTTGTTGGGGGGCGTGATGTTTACACCCCCAGCAGCTTCTGTAATTGCTTCAGTGGCTGCTGTAAGCCGCCATCATGGGAGCTCTCGGAAGGGAGGGAGAAGGGCGAGCGGCGGAGGACGAGGTGCACTGTTTGTGTTCAGTGCATGTGTGTGTGCATGTCTGTGTGTGCATGTCTGTGAGTGCATGTCTGTGAGTGAGTGCATGTCTGTAAATGAGTGCATGTCTGTGAGTGAGTGTGTGAGTGAGTGTCTGTGTGAGTGAGTGCATGTCTGTGAGTGTCTGTATGAGTGTAAGTGCATGTCTGTGTGAGTAAGTGCATTTCTGTGAGTGAGTGTCTGTGTGAGTGCATGTCTGTGAGTGAGTGCATGTCTGTGAGTGAGTGTCTGTGTGAGTGCATGTCTGTGAGCGAGTGTCTGTGTGTGTGAGTGTCTTTGTGTGTGGGTGTCTGTGTGTGTGTGTGTCTGTGTGAGTGGGTGTCTGTGTGAGTGAGTGCATGTCTGTGAGTGAGTGTCTGTGTGAGTGCAAATGCATGTCTGTGAGTGTCTGTGTGAGTGAGTGTCTGTGTGAGTGTGAATACATGTCTGTGAGTGAGTGGATGTGTGATTGAGTGTCTGTATGAGTGTGAATGCATGTCTGTGTGAGTGCATGTCTGTGAGTGAGTCCATGTCCGTGAGTGCATGTCTGTGAGTGAGTGTCTTTGTGAGTTAGTGCATGTCTTTGAGTGAGTGTATGCCTGTGAGTGAGTGCCCATATGAGTGTGAGTGCATGTCTGTGTGAGTGAGAGTCTGTGTGTGTATGTCTGTGTGGATATGTTTGTTTGTGACTGCATATCTGTGTGGGTGTCCTTGTGTGTGAGTGCATGTCGGTGTGGGTGTCTTTGTTTATCTGGGGTTGGGGCAGGTAACGGGGCAATTCTATGGGGCTGTGGGGCAATTATCTGTGGTTGGGGGGCAATTCTCTGGGACTGGGGAAGGTTACGGGCAATTCTATGGGGCTGTGGGGCAATTATCTGGGGTTGGGAGCAATTCTCCGGGGCTGTGGGCAATTCTCTGGGCTGGGGGAGGTCACAGGGATATTCTATGAGGCTATGGGGCAATTATCTGGGTTGGGGGCAATTCTCTGGGGTTCGGGGGCAATTCTCTGGGGCTGGGGGCAATTCTATGGGCCTGTGGGGCAATTCTCTGGGGTTGGGGGGCAATTCACTGTGGTTGGGGGAGGTCACGGGGCAATTCTCTGGGGATGGGGGGCAATTCTATGGGCCTGTAGGCGCAATTATCTGGAGTTTGGGGCCATTCACTCGGGTTGGGGAGGTTACAGGCAGTTCTCTGGGGCTGGGGGCAATTCTCTGGGGTTGGGGGGCAATTGTCTGTGGCTGGGGGAGGTCATTGGGTAATTCTATGGGACAGTGGGGCAATAATCTGGGGTTGGGGGGCAATTCACTGGGGCTGGGGCAATTCTCTGGGCCTGTGGGAGGTCACCGGGCAATCCTATTGTACTGTGGGGCAATTCTCTGGGGCTCGGGAGCAATTCACTGGAGTTGGGGGAGGTCACCGGGCAATTCCCTGGGGCTGGGGGGCAATTCCCTGGGGCTGGGGGGCAATTCACTTTGGTGTGGGGAGGTCACTGGGCAATTTTCTGGGGCCATGGGTTTTATTCTCTGGCTGTGGGGCAATTATCTGGGGTTGAGGGGCAATTATCTGAAGCTTGGGGAGGTCATTGGGCAACTCTAAAAGGCTGTGGGGCAATTAAATGGGGTTGGGACAATTCTTTGGGGCTGGGGGCATTTATCTGGGATTGGGTGGCAATTATCTGGGGTTGGGGGAGGTCACAATGCAATTCTATGGTGCTGTGGGGAAATTATCTGTGGTTGGGGAGCAATTCTCTAGGACTGGGGGGCGATTCACTGTGGTTGGGGAGGTGATGAGGCAATTCTCTGGGGCCGTGGGGCAATTCTCTGGGGCTGTGGGGCAATTCTCTGGGGCTGGGGGCAATTCTCTGGGGTTGAGGGCAAATATCTGGGGCTGGGGGAGGTCATTGGGCAATTCTATGGGGCTGTGGGGCAATTATCTGGGTTTGGTGGCAATTATCTGGGGTTGGGGGCAATTCTCTGGGGCTGGGGGGCAATTCACTGTGGTTGGGGGAGGTCACGGGGCAATTCTCTGGGGTTGGGTGGCAATTATCTGGGGTTGGGGGAGGTCCTGGGGCAATTCTATGGCACTGTGGGGCAATTCTCTGAGGTTGAGGGGCAATTCTCTGGGGTTGGGGGGCAATTCTCTGTGGTTGGGGGAGGTCACGGGACAATTCTCTGGGGCCATGGGGAAATTCTCTGTGGCTGGGGGGAGTATCTCCTGAGATGTAGCTAAAACAATCAGTGAATGAAGGGACAGAAATCTACTCATGTGACTTCCCACAGTAGGGCAGACTTCAGGTTATAACTGAGCATGCCTGCACAATCCCCAGGCAAAAAAGAAACAATGTATAGGTTATGCTAATTATCCCTCTGAATTTCTGAGGGTGTCAACATTGAGAGAAAACTCTTTGCAAAAGCAAGAAATTCAGCAAACTTCAGGCTAACGGTTTAACTGTTTCCTGTTTACTCATACACTATAATTTCTCCTCTATCAGATGCATTAATAACCTAGCTCACTTTCATATGCCTTTAATACCATTCAGTAACATTTAACTCAAGCCACTAACACTTAATACAGGGCAATAAGCCCCTAAACTACAAAGACATATAAAGGCGCTCATCGTGGGGGTCGCAATGAGCGCCAAAGGGGATCATTGCAAAGCAGGAAAGGTGCAGCTTGGCAAAAACGCCAATGAGTGGCAAACCCGCTCATTGCAGGGCTTGTAAAGTAGACGAGGGAAGAGGCTCGCGATGAGCGCCAAATGTGCCCATATCCTCGCATTTTGTGGTAAACAGCATAGCCAGGCTTCAAATTGTATTGCCGCCATTTTTGACGGGCAAGTCGCTAGTATTAAATACATATTTCAATATCATTGCTCAGTAATCTGATGCTTATAAATTACAGACAGTTTAAATATTCTTTAAAAATGGAAAATCAGGATTTGTTTTGAGAATAATAAAATTATCTCCTTTTTATTACTTAATTATTTGTCATTACAGAATGCATTATGGAGTACAATTCTATCCATAGGTATGTAGAACCAAAATATGACACTTTTACAACTTAATGTTGAAATACACCATCAGCCCTATTGAAGTCAAAGCCCGTATCGGCATCGGCACACCCCGCAAAGGCTGCGGGCTTGAACTTTGGCTGCATTGCAGAGCTATTAAATTGAACAATGCCGCAAGTTACTGGCCGGAGACGCAAACCCGGAAAACATTCTTGCGCACATTGGATGTGCGGCCGTGAATATGATCATTTAGTCAAATCCGTTGTTACGGTTTTAGACAGAGCCAATGGCAAATGAGATCATCATCATTACGTCACTGAAAAATGGAGGTTAGATTTCAAAGTCTTACGGGTCTCAATTACGAGTTTCGATCGGACCCGCATTCCAGAAATAATGCAATATTAATAAATCAGTAAATATGATATCCAAGTCCATGCAATTTCCATTATATGTATTCATACATTGATTGCTCGGATCGATATAACACGTAAATTAAACATAAAATTATTTATTTTATATTGCAGATTTGCGAGTTTGAAAATATTGTGCTATTAATTTTAATATCTTAGAAACATTTAGAAAGGAAAAAAGAGGACACCCATATTCGTGAGCAACTATCTTCCTAGAGAGATTGATAGCAGAGAGAGGGGGGCAATAATAATCTCTTAGAAATATTTATTATTATGTATAAATTCAAAAAGTGGGAAATTAGGCAGAGTGAACGTCATATAAAGAGAGACTTTTTCTCCATCATGATTATTTGATGTATTTTAAACAATCTACACAAAATTTATATAACTTCATTTCTTACATCTTCATTTACAATTTAAAAATACGACAAAATAAGAAACTATTAAAACAGTATCAACCTTCAAGTTTGATAATTATACATAGCGTATATACTCGAGTATAAGCCGAGTTTTTGAGCCCTTTTTTTAAGGCAAAAAAGGGCCCCCTCGGCTTATACTCGAGTCATTCTCCCCCCGTGTCTCTCTAACCCACCCGTGTGTCTCTCTACCCCCCCGTGTCTCTTTCCCTCCCCCTCCTCAACCTAAACCCCCCTCCTCAGCATAAACCCCCCTCAACCCCCCTCCTTCACCTAAACCTAAACTTGAGGAGGGGGTTTGAGGAGGGTGTTGAGGATGAGGAGGGAGGTTGAGGAGGGGGTTGAGGATGAGGAGGGAGGTTGAGGATGAGGGGTTGAGGAGGGGGGTTGAGGATGGGGGGTTGAGGAGAGAGGATGAGGAGGGGATTGAGGATGGGGGGGTTGGTTTTGAGGGAGGTTAAGGGGGAGGTTGAGGGGGGTTGAGGTTGAGGAGTGGGGTTGAGGGGGGTTGAGGTTGAGGAGGGAGGTTGAGGATGGGGGTTGAGGATGAGGATGGGGGGGTTGAGGATGGGGGGGTTGAGGAGGGGGATGAGGATGGGGGGTTGAGGAGGGTGTTTGAGGAGGGGGTTGAGGATGAGGAGGGAGGTTGAGGATGAGGAGGAGGGGTTGAGGATGGGGGGTTGAGGATGGGGGGGTTGAGGAGGAAGGTTGAGGAGGGGGTTGAGGATGGGGGGGTTGAGGAGGGGGTTGAGGATGAGGAGGGAGGTTGAGGATGAGGAGGAGGGGTTGAGGAGGGGGATTTGAGGAGAAAGGATGAGGATGGGGGGTTGAGGAAAGGGGGTTGGGGTTGAGGGGGGGTTGAGGTTGAGGAGGATTGAGGCTGAGGAGGGGGTTGATAAGGGGGTTGAGGATGAGGATGGGGGGGTTTAGGAGGGGGTTGAGGAGGGAGGTTGAGAAAGGGGTTGAGGAAGGGGTTGAGGAGGGAGGGTGAGGATGAGGAGGAGGGGTTGAGGTTGAGGAGGGGGGTTGAGGATGGGGGGTTGAGGAGAGAGGATGAGGATGGGGGGGTTAGGGAGGGGGATTGAAGATGGGGGGTTGAGGATGGGGGGTTGAGTAGAGAGGATGGGGGGGTTGAGGAGTGGGATTGAGGATGGGGGGGTTGAGGAGGGAGGTTGAGGAGGTGGTTGAGGATGAGGTATATGTACATAATATGATTTATTTTATTAGAATATAACACAAGTGCATAAGCAGGACTGAGTAAATATATACTGGTTACTGGGACTTTGCGGCAAAATAAGACAAGAGCAATTACTTTATGGATTTATAATGCTTGTACTATACAGAGCTACAATACTATATTGATTTATTATAGTAGTAGTACAGTGAGATATTTGCAATGTTGTATTATATCGACTTACAAAACTATACCTATATATAATGTTATATTATATTCTCCTAAGGATATAGACATATTAGGATGATAAACTATTACATTTTGAACTTGGCTTATATGGAAAATGGCAAATATTGATATCATCGTGATACTGTATATATATATGTATCTATGCATGATATAGATATTAATTGGAGTAAGAATCACATAATTAGTTGTCAGCAGCCGGGCTTGCCAAAATCCGTTGGTAACGCAATGGGGGAAACTGCGGCCCGCGCGAAGCGAGTCTACAGCAATTGTGGCCAGGCAAGGAGCGCCAAAGGCGCTTATTGCGCTGGTGGAGATGAGCATCCCTACGACCCCGCACGATTTTACCATCATACCTACGACCCACGGTACTACACATGAACACAAAACTCAAATACACAATTCACACTGCAAGACCCGTAGCACTTTGAAAAAATTGCATGGAATAAAATATAGCCTGTAACTCTTACAAAAGGAAACCGCGACTTACATTAAACAAATACGAGCCGTCATAAATACGAACTTAGCGGCCGAACCGCGCACACCAAAAACCACAAAAACCACACTAAATACCAAAAAAAAGTAAAAAAAGAAACATCACACACAGCAAAGCAGAGTTTAGACACTCGAAAATCCCCTAAGCGAGAGAAAAAATGGGAGCCGAAAAAAAAGAAAACGAGGCTACACAACCCCTAAACACACAAAACTCCGCCACACACATACGACTTTTACACAGAACCGTACGACCTATAAAATACACTATTACGAAGGACGCAAAATCATCCAGACCCGCCTAACACATACACAATCGCCGCCATTTTACAACACTAACTTGCACATACTAACATTCACATTACAAAATGCGGAACAACACAGCTACACAAACGGTTTCCCCTCACACACGCAGCCTATTTACACTACACACTTCAGACATTGCTGACACTTACACCTCAGCTCAAGAATGAAAATCTACATTGTGTGCTGCAGGAACATCAAAATAGATTGTCAGCTCTTCAGCATATTGGTTGCTGCATATATTCATTCCAAATAGGTAAAGTATATTAATTTATGATTTAATTAATAAATTAATTATCATAAAAAAATACATATGCAGAAAACTTAAAAAAAAACACCACACCACACGATCGCAATAAACGCCAAAGGCGTTCACTGGACGCCTCACAAGGAGCACCAAGTGTGCTCACAGGAGCAAAACTACACCAGGGGAGACACCCGCAATGAGCGCCAAAAGGCCATCAGCATGGACCTTGCAATCAACTCCAAACAGGCTATGAGAACCAAAAAAAAACACCAACCCAGAGGCTCGCTATCAGCGCCGAAGATACTCACACAACCAAAACACTTACTTTGTGCGCCAAACAGCATTCCTTGACTTACTATCCTATTGCGGTCATTTTTCATATTTTTCAGATCATATGGATCTCTTAATTTTGAATACATGGTAGCAATTGAATAATACAATTAATTACTGGCAACACTGATTTATCCTAGGTAAAAGATCCTTATACATTACTCAAGGGGTAGTATTATATACTATAGCAAGTTAATATTAATAACCTTTTTTACCTCTCCGTATTGTATATCAATTCATATATTTACTTTGTACTGCTTAAGCACTTGTGTTATAGCCTAATAAAATGAATCATGTTATGTACATATATGTATAATTATCAAACTTGAAGGTGGGTACTGTTTGTATTTTTTTTTTTTTTTTTATTTTGTCATATTTTTTAATTTTAAATGAAGATGTAATAAATGAAGTTATATTAATTTTTTTGCAGATTATTTAATATACATCAAATCATTATTATGGAGAAAAAGTCTCTCTCTATATGACGTTCATTCTGCCTAATTTCTTGAATTTATACACAATAACAAATATTTCTAAGAGGATATTTTAAGGCTTATTATTGCCTCCCTCTCTCTGCTATCCATCTCTCTAGGAAGATAGTTGCTTAAAGAATATGGGTGTCCCCTTTTTTCCTTTCTAAATTTTTCTAAAGTATTATACACTCTCTTGAGCAATCAATTAATATTAAGTTACTAGCGACTTGCCCGTCAAAAAATGACAGTCAATAAAAGAAAGTGTTGAAATGCTCTTTGTCACACAATGTGAATGTATTGTGTGCCTCAACTATATAGACCCCTCTAACACACTAATGAACGCATGTAATAACACTATAAGTGCCATGAGGGTCATCCAGGACCCTCATGACCCAAAGTGTAAGCACTACATCATTTTAACCCGGTCACTTATGGGGGTCTATCCAGACCCAGATAAGCCTCTATTTAACCCCATCAGTCCCATAAAGGTTATTAAGACCATTTTGGGCCTGTTACAACCCAACATTAACCACATAAGTGCCATGGACGGTCCTCAAGGACCATCATGACACTAAGTATAAACACTACACTGCACTATACCCCCCCAATAAAATATCAACTAAACACCCTCTACACTAACCTATTAACACCTACACTACCTACCTACCCCCTAATAACCCCTCCCCACCACTGTAATTACAGAAATCAAAAAAACTAAAGTCATCAAAAATCAAAAATCTACATTACATAAAATAAAAAAACCTAAATCACCAAAAATAAAAAATGTACATTGCAGAAAAACAAAACCTTAATCACAAAAAAAATTACTACAGAAAAAAAAATTACACACCTGAAAAGGAAATACATATAATACATACAATACAATACATACAACACAATACAATTAAATACAATACAATACAATTAAATACAATACAATTAAATACAATACAATACAATTAAATACAATACACCCCTATCTAATATACATCCTCCTATCTAATATACATCCCCCTATCTAATATACAATACTATCTATCCAATATTCATCCCCCTATCTATCTAATATACAATAAATACTATCTATGTACTATACATCACACTATCTATCTAATATACAATACATGCTATCTCTATATAGCAACCCTAATTCTAAGCTAAAATAAAATAATTAAGACCACTTACCTTTGAGATGTTTCTTCAGATCACCAACCTAGGGTAAAAAAAGATTAAAAAAATTACTACAACACGCTTACATAAAATAAATAAAATTCTAAACATTCTAAACATTTTAAATATTCTACTCACCTTTCCAGCATGTCCCGTCCTTCATCTTTGCTTCTCCGGCGCGGCCCCTGTTAAAAAAAATCCATAACATTAGTACACATACATAAAAAACATAAAACCAAGTAAAATCAACGCAATCTACATTGTACTTACCTCCCCGCGATGTCTCCGGCCTCCTCGTCTTCTGCCCCGGAAGCATCCGCGCTCTTTAAGATAAAAAAAATAAAAAACAACACACATCCGCACTCGAGGATGTCTCCGACACTAATGAGCTTCCTACAAAGTGTACCAGAATAAAATTGGCAATGGCGGCTTCTGATTGACTGAAAACGCTGTCTATCAAATTCAGCCAATGAGAAGACGCCAATTGTGAACCAATGAGAAAGGGATACACCCCAAAATCCCACGCTGATTGGTTAACGCACCTGTCAATCTTTATTTGAACCAATCCGAAGTCTTTATTGCCATCAGCAAATCACAATGGAATACACCCCCACGCGTGATTAGCTAAAGACATCTGCCCCTTCCCATTTGGCTGTAATACTGATTGACATTGACAATAGCCAATGATAAGGCGCAAATGCCTTCACCAATCAATACGTGGGGGTGTATTCCATTGTGATTGGCTGAAGGCATCTGCGCCTTGTGATTAATTTAAATAAAGATTGACAGGTGCATTATCCAATCAGAGTGGGATTTTAGGGTATATCCCTTTCTGATTGGCTCACACATTGGCGCCTCCTGATTGGGTGAATTTGATAGACAGTGTTTTCAACCAATCAGAAGGCGCCATTGCCTATTTTCTTCTTCTAAGTCTCCGGGAGCCTCATAGCGTGACTGCGGATGTGAGTTTTTTTTTTTTTAGAGCGCGGTTCCAGGGCAGAAGAGGAGGAGGAGGACGGAGACATCGCGGGGAGGTAAGTACAATGTAGATTATGTTTATTTTATTTAGTTTTTTAGCTTATGTATGTGTATTAATGTTATGTTTTTTTTAACAGGGGCTGCAACGGAGAAATAGGACGGGACATGCTGGAAAGGTGAGTAGAATATTTAGAATGTTTAGAATGTTTATTTATTTACTGTAAATGTGTAGCACTATTTATTTTTTTCCCCCTAGGTGGCTGATCTGAAGGGACATCTGCAAAGGTAAATATTTTATTTGAGCTTAGAATTAGATTATTTTATATATAGATAGCATTTATTGTATGTTAGCTAGGGGTATGTGTTTTATATAGATAGCATAGCATGTATTGTATATTAGATTGGGGTTTTTATTTAGATAGATTGGTGGATGTATATTAGATAGATAGGATGTATATTAGATATATAGTATTTATTGTATATTACATAGATTGTGTGATGTATATTATATAGATAGGATGTATATTAGATTATGGTATTTATTTAGATAGATTGTGTGATGCATATTAGAAAGATAGGATGTATATTAGATATATAGGGCCTCATTCTATTAGCGGCCGCAGCCGTTGCAGGGCCGCAAGGACCGGCCGCAAGCTATTCGGCTATTCTATTCCCTTACGGCCGGAGGCTCCGGCAGGCTTGCGGCCGGTGCCTTGCTATCTCTTGCGGCCGCTCGCGCCACAGGAAAGCCTTTGATCTAAAACAGCCGCAAGAGTTTCGGCCGTAAGAAATTCCTATTTGCAATTCAATTCCACTCGGGAAACCTCTCTGCAAGGCTAAAAACGAGCCGCTTCTTACTTGCAGGAAAGAGGTCCCGCTAGCACCAATTAAGCACATAAAATAGCTCAAATAAAGCCATCCTGCACTTTGAGAAGACTATAAAGGGATTTTAGGTGTTAGAAAAAATAGCACATAATTATCCTATACTCAAATCAGTAAAATATTTTATTTTTAATATCCGTAAAATATCCATGTAAAAAGTCCAGAGTGTTGGAGCACCTCAGACACACCCACGCCGCAGCCGGAAAATAAACAGTTAATTTGAACTCGGGTTTGGGCTGATGTGCAAGCTTGAGAGTGGGTTTATTTTAATCCTCATGTCCCCCAATATGATCCCTAGCATTTACAGAGCTGTACAGTGCAGGCTTGAATTTATTTTTGCGTTTTTAGATTTCTGCGCTTACGGCCGGTTCCAAGATATGCGGCCGGCCGTAAGATGAGATCCTTGCGGGGGCGTATAATAGAATCGCGAGTTAACAGAACCCCCGCAAGGAATCGCAGTCTTACGGACGATTTACGGCCGCTAATAGATTGAGGCCCATAGTATTTATTGTATATTACATAGATTGTGTGATGTATATTATATAGATAGGATGTATATTAGATTATGGTATTTATTTAGATAGATTGTGTGATGCATATTATATAGATAGGATGTACATTAGATTATGGTATTTATTTAGATAGATTGAGTGATGTATATTAGATAGTGTAATGGTACCCCCACACATATAAGGGGGTGCCAAGGCCGTTTTAGTTTATCTGCCCATCCAGTGATATAGGGACAGCTACTGCAGGACACCCATTCCCCCAAACTGGATCCAAGGGGAAAATGCTCCAAGCCTGGAACTGGAACCTCACGAATAGCTGCTAGCAGCTGAACAGGAAAAGCACCCCAAGATGCTTACACTCCTGGCAGTCAGTCTGTAACAGCATACCATGAATCCCTCCAAGAACGAGACATAAGCTCTGTGTTTGAGGGTCAAGCAGTCAACTCCGTTCTTTATTAATTACAAGACATATTAAACCATTTCACATACACAGTAGAGGGAGGGCTACCTGAGGTCAGCCCCTAATGGCCTCTGGCCAATCACATAGAGTCACACCGTGGGAAACATGAGACTCCTCCCAGGTCCGCCAACTAGGTGTGGCTGCCTGGACCTGTGGGGGCAAACCTGTAGACCCCATGGGGCTATGGAGCCTGTATGTCTGGAAACTCTCTTTGTTCTGCTATCTCCCCTGTTGTGCATGTAGATAACCTTTGCTCTCAACCATCTGGCCTTAGTGACTCACCACTCATAGATGGGGGGTGGTCAGAATCTGTAACATATTTCTACACATTTTTCCACATTATTCATAACTTTAAAAGTATGCATCACATTCACATAACTTACATTTTCAGAATCAGCATACTCCAAATACAACCATATGTCCAAATCATATAAATTGGTCCAGTGGTTCAAAATATAGATCATAGTCCTTTCTGACCAAACGAAGCATGGCTTCCATGTCTTTGTAGGGGGAAAATCAAGCGTATCAACATGGGCCGTAATCAAAAGGTAGAATTCGGGCAACCAGGCTCCTCCAATTCGCAGTGACGAGACTGATCTCGTCACAGATAGTTAGAATGTATTGTATATTAGATAGGGGTGTATTGTATTGTATTTCATTTTATTTGTATTGTATGCATTTGTATTGTATGCATTTGTATTGTATGTATTTGTATTGTATGTATTTCCTTTTCAGGTGTGTAATTTTTTATTTTATTTTCTGTAGTGGCTGGGGGGGGGTTGTAATGTGTTTTTTTTATTTTCTGTAATGTTCCTTTTTTTATTTTTTGTGATTTAGGTTTTTTAATTTTCTATAATGTAGATTTTTTAGGATTTAGGTTTTTTATTTTATGTAATGTAGATTTTTTTTGTGTGACTTTAGGCTTTTTTTATTTTCTGTAATTAGAGTGGCGGGGGTTATTAGGGGGTAGGTAGGTAGTGTAGGTGTTAATAGGTTAGTGTAGAGGGTGTTTAGTTGATATTTAATGTTTTATTGGGGGGGGTATAGTGCAGTGTAGTGTTTATACTTAGTGTCATGATGGTCCTTGAGGAACGTCATGGCACTTATGTGGTTAATGTTGGGTTGTAACAGGCCCATAATGGTCTTAATATACCCTTATGGGACTGATGGGGTTAAATAGAGGCTTATGAGTGTCTGTATGGATGCCCATGAGTGACTGGGTTAATTAGCAATTTATGGTGGTCTGTATTGTCCCCCCTGAGTGACGGGGTTAATGAAGTGCTTATGGGGGTCTGAGGACTGAGGATCATGATGGATTAGTTTAGGCAAAATTACTTTAATGCATTCCCCCTCTAACTTGCTTGCCGAAAAGGGGCTAGAGGGAATACATAGAGGTAGTTTAGGGTGTTGGGAGGAATGTCCCACCTGGAGGTATGGCCCACCCCAGCACATAAAGGCACATAGAGTCTAGGTTGGAGCTAGATCGGACTAATTATTTTGTCATTGAGGATTTTTTTTTAATTGATTACTGATTTGGGCTTTTCACATCTCATGGTTTCAGGACACCATGCTGAATAGTAGAATTAAATTACAAGCAATTCAATAGTGAATGTGAAAAGAGGAGTAAGAAATTGGGTCAAAAGGGGAGAGAGGGAGAAAAGAGGGTAAATGATATATGAGAGAGAGGAGGGGAGAGAGAAGGAGGAAAGACAAATGGGAAGTTAGAGAAGAGGGGGAGAAAGCAGAGGAAGGAGGAGAAGAATGTGGGAGAAGAGGAAAAAGAAAGGAGGGAAAGAGGAAAAAGACAAAAAAAAGACAAAAAGTGGCGAGAGAGAAGGGGTGACATATAAAATGCAATGATATAATCTAATCTGGTACTCTATGTGACCACCAATATTCAGTATACACCATTCCAGGAGAAACAGCAAAGCTCCCTTTCAAGCATCACAATCCACATCACAACCAGAAAATACATGACATCCTCACACATAGCAAAACAAACAGGGAGGAAGATGAATAACACTAAAACGGCATCATCTACAAGGAATATTTCCCCATCAGATAACAACACTCTCATGCCACTTTCCACTCCATGTTTACTCACTCAACCCCTATACTCAATCATACAAAAAAAAACATCCACCCAGGGACACACATGAACATCTCCAACCATAAAGCATTCCACAACACTTATTTTAAACAAGACTCTGCTTTCTCCACTTGCAAACCATAATCTTTACAGAAAAAAAAACATACTGGCAAAACGATTTGCTGATAAATTAAACATAATTAGGATTCACACAAGACAAATAACATAGAACATATGATTATATATTATGAGCTCACAGAATACTTTATATGTGCATAGATCTCCTCAAATCACCTTGTAAAAATCAAAACAAAAACAAATTTAACAAATCATATATATATATATATATATATATATATATATATATATATTTACCTCTAACTTATCCTATACATAATTGGATCAAAATAATCAAAATAAAACAAAATACATGCCCATCAAATCTAAAAAAATATATGACATAAAACCAATTTCTCAATCTACACATGACACTTTTTTTTTTTTTAAATACACAATATTTTCTATAATCAAGTATAATCTCACTGAAATAACTGTTTAACTTACTCATTAAATCCTTCATCTTATCAATATTTCCATAAAAATCATTATTACACTTGCAACAGGGGTTGAGCTAATGCTGGTGTAGAAGGTTCAAAACACCTGGGACAACAACAGGGTAGCTCACACTCTCTACTAGTAGTAAATAAGGAATACTTATTATTAGGTGGGCAGGGTAGACAATTACTCCGTGCACGGGGGATCTGATCTACATAAGTAACTCATTATAATACACTGTTTCATCTTTACCGGGACAACTTTTCACTGCATGTTTTATTGTCTCCAGATCTAAACCCTATTGAGCATCTGTGGGGCATCCTCAAATGGAAGGTAGGGGAGTGCAAGTTCTTTCTGGTGAACTCCATGCCCATGAGGGTTAAGGCAGTGCTGGAAAATATTGGTGGCCACACAAAATATTGACACTTGGGGGGCAGTTTGGACATTTCCACTTAGGGTTGTACTCACTTTTGTTGCCAATGGTTTAGACATTAATGGCTGTTTGTTAAGTTATTTTGAGGGGACAGCAAATTTACACTAATATACAGGCTGTAAACTTACTACTTTACATTGAAGCAGAGTTTCGTTTCTTCAGTGTTGTCACATGAAAAGATATAATACAATATTTAAAAAATGTGAGGAGTTTACTCACTTTTGTGAGATACTGTACATGGGCCCAAATCATTTGCGGTTTTTAGCCATTAGCCACTTGTCACTTTAGCATCTTGCGAGGGTAGATAGCAAATCTACACTCTATTAATTCATCAAACTGCTCAGCTTCTCAAAAACCTGTCTGGACAAAACTCGCCTTCATAGGGTGATTCACCTATCTTCTTTTAGTAGGAAGGCACACCTTTATTCACCTTTGACTTTGTCCATCACTCCTACAAGCTCCCCAAGCTCACCAAGGCGGCTCTGCTCACTTCTAATTTTGGCCATGATTAGTTGTCAAGTGTCTCCTCCACGAATTCCTGAAGTTCGGGTGTTATCTACGGACAAGTAGTGCACTCCTGGCTCGGCTTGTCAAATATTAGAGAAAAACATATCCACAAAACCCACATTCTACTCCAAAACCTAGTCATGATACTAAAACACAGAGAGATCTGATTTTCTTTAGTTTCTTTTGTACAAACACATGGATCCATAATGGAATAGTATTCAAAAATGTCTGCTACTGACTGACTGGCTGAACAACAGTTTTTTTTACAGAGAATGGTATGGCCCAATATTACCCTTCTAAAAACATGACACATTCCCACTAACAGTCAATAAACTATAATTTATATTATGAAATCCAATACAAATTAAACATGCAGTTTGCATGTTTCAGCCATGCTTGGTACGTCACACTAGATGCGCAAAAACACTTTCAAGTTGTAATCTCTTGCGCATAGGTCAAATGTTGTTTTTCACAAATATCCTTGGGTTTTGCCTTGTGGACTACGGAAATACATTTTGTTTAGGCTAAATAATTGTTTACTATCTCTTTACAAACTGCAGAATCAGGGAAAAGCAAAATTAACTGTTTCATACCTCACAACCTGCAATGGAAAAGTACTGATTCAAAGCTTACATCTAGCAAAATATCACAAATTCTACAAAAGTGCTAAATGCTATATACATGCACTCAAAAAATTTAAGGATATTTGTATTTCTCCACACTATTTATTTTATGAAGAAATGCTTAAAAGCTCTGTTTTTATGCATAAAACCTTACAAATAATTCATGAGCAGCTTGAGCTACAGAGGCAGACCAAAAGAGGTAAACATGTAATGATTTTAGGCAGAAGAACAGAGGTTTTAAGCACTTCCTAATAAAATAAAGTAACAACAAGTAAATAGATACATAGGTATATTATATTCCTATTAAAATCCATATACCTTCCATATCCCTTTCAATTTATGCTGCACCAGAATTCTAATACTTGTGGTTTTTTTGTTGATTTATATCTTAATTATGAAGAGAAGACTACACCTCTCAGCATACTTGGGGAGAGAGAGGAAGTGCATTGATTGGCTGAACAGTTCAGCCAGTCACAGCTTAGTTTTTTCCTCCCATAATTCCTCTGACTAAATTGTAACACAATTCCAGTGCAAGAATCCAGTGCTCCTGCTGACTAAGCCAAATTGTAAATCTGGCCATGGTCGTGTCAGCTATTTGGCTAGTATCTTCATTGTGGGACATTTTTGAAGAACTAGAACAGAAAAGTCTTTATAAAAAAAAATATATATATATATGTATATATATGTATATATATTTATATATATATATATATATATATATATATATATATATATATATATATTTATATATTTATTTATATATATTTTTAGTAAACAAACTTTTTGTTGTTGCCAAAAAAGCCATTAAATACAGTATATATATTTAAATTAGTCTATTACTCAGTCAAAGGATTGTTTAATGAAGATGTTAAAGGAATGTGGAGGTTTCCTGTTTTTAATATTAAAATAAACTAAATAAGAGTATGTTTGCATATATAAGTACCATTTTAAGAACACATGCTCTGTTTTCACTCACTTCAATCTTCCAAGCAGTCCCTGCAAAAGGTCTGCCCCCACAGCTCATACATAAAAAGTTTCTATTAGTGCTAGATGTACTAGCCACTTGCCGGCTGTTTCTCAACAGCATTTTTGGGAATAATGCTGGGAGACAATCTATTAGCAGCTTGTATATCTCTTACCAATAGAATCATTGTATGCAGGAACTCTGGGGGCAGACCTTTGCAGGGACTGGTTGGAAGATTTGAGTTGGTGAAAACAGAGCTTGCTAATAAAATGATGTCTAGCTATGGAAACAAACACTTAGGTAGTTTATTTTAATATTAAAACCAGGGAAACTTCTAAACTCTTTTAAAAAAATACTTACTTGTTCAATATACTTTTTCTTAGAAAAGACATCAACCTTTTTCAGCTTAAAATAGAATTGTTAAATTATCAGTAAATTGGAAGTAATTGTGCTTTTTTTCATCTCTTTATTTTTATGATTGCTGTATGCCAGATGGTCCTTTATTTTGCACACAGCATGTTATAGGTGCTTTTGTGTGTTTTCTCCTCTCTCTTAGAAGAGGTTTTGTGTTTTGCATTTTTAGGTTCTCATGAAAAGGATATGTTGTCCTATGTATGCTCATGAGTAATGGGGCTGCATATCCACCACTGATGATGTGATTAAGAGTACAAATTTATAAATATATCATTAAATGTTATTGCGAATTCATTTTGATATGAATAGTGACTAAAGCTAATATGTTTATAAATGTAAATCACAACATGGAGTGCAATATAACTTCGAAAAAGATACATTTTAAAGGAAAATTGAACACAATTCGTTGTTTTTGTTTTTTGTGTGTTTAAAATAGCATTTGTTAAACCTTACCAATGTTAAGTTAGTTTCAGTGAAATTTAGAGGAAGTGCACAGAGCACTAGCAGACAAGTATGACTCACTCATTTATATTACTGCTCATTTGTTGACAGGGACAAGCCCCCAGATTAGGTAAACATCTGAATATTTTTTCTTTTGCTTTGAAGACATTTTTTGAAAAAGAAAACACACACTGCCGCATTATCTAGTACCCTCCTTCAGATTTAACAAAGAATAGTAAATAGATACATTTGGGCTCACATTTGAATGTCTAAACCAAGTTAAAAATAACTTGTTTCCTGCTCAGAATTGTGAGAAATACAGTTATTACACTGCACTCTGGGAACCTTGGCAGGGACATGCAAATGTGCCTACAAAGGCTTCACTCTTGTAATCCATTACAATTTTAAACGTGGTTTACTTTAAGCAAATGCCAGCTTAGGGCAAAGCTCAGGATGGATTATATACAAGCTAGGAATCCTACCCACTTACAGCTGTTTCAAGGTTACTGCCTCTCATCAGCGTGGGTCCGGTTCCTAGCTCGTGTAGCAGATTTTTTTTGGAGGTTGTTTATCACAACAATTATTTAGTATATTGTGGACAAAAGAGCAATAGAAGCCCTCCACCGTACAGTAAATAAATAGTACATCTGTGTTCACATTTGAAAGTCTAAAACAAGTTAAATAACTTGTTTCCTGCTCAGAATTGTGAGAAATACAGTTATTACACTGCACTCTGGGAACCTGGGCAGGAACAGGGCAAATGTGCCCACACAGTTTTCACTCTTGTAATCCATGTATTCAATATCCTTTTAAGACAAGTGCAAATAGAAGAATATTCATAATTCACACTAAGCTGACTCGTAGCTAACAGAGTTTTGAAAAGCAAATTGCAGAGCTATTCTATGGGTCCTGCAAAGAAGATTCCCATAAAATGTACTGACTTGCACAGAGGGTGCTTGTTTGTAGCTCTCTTGTTCTAACGTGTGCTTGTAGCCAGCCTGAAGTATATAGTACATGTAGGAGATTCTGAGTCTGAATCTCAGTAGTCTCCATAGTAATGCTATGGCATGGTATCCACAAATGTGAGCACACTAAAATATTGAAATGAAAGTGGTTGCTTATCCAGGACTGCAGAGTGAGGATCAGGGAGTCAAGGATTGTTCCAGGAGGGTCATCAAGACGGAGGGTAATTATAATAGCTAATATTCTCTTTTCCAATTGGCTGTTTCTATAGCCAGTCAGAGAGGGGTAACACTAGAATGAAACCCAATTCTGAAAAAGGAATTTAGAGTCCTATAATTGTTTAACCAATTGGAAAGCACAGCTTTCAATCCATGCATTATGATTGGTTAGTAATTGTAACCATACAGAAATTGGGCGGGAGTTATACAAATACTCGATTCTGATTGTCTGAAATATGATTGACACATTTTAATATCAATATAAGGCAAGGGCCTATTGAGAAAACCGTTAGTCTGCAAAGGAGCTCCTCTGAGGACTTTTTTTAATAGGCTGACAGGTTTTTTAACCGGTGGCAAATTTCCACTGGTTGAAGAGAGTCTCAAGCAAGAGGAGGACAGATTCTTCAATCAAGATGGATATGCCCACTTAGCCGGGGCTGAAGACCAGTGCATTAAGGATAATTTCTGGAAGGTTGTTAAAGTGGAGGCTAAGTATCATTCCCCCTATAGGTGTAGCTTGTGTTTGTTATTTGTAGTAAATTTTTTATTATCTTTTTTTTTCTTTCTGTAATCCTTTTAAATTTTTGTATAGTCTTTTTTCTGTAAGTTTTTTTGTGTTATGTGGGTGTCCATAAAGATCCTCATGGCATAGGAGTTCCTATGGACTCGTACCATTGTAATTTAGAACACCAAGAGAGTTTGTAGGTACCACCATTGTATTGGGGGTTAATAATAGTATACGTTAGGTTCCATAAGGACCCCCATGTTTATCATTTAATATACCAGGAGGATATATAGAGGTTAATATTATGTGCCATTGGTATTGGGGTTAATATTAATTGCCATGGGGTCCATGGGGACCCCCATGGTTATAGTTTAGAATTCCATGGGGGTACATGGGGGCCCCCATGGTAACAAATTATATGTAGGGACCCCATGGTCAATGTTACCTCTAAGTTTTGGGAGTCTGTGTTGTCATGCCCAGGACCTGACTGGACTGTTTTGGACTATGGCTTGGACCTGGACTGGGGTTAAGTTATCCTGTTTATGGTTAAAGGTATGTATTTCTTAGTGCTTATGGTTTAAATATGATTACACTGTTATCTGTATGTATGTTGGTTTATGCATTATGTTTCATGTTACATGAATTGCTGTAAAGAAACATATTAGCTATTCTGCAGGCTATTGCACAGCCTGTTATGTTACAATGTTGTGACAATGTTGATGACTCCCCCGGCCTCACAGGGGCCTTGAGCAGATAAGGAGATAGTCTGAGTGGTTAGAACAATTGTTGTAGTTTAATATAATCACCATGATAAGCTTAAGGGCCTGACCTCCTCAGATGTACAGGGTTTCCCTATAAGCAGGGGGAAGCCTATTATGTTACAATGTTGTTATCTGGGATAACTCACTCAGCCCACCTAAATATAATCAACAGGATGAGATTAAAGATCTGAGGTACAGTGTTTTCCAAGTAAGCAAGGGGCAGCCTATTATTTAGGGATGGGGCTTACTGATTGGCCAGCCTGTGTGCCAGAAAATTGTATACAATGTGCCAATTAATAAAGGTATACAGTGATATCTGTGCTTACACAGACAAGGTGTAAGTGTCATTCTATTCATTAATCCCAATTCTAAGGGATTATATGGTGTTCCTGATATCCTGAGGCCATCTTCTGTACTAGAGGTAGTAAGGACTACCCTGTCCTGCTGGGGTAGGCTTGAACTAGGTTCTATTGAAGAATCAGGTCGTGTCATGTGTGCTCTAAAAATGTCTATTGTGCAACATTTTGCAAGGAGAGTAAACTTGTGTGTGCATTGGCAAGTCAGTTGATTGGCAATGTTATTGTGTTTTACGCTCACTAGCATACATTGCTTGAAATGTAGCATTTGTTTACGATAAAACGGAGTATGGGTTAAGAAATTTGGCAAGTTTTACATGTTATATCTAACACAAGTGTTTCAATTAGATTCCACATGTAACGGGTACAATCATGGCTATGTACTATAATGTATCTTATTAATAACTTAATAAACATTAAGAATTTAAATCTTGCTAGGCTCGATGGATGCAGCACACTCAATGTGTTGGTACAGGAGATTGATAGATGCCGGATAAATGTAGTTTCTGGTTCTTTGAGGGTTACTATTAAAAGAGGCCGAGATTAGATACACTTAGGATACTCTGGTAAGTATATTTGTCAGTGAGGGCTGTTCTAGCAGCAGCAGCTTTCACTCCTCACTTACACACAGGTACGTTCGGCTGGAGGGTGCGGTGCAGAACCTGGGGAATGAAATGCCAACACTGCACTGGCTCAGTCACTCATGCCTGACTGCTTCCAGGTAAAACTGAATTGCAGAGACGTACAATGGAGGAAATCTAGGTGCCTGTAAGCATTATGTGGCATGACAACCTGGCTGCTGGCATTTGTTGAGCACTGAAAATCTTCATTTTTATTTAAAATACAGTATTCAATTTCCTTTCTAGTTGCTTGAGAGTACGGATTGCTATAATCATGTCAAAAAGAGTGATCTTTTACTTCACTATCACTCTGTTCCTTTTGATAGGATTGAGTTGTGAATTACTGTGGGAGTGACTATACAATAATGATTTTTATACTGTATTAATTTTAAGTGTTTTAATGATGATAGCTGTAGCGGGTATTAGTCCATATATCAAAGCACACTTAAACACAATAGTGTTAGTCCATATCCCAAGGGACACAATCCTTGATTGTAATAACTTATACCATCAAAGTGCACAATTTTTACTAAACAATAACTCCTTCAGATATGGAGAGTCCGTCAGTTATTTAACCCCAGATTATGTTGCTGTTCTTTGATCCAACCAAGTACTCAGTCTTTATCCCCTCCAGCCTGATGGCACCATGGACTAATTCCATATGAAAAACATTAATTTCTAATTCCCTATAGGTGGGTATTAATCTTAGTTTTCTCATGAACTTTTTCCACCCAGGAAGAACTAGATCTCCATTGACCCTAGATCCTTTTCCTCTTGCAATTTCTTTGTTATGTGCACATAACATTTTCCCCAATAACTTTTTCCTCCCAGGGAGAAATAGATCTCCATTGTCCCTTTTCCTTTTGTCCTGTGTGATTCTTTATTTGTGATATGCACACATTGAAAAAGCTGTTGACACAGCATAGAAGGACGCAGATGATCACTTTGAAAGAGCAAGCTAATGTCGCACGTTGGCGTCTGATGTCAGAACCGGACGCCCGAATTTGCCCTAATGCGTTTCTCCGCCCGCCAGCACTCAAAGGGAGCATCGGTGTCACTCATTAGTATACCATGGGGGTCAATAGAGACTCCCTTTATAACAGGTTGATTTAAGTACCATGTGTTTTAAGATATTATGGTCATTTTAAGCACTCGGATGTCATTTATCAGAGGTGAGATTTAGGTGTGTGATAGCTTGTTAGTGTTTTGCAAGTGAACCTCGCTTTTTTCTTACCGGACCCATGGAATAGAGCTTTATATGTCCTAAAGAGTGTGACGATGTATTGGATTGTATATACTTACCACAATTTGTTATCTCTAAGAGTTTGCAAACACTTCATCCTTTAATATATATAGGTTCTGATGCCACAGACATTATAAAATTCCAATGTAGTTTTACATTTGGTTGCTAGCCTGATTTATGGAATAATTATGAGGTGCAACTTTACGTGTAAACTTGTGCAATAGAATTGTTTACATTTTTTTTTACAAATACTATGTATTGTTTAGACCAGGGGTGTTCAAGTTCAGTCCTGCAGGGCGCACACAGACCTGGATTTGAAGATTTCCTCTCTGTGCATAGGTGAGTCAATCAGAATGACTGAAAAAGTGATAGTCTCACCATGGTGCAGCAGGGATATCTTCAAATCCAGGCCTATGTGTATCGAACTTGGACACCCCTGATTTAGACATTTTTGATAACATTCATATGTTGTTTTCACTGGTGCTAATCAATGATTTATTATAATATGTTATGTTTAGAGCACCAGCAGATTCTGTGGCACCAAATATATTTCTTAAGTGGGCGTGTAAAAAATTTAGTTAAGCGACCATTGTGGTCATATTTTTTAAATTAATTATTTTGAAGAACTACACCTAAAATATGCAACATGTTTTTATAATGGAAAACAATATAGCCTCTAATTTATTAACTTTTATACATGATTAAGCCTCTGTTGAATATACCAATTTGGCTTCAGCAGATCAACTTTCTCAGGAGGGAGGAGAATACACAAAAAGTGTCTTCACAGTGGTAATGTGGCAGTCGCAACTGCACTTAGTAGTACTAAAATAAGTTAATTTTTTTACAAAGACACACACCCTATGAAAGAAACAGGAAAAAAACTAAATTGAGCTACATAGTAAAGAATAGTTGCATACAAAAGTAAAATATTTGCCAGTTATCATACACTATTTGGTTATTCAAAAATATATATATTTTTTACCTGAAATAGTTATGTTGTGGCCCAAAATTAATGTTAAAATACACACATATAAACTCCAACAAATAAAATATAGCATTATCCCATGTTTTTTGAATATGAGCAATACATTTATTTGATTGTTGAAACACAGATTGTCCATACATTCAAATTTAATCAGTATCACACTGGGATAGTTGTGATTACAAATAAATAATGATTCTCAGTTTTCTCAAAAGGATAAATAACGATATGAAGCTTTTATAGTAACAACAATTATTTATATATTTATTTACACATACATATACATATCTGAGTCCATCAAGTTTAATGTTTTTAGATCTCCTCTAATCCTTGTAATATGGGAATTGTGAACTGATTTAGACAAATGAAAAAAATAAAATAACTGAAACGTTGTAAATTTTCCCATTCGGAGAAACAAATTCTACCTGATCCCGAAAATTGGGAATTGGATTATTTCCTGGATCAATATCCTACCTATACTTGTATGCCATTTGTATTAAAAAAAACATTGCACCCTTATTCTATTGTCAGTAGAATAAGGGTGCAATGTTTTTTTTTTTTAAACATAAGTAGTAGTGAGTTCCACAACAAATTTGCCCTTACTGTGAAAAATCTTTTTTTCCTCTAACATCATCGAACAACATATTTTAAAAGTCTTGATTATCAAACTCTATAGAATAACATAGCACTGCATTTATTTTGTTTTTTTTGGGATATTAGAAATTGCTCTAGGAATAATGGGGGCACTTCATGCTTCAGTAAAATAGTTGTTGAAGTTACTGTAGCAACAGCTTTAAGGAATATAGAATAAGAGGCCTTTGTGATCTCTGAGTCGAGTTTTAGAGACCTCTGGCAACATCACAATTAATATACAAACCACAAGGAAAACGAATGGCACTTTGACATTTAGCAGCTCCAGACAGCTCCAGTGATTCTGACAATCACTGACTTACTTGCTGATGGCAGTGCTTTAAGTCACAAGCTGTAGGTTGGCGCTTTCTCTAAGGCACCTGGTGGAACTAGTGTGTTGTTGGATATCAGACAGTGAGAAAAAATCCATGTAAATGGCAGTCTGAGCACAATCAATAGACATGACAGGCAGCAAATGATGGCAAGTAGGGATATAATAAAGGGGTGATGGTATAAATGACGAACAAATCACAATGGTAGAGAAAATTACAGGGCACTATTTTATTGAGCAGGTGGAGAGCAGAATGGACTGTAGTTTTCAGGTCACGCTTCCCTGATGCTGGAGCATCTCTTGTCCTTTGTAATTGTGAGTGGCAGCGGTGCATTACTGAACTAGTTCATGCTGGGTTTATAACTGCAACTTTCACTGTATTTACATTTTTAGCTGTACAAGTGTCTGTTTCCCTGCTACATATTTCAAATGTTCCTGTTCTATAAAATATGAGATTCTCCTAATTTCCACATTTATTGAAATACTATGGAACCCTTACAATTTAATTAGTATCTTCTATTAATTGCTGTTTTATTTCTTGAAGGGCTCATTCACACTGAAAAAAAGTGATAGTGTTAATACTTGAAATTAAAATTAAAATTAAAATGTTTAAGCTTTTGTTTCAATTTGGTACAAATGTAAACTGCATTATTTGTACATATGATACCAAGAGATGATTGGCCATAGGTACTAAATAATAGTAAATTAAACACATCAAGTGATGTCCAACCCTTCACCTTTTAGCACATATGATCTGATACATTTCATGAGGTCCCCTGAAAAAAATCTCAAAGCTGAGGTTGACATGGCTTGTCTCACTAAGTATGACCATTTACTTATTTTTAAAGCAATACACCTTATTTGATTATTTTCAGTCTTAATTGACCATTCTATAATAACTGCTACTACTTCTGCTGGAGATATGAACCGCCCGTTTTCATATTAGTTCTAAGGTTATTAGACTTTAGTTCTAGAATATGACATACTATTATTTGTCTTTCTTTCTGTCATCATTTATATATGAATGTTTCTAGCAATTTTCAGAAATTAAATAGCACAAAAAGTGTACAGTACATAATGCAACATAATAGCACAGCAGTAGCCAAATACCCATTTTATTGGTATGTAGAAACGTAGGACATTATGATTACATGGTTCCTACAGGAACTCCCAGAAGGGTAATATATAAATACAGGAGTTCTTTTGAGATAATTTCTCATACAAAGTTAATGATAAGTACCCAGGAGTTTGCCACTTAAAGGCATATCTAAGTTAGCTGGATTAATACATTTCTGCAACCCTTAGGCAAAAAGCATCCTTGATATATTCAGCACATGTCTTTCTCAGCCAATAGAAGAGCACTGATGTCAGCCCCAAAGTCACTGCTGCGATGTAACCCGCCCGCTGCTTCCTGTGTCTGCTGTGTTATGGGCCCTGCTCCCCACCAGATACCAACACAGTGTGTGACACCTGCAGATATCACCAGAGAGATAGAGATTGAGAGGTTAGTGAGAGAGAGAGAGAAAGCGAGAGAGAGAAAGAAAAAACATGCAGCAGTAGTTGATGCAGAGAATGTACAATTAGCAGGGGTGGTAATGACACAAGTAGGCTCAACTTCTGCTTAGCTCTGCCAGAGAGAGGAAGAAGAAAACGCCAGCAGCAGCAGTTGATGCAGGGAATGGACAACCTGCAGAGGTGATAATCAAGTGTGAATGTGCTGCATAGAGAGATGCTTATATAAAAATGCATAGCACCTTCTAACATGGTGCCTAACATGTAATGTGGCACCTTCTAACATGGTGCCACACTACATATCACAAACAGGAACCCCAGAGTTTGATACAAATGTTTCAGCTGCCTGTGCTTCCTCCTGATTGGCCAAAGCAAATTATGAAGTGTATGCTAATGTATCCTGGGTTTGGAGGGGGTGTTTACTCAAATTTTTAACTGTCAGAAAGTACAAGAGATTTTGCTAACTTCAAGGTACATTTTTAAATGTTTATTGTCGTAGTTTTTGCATGCTAAAAATGTTTTCATACACTACTGATTTTCCTCATTATTCAATAAACTTAGATATGCCTTTAAGGGAAATAGCTTGCAAGTGCTCGTAATGGTCCATACATGATATGTAAGCAACTTACACAATCCATGAGTCAGAGCTAAGGATTTCCTACAGCAACTTCAGTAAAGTGAATCAGTAAATAATCAGTAAATATTGTAATATTGAGTCTGTATAAGCTTGTGTTTTCTGCTCCTAACTGTGCTGTGTTACCCACAGGTTTCAAGAGCATAGTTTGTTTCTGGAGAGAGAGTAGAACTTTGCTTTAGAGAGTAGAATTTTTGTACTTTTTGTACATATTTTATTATACATAAATTCACCGGTCAACTATTCACAAATATACTTCTACTAGGACTTGCCTCATCCTTATGCTTTCTACCCCATATGCTACATACAACACACTACAACAAACACACAACACATACCCACTACTATTTGCCCCATCCTATTATCCTAATACGTGTAGGCCTTCACAATTGGTATACATTGTTTTGTAAAAAACATTTACACACTTGTGTTCAGTTATTCACATGAGTGGTTGGCGATAGTGTATTGTTCTGTGAGTCTGTGCATGTGTCTGTGAGTGAGTAGTGTGGATACATTATTTGTTTGTTAGTCCCAGGAGGAGGGAGGAGTGAGTGGAGATGAAAGGAGGATGAGAAGAGGAGAAAGGAGAGGAGTGTGGGAGAGAGGGAAAGTCAGGTAACAGAGAGGAGAGAAGGGATAGGTGTTGTGAGGGGAGAGGAGGAGAAAGAAGGAAAGTTGAGGAGATGTGGAGAGCAAAGGAGAGGGATAGAGGAGAGGAGAGGTGAGAAAAGGGAGAGAGGCAAGGAGAGTGGGAGAAGTGTGGTGTGAGGGAGAGGAGTTGGGAAGAGGTGAGGTGAAAGGAGGAGGGTGGTTGAGAGGTGCTCCTATTCTTGGCACATCTGATGTAGGGCCAGCAGGGGAGGCCAACCGGGTTAGTGGGGGAGAAAGGATGAGCACTAGACCTCAGGGCCAGCACAGAGAGTAACTGATGAGGCTGACAGGAAAAACAGGGCTCCTAATTACTCTATGAACTAAGGTGATGTCCCATATCCTCTATGGAGGCCGAGAGGTCAGAGCTGGTAATAAGGTAAGGGGGCAGCAGACATTAACTCTGTGGGAGTGCATGTCAGAGCTGTTAAGAGTAAAGCACTGCTGTGATAACTGCCTGGCTATTATGAGAAGGAAAATAGCAGAGGAAGCAGAAAGCGCAAGTCGCAGTCGGTGGTCCCCCTGTAGTCATGAAGCTTAATGAATGGGGACAACTCCTAAAAAGTCAGGAGAGCCCACAGTCACTGTCCTTGGTATGCCTGAATTAGTGGGCATGGCCCGGCTTGAGACGATGCAAGCTGAGTACATGCACCGCCAATCATACAACACCATCATCAATCATATTCCCAAAACATACACTCCTACTCACTATTATGTAACCCTTAAGCACACACAAAATGTGTGATGTAGATAGATAGCAATAATATTCCAAAAAGGCCCATATATGTATAATGAGACAAAGTCTGAGACCAAACCAAGGATACATCACCAAGTTTACAATGTCACTACCAAGACCCATGACATTTTAATTAACTGATTGTAATATCATTACAATGTTTCCTAATTATTGCTTATGCAACTCTCAAATAAACAATGTACATTCTGTACAAACATAATATGATGTTATTTGTACAAGAACTAATTATTTGTTATTCTTCTTTTACACCACCACCAGCGCCTCTAGAACAACCAACACAGGAACCGAAGAAGGACATTGAGGAGAGGGAGCATTTTATTTATTTCCCCTACAATGGCCGAATTTGGCCCATAGGCCCCCTCCTCCCACATATTGACCCTTCTAGCTGCTCTTATTGGTAGGACATAAGACCTTGGACATAGGACCTCTGAAGATGAATTTCTTATGGATCATTTACAAATTGCTTGATGCATTATTTTAAGAATTCTGTGTTGTGGATCTCTGATGTCCATGTATATGCTAAGGGTTGTCCAATCCAATGCACATTCAATAGAGATTTGTATAGATTTTTTATAGTTTCATCCCAATGCATCATTGTGAGATCACCAATCAATAATAAACAATATGAACTGTATTATATAAATTGATGGTTTGACAGATAATATAGCATTGCTTGGAGATCAGCAGCAGGTAGTATTGCTTATTGCAACAATGAAATGTAAACATTACTATCCATTTTTTTAATTCTCCTCCTCTTGTTGTGTTTTTTTTCTTTTTTTGGTGCCATACGAGCATTCCAGAGCTGTTGTCTGAGACCACACCTGGTTCAATCTCATTGTTTAGCAACAATATGACAGGCTTGAGCCCAGCAGCTACAGCTATGAGTTATAGAGATTGATCAGTCAGAAGTACATCTCCTAGGTTTTGATGCTGTTTCTCCTGTTGTTATTAAGCTCTGTTTTTTTACCAGCAAATCACACCTCACCTGCTACTATTTATTGCTGCTCCACCCTTCTCTCAGATCCTTCTTCATTGGACTGATCTTTTGCTGCTAACCTAGATTGTTACTTATTATAATTAGCATTATTATTATTCTTTATTTGTAACATGCCACATATTCAGTTATGCTAATTTTGGCAGTTGTTAATTTTTGGCTTGTCTGGCAATTCTTTTGCCTGTGTCCTTCGACTTATTAAGTCAGACTAGCCATCTTCTGGCACCACCCCTGAAGGGTTTCACATCTGTCGTACCATTTTTCATTTTTTCAATGATATACTGTAGGTGATTGTGATTCCTTTATTTCAGGTGAATGTAATTCCTGTGTACTGACCAGATGAACAAAATATGTGGGTGATATGCACTAGTACTGTTAGTTCCATATTAAGAAATCAGTTGTTAGAGATCCCCTTTTCTAACTTTATAGTCATTCTGGTGTATTGAGCAGATATAACAGATATGTAAGTGCTATGCATTTTTCTAATGTTGGTTAGATAGGTTTGTTATCTGATATTTTTTGTCATTCTCATGGCCCCTTGGGATCAGTTTGCACAACACTGATTATATTTGTTCTTGTTACTTTATTGACCGCTCCTCTTGTAAACTGATATTTGTTACATAAACTTTGATTGACCATTTCTGCCTAATTTTTTTAAATGGTTGATTGTTACGTTCACATAGACTTCAAAAGATCTGTTCATTTCAGGACTGCAGTATGTTTCTGCTTGTGTATTCATGTTCTCTATGAAAGAGACTAAGGGCATAATGGTATGACGTTCATTGTTGTCATGCACCCGGGCACCACCTGATTGTACCTGAATTCATTAATAGACCCACATGAAATGTGTAACCCACATGCCACAGAGGTTCTTAATGGATCCTCATGACACTTACATTTAACCCTCATCACATGGGGGTCTTTATTAGACCCCAGTCACATTGGAACATAACTCCAATGCCATGGACCTGTGACATGAGGGTCCTCATGGACCCACATGGCACCTATTGTCAGTCTGTGACTTCTTATTGTTTAGACATTTAACTAAACAGATATGGGGCAGGGTTACATCAAATACTCAAACAGGTTGGCTGAAATGTGATTGACACATATTTCAACCAATCAGACTCCTTGAACTGACTACTTAAGCCTGGAAAGCACACAAGACACCTTAGTTGACACATGAGCTAGTCAGCATACATTACTAGTATTTTTTTAGAGAGGTTGTTTTTTTAGACAGGGGCCCATTTGGGTTAAAGATGAGAATCATCGGCTTCAATCAAGAATGAAGAGTATTTAATCTTCAATCAATATGTATGGTCTGCTTATCCAGGTTAAAAGATTGAGGAAGTGGACTTTGTTGATCATCGTTCAAGGGAATCCAAAAATAGATTAGTGACTATTCCGGTCCTTATGAACCCACATGGGGGGCTAGGTTACATGGGGCCCCTGTGGTGGTTGGAAGCTTGAGGAACCCAATGCCACAGTGGTTAATGGTGCCATGTGGGTTCTTGAGGACCCCCATAGTTTTAGTTAATTGTACCATGGCGGTCCTTTGAGGCCTATGTTTGTATGATTTTTAGCTGACATAACCAGTTATAAATAATTTACAAAATAGGCTATCCAACTTCTCCATTACAAAGATGGATAAATAGCTACACCTAAACTTATAACTCATGTTATAACTGAATATTAACCACACATTTAAATAAAATGAATGCTATTTTGTTAATTTGATACATGCTGCCTTCATTTCTAATAATAAGTAGTATGCTATAGATTTGCAGAAATCTGCCAATATGTCTTGCAAATGCAGTATTACCCATTGTATAACCTACCTTCTCTAGCATACATCACCAATTGACAAGAATCACACACAACTAGCCAGGTGAGGTACAGTGGTGATATCACTTGTAGGTGTAATTGTTGCATGTTAATAAATGTATTAATTAAGTAATTTAGTAGTCATCACTTTTAAATTTGCATATTGTTGAGTCTCTGAAAATGACATATAAACATACAATGTCTGTTTCTGATGTTGTGTTTTTTTTGTGTGAACCAGTGTCTTATAGTTTAATTGTGTGTTAATGATATATTTATATTTTGACACAACAAAAATGTGGCAAGTTCTTAAAGAGACATCATCTCATCTGCCTCCTGAGGAATCTGTATGTGGACCAAGAAGCCGCTGTCAGAACTGATCATTGCACAACTGAATGGTTCAAGATTTAGAAAGGAATGCAACAAGGTTGTATATTGTCACCTCCAATATGCAAATTATACTATTCTGATGGCTGAAAGCGAGGAGAAACTAAAGGACCTATTGATAAGAGTGATAGAAGACAAAGACAAATGCAAAAGCTGGCTCAATGTTAAAAATACGAAGATCATGGCATACAGCAATCTCAGTTCTTGGCAAATAGATGGGGAAGAAGTGGAGGCAGTGACAGATTGTATTTTCCTGGGATCCAAGATCTCTCCAGATGGTTATTGCAGCCGTGAAATTAAAATACATTTGCTTTTGTGGAGGAAAGCTATAGCAAGTCTGGACGGACTAGTAGAAAATAAAGATATGATACTATAAACAAAGGATCGCAATGTTAGAACTATGGTATTCCCAGTAGTAAAATATGGATGTGAGAGCTGGACCATAACAAAGGCTGAGTGCTGTAGAATGGATTCCTTTGAATTGTTGTGTTGGAGAAAACTACTTAGAGTCCCTTGAACTGCAAGACGATCCAATAAATCAATACTTCAGGAAATCAAGACAAACTGTTCACTGGAAGCTCAAATATTTATAATAATAAGACAGGATTCCGTAGAGGAGACTCTGATGCTGGGAAATATTTAAGGCATGCAAAGAAAGAGATTACATAGATGAAGTCATTTAAGCAATGTTAATTTAAGCAATGAACATGAGCTGGATGAAGCTCAAAGGTGCAGTGGCTGACAGAAGTGCTTGGCGTTCTGTAGTCCATAAGGTCATGGAGAGTCGACACGACTGAACAACTAAACAAAAACAACAATATATTTATAATGGACTTTGTCTGTTTTTTCTACTAATGTACATTAATAAAAATATAACTAATACATATTTCAAATTCAGACATCAGTAGCAATAATAGCACTCCCCATGTAAATATTTTTCTTCACTATAAGTTCTCACTAGCAGAGCTTTAAGCATTACTTTTTTCGCTCAATGTCATTTGCCACTTTCTTTCTAAAGAGTCATTGATCAAAGCTACAAAGTAGATTGTCTGCTTAAAGATATAATACAAATCAGAATAATATCACTGTATAGCTTTTTAGTATTCTGCTGTCTAAGATTACTACTTTTTTAATAGACACAGCCATTCAAAGAAGACAAAACAAAAATGTATAACCATCAGAGCAATTGTAGCTTTTAAGTATCTGTGATTCTGTGCTCCGCTCCTTCTTTTTGAATCATTACAATCCTTCAATGAAAAACGCTGCCCTTATTGATCTTATATTTCTTTGCAGAGTCAGTTCCTTCCTGCAATTTTGTTTTGGCATTTGAATTAAGTGCCTGCAATTATTTTCTAAACCCCCAAGCCTTTATGATCTTTGTTTGAGCTCTACTTATTGGTTTACAGATTAACTTTAGCATTTGCACATGATCATAACAAAAGAGGTACCAGACAGCACTCTGTGGACTTAGCTGATATTTCATTACTTCTGATCAATACATTCTGCCATTTATTATTTTTAACAGAAATGTCAGATATATATTTTTCTACTTCTAGAACTACAATAATGTTTGCTGATTAGAGAAAATGCATATTCAATATTTTGAAGAAAAAAAAAGCTTATTCCAAAGGAAATAACAATAATTTTAACCACATAGTTCTCAAATAATCTTGAAATATTAAACTCATAAGTCTTCTTGATATTTAATTTTATGAACTAATATTTAGCTATTCTATTGTACGTCTTTAGACATAAATGTGCACTATGATCAAGCATATGATGCTCTGTATTTTGTTGCTTGATACTGCCATAGAATATTGTAGTATATAAAGGGCAATATTTGGTATGTTAGCTGGTTGGTGTATAACTTGCAAACCCCATAGGGCTCTAAGAGATGACTGTATACTAGCAATTTCTTGAACTCTGACATCAATATTGGATAGGAAGTTATGACAAGCCCGAGGCTTATACTTGAGATATCTTAAAGAAATCTTTGGGCTTTCTAGGAAAAGGTAACAGCACTACTTACTTTCCCCAGGACCCGTGTTGCAATCTGCACCAACATTGAATCAATCTTAATTACAGTTTTAATGATTACAAGAAAATACTGAATAATATAATATGGTAGTCCCTTAAATATGAAGTTATTAAAGATATATTTACGTTTCCCTGCTTCCACCTTTTTCTAATCTAAAATGTGATGCTTATATCAGAAACTCAACTTACCTTGAATATACACACACAGATGTATTTTATTTAAAAATAAAACTTGTTTTCCACACCCCAGAGCTGCTTACATAGGCACAGTGTACCTACCAGTAGAAACACTGCATTTGAGTATGGATTTTAACTCTTTACCAACCTTCACGCCAACAGCAACTCAATGCAGAGATCTACAGATCAGTGTCTGACTCTCCTTTTGAAAGGGGGATTACACATCCTATGATTCCTTCCTGCACAAACTGACATCAATGATTGTTACAATGTATTAAAAAGTATTTTCTGACTAATCTGGCCTAACAAACTCAGCAAATTTCCCTGCGCTTATTAAAAAGCTACTCAATGATATTAACACGTGGTCCTCCTATAAAATTTCATGACTGGGAAGGATTCAATCTATTAAAATGAATATTCTGCCCAAGCTTCTGTATCTTTTCCGTACTATCCCAATGGCTGTTCGCACCAAGGACATTTTGGTTCTTCAGAGGACAATCTCTTGCTTCATTTGGGATCCTAAAAGGCCTAGGATAAATAAGACGGCCATGATGGCATCTAAAGCTAAAGGAGGGTTTGTTCTGCCAGATTGAAATATTATAAAGCTGCCGGATTAGCCCAAATCACCAAGTAGTTCGGTAAAGAACAGCTACCAGTAGGGGTGGAGATCGAAAAAGATATCCTTGAAGAAAGTGGCCTTCACATTAGACAAGTATTATGGCTCTCTCTGCATTTTAAATTGGGTAATCCTTCCTTTCCCAGGTGTACGGACCAGTCTTTGGCGGTTCTGACTATGGTTATATCAGAGATCAGCATCAGTCAATAGATTTTCACAGTTTAAATGGTGGATAGATAATCTGTTTACGATTGCCGCTGATCTTTTAAGGGGACATCGACAATGGTCCCCTACAACATTTAGAGACTTACATCAGAGCTTGCCATGAATTTAACCGATGCACAGTGGAAAAAGATACATAAACAGGCCACAGGCTCCTTGTTAAACATAATACTGAGGGAAAATGAACACAAGACCATTTTGAGGTGGTGCTTAACGCCGGCTAGGATGCAGCTCTCTAATCCCTTGTGGATGGTAACTGCTTTAGGGGGTGTTCCACTTTGGGCACCCTTAAACATGTCCCTTGGGACTGCCCTAAGATCACCCATATCTCGTTGGAGACCTATGATATATTGGAGAGACTGTGGGGGCGCAGGGTTCCCCAGAAGCCAGAAGAAGCTCTTTTAGGCCTTCCCATAGAGTGTCTCAGTAAATAGGCTCAATCATATAGGAAATGGGCCTCTTGTAGGGATACCTGGACCCTTAAGATTGGGTGGTAAATTTGCAGAGTTAGGATAAAGTGTAAGAGCATAGCAAGCATAGCATCAAACTCCATCTCTTCTTGCATCTCGTTTTCCCTCTTTCTTCTTCTTTATTCCCTGTGTGCTCTTATAAGCTATCAGTCTTTACAATTGTATTTTAACACGTACATACATGTGTAATTTGCTTTCAGTTTAACTTAAAACAGAAATAACAAAAATGGAACAATTATGGTTCAAAAGTTATGTGTATATGTTTTCATTTCTTAAGTGTTCTGTGTATGTTTTTAATGCTTTATTTGTGAAACACTTGTGTTATGGTATTAAACTTGTATTCTTAATAAAAATATATATAAAAAAAGTATTGTCTGCCTGTGATTGGCCAAAATAAATTATGAATTATATGCTAATTTTAGCAGGGATTTTCAAGGGTGCTAACTCACAAAAGCTTGTTTGCGACATCAGTGTGAGTTTGTTAATGTTTATTTTGGTATTTTTTCATGTTTTATTACCCTACTGATTCTCCTCTATCAGATGCATTCATAATCCAGGAAACTTAGATATGCCTTTAAAACCAGAAACATTATTTTAACTCTACTCACCATATATGAAACATAATTCTAAAATTAGTTTTTTTTATATTAAAGATTGCTTTTAGAGAAATTAATTATCTCTGTAAAAGTTATGGAAATTGCTTGCTTTGCCAGTGGGTAAGAGCGGATCTCTGTGAGATGAGTTGGTCAAAGAGCCAATCAAACTGCAACTGAGTTTTAGGCAGTGGCAGTTACATTTCTGGAGCCCCATTCAATTGAGCTTTCGGGAGATCTGGAGGCCCGTAAGAGTGGTTGCAAGCAATTTTATATTCAATTGGCGTCTTTTTGCGGGCTTGGATCGGCTTCCGCATTACGAGCTTTAAAAAATGGCAATGGTTAAACTCGTAATTTGCAGCCTCCAGAAGCCTTTGAACTGTCACTTTCACATGGCTAAAATCACAAATCACTATTCAATTGCTCCAATTCCCAAAGCCCGCAAATGTTTTCACACCCGTAAATGGCAAATGAAGGAAAAAATTATTTGAGTGCTAGAGAGGACCCGCGAGTGGTTAAACACCTGTTCGTAGCACTGCAAATGCATATAAAAAAATCAATACTGCACTGTAAATAATGCGGAAAGCGATGATAGACATTAGAATTAATTGCACAACAGTCTCAAGCTCGCAAATCGACAGGAAATATAAATAATTTTTATCTGTCATTTCGGGGGTTAAATCGATCTCGGTTATCAATGAGTTAGTACATATCAGGCCACCCATATGGACTAGAACAGTATTACATTCATTGTCATAATTCTTTATCTTGCAGGTTTGAGAGTCTGATCGCATATCGGACCACCGAACCTAATTGACTGACAGGTAACCTCCATGTTTTACTGCCGTAAAAATGACAGTCTCATTTTCTATTGGCTGATTCGAAATGGGAGGTTACGGGCTTGCTGAATTGATCAGGGTTCCGCCCTGAACTGTTATGATGCAGTGCATGGTTTACGGTTTTGGTTTGGGGCCTTGAGCAATTGAATAGCATCGCAATTGGAGACCAACGGGAGCCCGCAACTCACTTGCACATATTCAGCTATCTGCGATCGAGTTGCGGGCTTGGAGTTGAATCTGGCCCCTGGTCTTTGTTTTTAAGTTGCTCATTTTACCTAATATACAGAGGTCTTGAAGAAATAAAAGACAAGTGATATAACTTTTACACATATATGAAAGAGTTCACTCAAAGAAGATCAAATATAAGAGTAACTTATATTTAGGACATATTTCACCTTTAACGCCCTGGCTACAAAATAAAATGTCAGGTGATGTAGTGTACCTTGGGGATCTAGGGGATATCATAGTACATGAGTGGAAAATTAGACATTAAAATGTTTTTTATACTTGTAGGCAGATGGTAATTCTGACCCATGGAATATTCCTCACTGACTTTAGATGATGGAATAAGGAAATAAGAAGTTCAAATACCTGAGCCTGAAACATTAGGCTAGATTCAATAATCTTCTCCATGAAAGCAAGTGAAAGTTTGAGATTCTTTGCAGCTGTCTAAACTGATTTCCCTAAGATTCCTTATTACAATGAGGTATAAAAAGCATTCTCTGACTCTCCATCCATGTTTTTTTTCAATACTGTTATGATGACATTTTATTGATTACTGAATACATGTATATAATCACAATGTATTCTAATACAAAACTTCATTAAATACATATCACTTAATTATATTCACTACTTGCTAGGTCATTTGTATTATATTAGTCATGATAAAAGTGATGTGATTACTTATTTGCTTCTATTAATATAATAAGAATGGTAGCGAATAACTTATTTAATTGAGTAATATGCATTTGATGGTGATTTCTATCCTATATTTATATCATAATATGTTGTAATAATACAGGTATAAGTATGAGACAATTATTGGTGTTGTAATGATTTTAATGTAACTATTTAAACAACATTTCCTCTGCTAGTTCTGCATTATTAATATTGTTCTTTTTCATTTGTTGCATAACAATTTTGGGTTTAGTCTTTTTTTGTAGTAAAAGCTATTTTCGTTGCAAGATAAAACAGAAAATGTATGCCAACTGTAGAAGAATGGCATGAGACAAATATAGGCGTAATCATTTTTAAATAATTATCAGGAGACCGGTGACAGAGAGGACCTGAGTTCAACAGCAAAAGTACCAAAGGACCTAAGGCAGAAGAGTAGCAGGTGACCCAAGCTAATGTCCAGGACAGGAGAAAACTGCAAAGGTAGCTAAGTCAAGGTTCATGCATGATTAATCATCAACAAAAAAGTCAGGAATGTCACTAAGAAGCTGCATACAGCAGCCCTGAGGCCTGGCTGCCATAATACGTTCTAGGAGGAAGCAGCAGGTGTGGCAAATCAGAAAATAATCAGAAACCGAATGTTCAGTTGATTAAGCCTCCAAATAGTGTTATGAGAAACTTCACTCTTTCTCAACAGATGCAGTTAACATACCATGAATCCAGTTTGAATCCAGTTTCATTCCGTTTGAATCCGTTTGAATCCAGTTTCATTCTGGTTTGATTCCAGTAGCATGACAGTACCCTCTTCAAAACACCCAGAGGACCTGACTTAAATGCCTTTGCCCTGTGGTATTGTTGGATCAACACATAGGAGTGGATGTTGGATGCAGGCTTGCAGGAATCATCATCAGGACTATAGTATTCCCATCTAATCAAGAATTGCAGATGGTGGCCTCTCATCCTGGAATCTAATATGTGATTAACATTATAGAAATTCATGCCGTCAACAAAAATATGTCTCTTGGCCTGCAGGAAGCTTATGGAATGTCAGGCAGTGTGCCATCTTAGTAGGACAGTCAATAAAATTTGGTTCAGGTAATGGTCTTATTTCTGACAGACCAATCTTTGATAAAATATCCAGCCTGCCCACTATACATGCAGAGATTACTGGTACACAGAACTTTATGTTTCTTGAAGGTTAGACGCTTCCTTGCTACTCCCAGATGCTTGGGTTCAATATTGGCCAACTCCTACGTGAAGGGATGGGTAACATCTTGGAAAGGAAATGTAGCAACTATTTCCAGTCTCCTCTCTCTCTCTCTCTCTCTCTCTCTCAAACAATCATCCATTTGAACAATCAATGTAGACACCTCTTCTAAGTTTGTATGCCCAGACACCATGTTTAAGTTATCTTTCAGCTACTCAAGCAGGACTTGTGTAGCAATGCAAGTTAATTCATCTGGGTGTCCACAACCTATTGCCAATATTCAATGATATACGCTGGATGAATGAAGTAGTGTTGGGTGGCAGGAACACTACTTCCACGGGAATGCTGCAATGGAGCTCAGCCAAGTTGGCAAAGTGGTTTCGAGCATTGCCTATTAACAGGAGCACTTTGGCCTCAAGTCTTTTGTTCCTGCAATAGCACCGATGCACATAAATACTTGCTGAACCAGTTCTTAAAGCTGTCCATATAATCCAGGCTTTCCTGTTGAATTAACAAATGACTGGCAAAATGAATTTTGGTAAGCCCTTCATGGCTCTATGTGTTTTTAAGTGGTAGACCAGCTTGATCTTGAAGTCACCACTGGCATTCACACCCAGAAGAAGGTTTAGCCAGTCTTTGACCGCTTTGAAAACAAATTGATCTCTTCTGCTCCTGTCATATAAAGGTGTGGCTTGGCATTTGTTTACAGAACAGGCCAGTCTTGTCAACGTTGAACACCAGTTCTGGAGAGTAATTGCCTCTTTCCACAATTTCCTTCAATGTGGCTGGAAAGACCTTTTTTCGGGGGCAGCATTTCCTGCTTCTCTTGTGATCTTTATGTTGTTCCTATTTTTGAAGTGGTCGAAAAACCTCTGCTGGTTGAGAAGCTTTCCATCACATCTGGTGTTTGGCTCTGGAATTGCCCGTATATGCTTCTAGTATTCTCCACACTCTCAAGTTTGTCGTTGATCCAGATGGACAACTGCTTCTCCAACTCCTCCAGAGTGTACCATCTGAAGAGGGTAATCTTCTTTGCTGAAGATGCAGTGCTGGTGGTTGCTGATCTTTTCTTTGTTCTTCAGTATAGTGCGGATTGTGGACGTTGGCAACTGCGCTCTCTCTGCAGGATTGCACCCCCCCCCCCCCCCTCTCTCCTCTGCAGTCATCTGATGCTGTTCTGAGAATTAAGTGGGATCCAGCAAGGAAAAAACAGCTACAGCATTTAGCTGGAATCTGCGGCCAAAGACGCGCAATATACTGTAGCTGGGTTTAGAGCAAAGATGGTAATTACAGAAAAATTACTACATATAAGATCTGTAATTTAGTCTAGACCTTCAGAAGATCAGAAGAGATTTCTACAAAGCAACTAAACCACCTACTTACCACTTATATAAAAGTCTTATAAACCTCATTATATAATGTAGCTGTCAAAAAAAACAGACAGGCACATGTATAAAAACATAGATAGTGATTAGGCCGTCTGGTGAGGAAGAAAGGAATCTGATGAGATGTGAAAAGATGGGTAATTAGGTAGATTGAGATTTGTATGGGGTGATTAAGGGTAGGGGGTGATAAGGAGTGAAGGCCTATGGGATGCTGAGGGGGTGAGAATAGCAAAGGGGGTTATGGAGTAATGAGTGGATTTGGATGATAAATGGGAAAATGGCAGTAATGGGGTGATGAGGGATAAGGGTAATGAGCCAAGACAATGGGCGGGGATGAATGGTATAAAGAGTGGAGGTTGGGGTAATGAGGCAGAGAAAGTGGAATGATGAGGGGGATAAAGATTGTTATGAGGACAGTTATGGGGGCATGTGAAGGGATGAATGGGTATTTTAAGGGGACTATGGGAGTGAGGAAGTGCGTCACGAGGAAGAGTGAGAGAAGAGAATGAGGGGGAGAGAGAAAAGGAATGTGGAGGAGTCAAGGGATGAGAGGGGAAAGCGAAGGACAAGGTGAAGAGAAAGAGGAGGGATAGGTTGAGGTAGAGAGAGGGGAATGTATGGGGAATGAAGGAGTAGAGAAAAGGGGTGATAAGGGGCAGAGAGAGGAGTGATGGAGCTGAGGGGGGATAAATGATGAAAGAGAGGGGGAAGAGAGGGAGGGTGAGATAAAAAGAAATATAGGAGATGGGAGGGGGGAAATAAGGAGGAGAGAGAAGTACATGTGGGGTGAAAGGGGAAAGGAAAGAAGGTGATGGAAAAAAAACAGAGAGGGACTTGAGGGGCATTTGTAATCCATTTACTAACTGGTTATGGAGCTTTTATAGGGCTTTTTTACATGGCTCCCATAGGAAATCTTGGCAGTGAAAATTAAATGTACTCATTACGTTCCTGGAGCAGCCAACTACAATGAGTAAACTCTTTGGAGTGGTCGCTACTTATGCACTCTTCTCTGTTCCTAAGGAATATTTTTCATAAATAAGTGCTTACTGATCATCCTAAGTGTTCTTGTAAGTCTCTACATTGCTCATAGTCAGTCAAATCCTTATGCATAAACTCAACCTCCCACAAGAGTATCTAAATCCCTTATGAGAACATTTACGAGACACGTAAGGAGCTATAAGTGTCCCAGTAGAAGAAAAATAAAATTAAACTACAAAAGCATTTTTCAGGACTATAATAAAATAAAAATGAAGTCTACACACCCTAAAGCACAGAAACACCTTTCTAACCCAACCCAGTCTTGAGCTACATAATGTCAATTATACCAGATGCTCACATTATTAAACCCCTACCTAGCTAATGCTCAGTCACAGCGTATTAATACAGAGCCGGAGGGGGTTAGGCTTACCCATCTGCCCTATATATACATTTAGAACCCCCTCAAAAATAATGCTGTTTTAGCATTGAATGTGTATCCCTGACATACAAGAGAATAATATATGTGAAACGCAATGTTTATGTACAATAATTAAAAACATCATAAATGTGTTGTCAGTTAGTGTTTGATAATTAATTAATTTGCACTTATGTATTCGGGTTGACTCAGCTCGAGCCCAGGTGCATGGCTACAATGAATATCACATAGTTAGGCACTTGACCTCAATCAAAGAGAACCTGAATAGACAAGCAGAAACACACTTTAATCCTGGACTGTTGGCGCCACTAACAGGACAGACCTCACCACCACATGTCAAGTGTATGTGCACATAAAGAGCACCTATCACAAAATAAAGAGGCAGCACAGTGAATCAATTTTAAAATAATACTGAAAAAAATGCCAATTTAGAAAAAGCACTGTCATCAAAATAATTATACCATGCACAAATGTAATCATTGTGGTGCAAACTTATCCAGGGGGGCATGAGGTTGACTAAAAATAAAATAACAAACCTATCTAATTGTAAAGCTGACCCGATGAACATTAAAAAGACAAAGATCGTGACAAACAGCAATCTCAGTTCCTAGCAAAAAGATAGGGAAGAAGTGGAGGTAGTGACAGATTTTATTATTTAAGATCTCTGCAGATGTGACTGCAGTCATGGAATTAAAAGTTGTTGGCTTCTGGGGAGGAAAGTTATGGAAAGTCTGGACAGCTATTAAAAAGTAAAAATGTTACATTATTAACAAATGTAAGCTAGTAATAACTATAATGATGGCTCACTGTAGCCTACATGGGCTTTTAGGGGCTAGGGTGGGTGGAAGTAGCTTGTTTCTTCAACACTCTGAAGCACCAGCAGGTAATGGAAATAGAGGGGGCCCTCCTGGGGACTCCAAACCTTAGCATGAGGCAGTCTGGGCAGAGAGAAGGATAGGACTAGTGCTTTCATAATGTTAGTTGTGTGTGTTCAAGTTAGTTTTGAGTGTTACAGTTATTGTTTAGCCATTCAGTGGTGTCCAACTGTCTGTGACCCTATGGACCAGTGCACGCATCCACATCTGTCAGTAACTGCCCCTCTGAGCTCCCTCAAATTTGTCTTCATTGCGTCAATGACCTCATCTATCCATCTCCGCCTCTGCCATTCCATTCTTCAGGTGCCTTCAATCCTTTCCAGCATCAGAGTCTTCTTTAGGTATTCCTGTCTTCTCATTATATGGCCAAACAAAACTTACATGTCAGTTAAGCACAGCAGCTATATAAGACATGAGCATATAACCAATTTTAGAAAGCCTTTCAGAAGTTTCTGTTTGCTTGTAGAAATGTTTGACTTGAGTGATTCCTGATAGCTTGAAGTCTAAGACACTGATCTACTGAATGGTGCAGATAGGGGTGGGGGAGGAGGGAGAGGGGAACAGGATTTGTTAAGTCATTGGATCTTTCAAATTGTGTTACCTACTGCCTTGCCCCCCCCCCTCCCCACAGAGGCATGCAGCTCTGAACAGTAACTGCAAGCCCTCTCCTGCAGTAATGTAAACACCGCTTTAACACAACCTTCAGCAAAGTATCATGAATATCTCTTGGGACCATCAAAATTGCTTTTTTCTATACAAAAATGAACTTTATGACATTCTTCCTGCCAATTAATGCTCTTCGTTTAACCTTTTTAAATGCATATATATTTTTTCATTACAAAATGGTCCTTTAAATTAATCTTAAATTAGTGTGTGCAGTATCCAGTCTGCACAAGGCTGTGAGCACAGCAAATGAGTGTTATGTGTGTGTTTATTCTTTGATAAACTTGACTTTCAACAATGGTCAGACATCAGAAGCTACTCTTTAAAAGCAGCTGTCCAAGGTCCTGAAAATGCAAATGTATTTATCCTGGAAAGTGCAGACATCATGAAAGTGCCATCCAGATAAATTATTATAGTTTATTTATTATAGTTTATTTATAACGTGCCAACATATTCCGTAGCGATGTACATAAATTAGTTTCAGACAATGATAAATACAGATTAACATTTAGCAAAGTAAGGAGGGCCCTGTCTTTGAGCTAGGAATCCAATGTCCATGGTGAATTCCCAAAGTACTTAGGATAGAAACTAAATGATAGCAATCATTTTTTAAGTACTGAAATATCTTTTATGGAATTATATAAGTACTCACATGGAAAGTTTGACATGCACTGTTAAGTGTTTTATAGTATAAAATATAACAAAACATATGTTCAATATGTTTACTATTTCAAATAAAAAGTTATGTTCTATTTATATTTTCAATAACCTTGCCTACAATTTAATTTATAATATTATTTTTCTTTATTACACTTACCTAATATTTAGGACTAGCCACAAAAATGAGCAACTAGCATTATTTTCAGAATTATCATCTTGAAACTACAGTAATATTTCTCAGATGGCTGAGTTAATTTCCACTTAATATTTTATAATAAATACTTTAAATATGAACTAACATTTACTTCTTTAGATTGTAAGTGGTGAGTTTCCAATCTTGTAGGGTACTTTGAAAAAAAGCACTTTCTACAAAGACTATAAGCTGAAAACAGGGCCCTTCATTTTCTAAATTTCTTAATATTGTATTTTTCTTGTTCCTATCCCCTGTACAACTTACAGAATATGTTGGCGCATTACAAAAAAAAGTTAATAATAATAATAATAATAATAAAGAAGATATGTATGCCATTTCCAACTTTATCAATGGCAAGAACAGCAAACCAAGCATTCATATAAAAATACATAAAAAGAATCATCTACCAAATGGATTAATCTAAGGTTGTAGGGGGAATAGTTTCAGTTCTTTGGAAAACAGGCTACAGGCAGACTGGACATTGAAATACATCACTTGAAAGGCAACTCTGTATTTGCGCAAAAGGAGAAGCTTCATGTCAGAGGAAGTCTGAGTTTATTCTAGTTTAATAAATAGCCCCTATAGGTATATTTATGGTTTATGTTTGTTTATCCTCACATAACCATGCATATCTTTTTATCCTCCTTGATAAATGTTTCCTCATGTCTCTACTGCATGCTTATGTGTTTGTACCCACCCAATGACCCCTAAAGAGAATAAAGATGTGAGAATGTCGAGGGCATGTTTGTGAGAGATTGTATGGTATGTCAGTAAGTTTGTGGTTTGCTCTCAATATAGGAGTTGGGGATATATTATTTTAAAATCTGTTTAACTCGACTTAAGCTCTCCCTGTTTATCCCTGCACATGTACTATTGATTGGGTGTATGGTTATGTATTATATTTGTGAAAACATGTGAGTTAACATTAAGCTACAATGGCTAGAAAGGAAGATGAGGGTAATAGTAAATGTAAGTGATTGAATCTACAATAACATGGCTGAAAATATAACTACTGTTTGTCTAAGTTCCCTTTGTATTGACTATGATTTTTTTTTTCATTTAAATCTGAAACATTAAAAACACTGTGTACAGAGTCTGTGTTTGTTTGTATTAGTTACCACCTTTTTTGCAGTAAAAAAATGTTTTTGTTTTTTCACACCGTGGCCGGCATCGATTTCATTTAACATTTTAGCTACTGAACTAGAGAAGAAATATTACCTCTTTGAGTACCAGCCAAAGGTCATTTAGCTAATACTGACCTCTGTCAGCTGTAACACATTGCACAGAAAGAATTGACAATTATAGTTCGACTGTATTTTGTAAGGCACCGGGGGTCATAGCAATGAAACTGTTACGCTGTAGCAGAGCAATATTTTAAGGCTTGTTTGCCAGTGCTGAAGCAGAACAAGATCTTTAGATTAAATGTAGCTATGTTAGAGCACAGCCCAGCAAACCTGAAGCATGGTGTACCTATTTCATAAACATATATATATATATATATATATATATATATACACACACACATATATATGTAGGTATAGTATACAAATATAGTGTGTAAAAATACAAATATGATACAATACACTATGGCAGCAGATACCTCCTACTGGCATCAGTTGGTCCTCAGGGATAAGAGATGTGAATTAAGCGTAACACATTTACTCCTAACATTTAGTCACATTTATAGATAGATTTAGAATCTTATTTCCAGTTAAAACGTACTCTATTCAGGTCAGTACAACATCACATGAAAAAGTTAGTGATCTACATGTAATGTCTCACTTTTAAAATGTTCTGGATCTCGACTGCCCATGAGCATTCGATGGTAGTCAGTCAGTCCCCAGACCAAAAGGGCTCAGCTCCTCTGATCTACAGGACATTTATAAAAAAAGGAACATCATGTATATATATATATATATATATATATATATATATATATACAGGTGGTCCTCGGGTTACAGACGGGTCGACTTACAAATAACCTAACATAACATAAGAATGGGCTGCCAAGGCTTATTGTTAAGTTTCTTTTTGTCTTCTGTTTATTTGAATTAAAATAATGAGCACAATAGTTTCGGTAACTTCTTATTACAGTACAGGATTATTATCATTGCAAGATTACACTGTGTTATTATTATTACTACCACATATGAGCCATTATAGAATTGTTAGGATCCTAGTTACATACAAATTCGACCTAAAGACATTCTCAGGGGACACCTATATGTATATATATATATATATATATATATATATATATATACTCATAATGTTCTTATTTTATAAATGTCCATTCATATAATTATGTACAATATATATCAATAGAAATATATATATATATATATATATATATATATATATATATATATATACAGTATATAGTTCATAATGATTGTGCAACAATGTATGTCAGACTAATTTATTTTGTGAAGCAGCAGCACAGGTAATTGTGTATAGTTCATATTTAATAGGATTGCTAAAGCAATGAAGCTTACATTAATACTATGATTAAATAAAGACTGCTATTTAATTAAATTAAATGTAATGTACCAAATGATTAGGAAAGTTTAGTAAATGCTGCCCTTGATTATAAATCAGAATCAATTAGTATATTAGAAATTAGAAAATCATCCACATCTAAAAATAAGTTTATGTGTTTTTGCCGTGTGGTTTTTATTTTTGTTCCTTTGTGTCTTTTTTTTAAATCGGGTGTAGCTACTGCAATAGATTGTTATTTAATAAAACTCCAATATTAGTATATCAGGAAATACTGAGGAAAATGAGAAACCCATTGTGGGCCTCATTCTATTAGCGGCCGCAGCCGTTGCGGGGCCACAAGGACCGGCCGCAAGCTATTCTGCTATTCTATTCCCCTCCGGCCGGGGATTCTGGCAGGCTTGCGGCCGGCGCCTTGCTATCCCTTGCGGCCGCTCGCGCCGGAGGAAATCCTTTGATCTAAAACGGCCGCAAGGAAATCGGACGTAAGAAAATCCTATTTGCAATTCAATTGCTCCGGGAACCCTCTCTGCAAGGCTAAAAGCGAGCCGCTGCTTACTTGCAGGAAAGAGGTCCCGCTAGCACCAATTAAGCACGAAATATAGCCCAAATAAAGCCATCCTGCACTTTGAGAAGACTATAAATGGATTTTCGGTGTTAGCAAAAATAGCACAAAATTCCCCTATACTCAAATTCGTATATTTTTTTTAATATACGTCAAATATCCATGTAAAAAGTCCAGAGTGCTTGGAGCACCTCAGACCCGCCCACGCCGCAGCCGGAAAATAAACAGTTAACTTGAACTCGGGTTTGGGCTGATGTGCAAGCTTGAGAGTGGGTTACTTTTAATCCTCATGTCCCCCAATATGATCCCTAGCATTTACAGAGCTGTACAGTGCAGGCTTGAATTTATTTTTGAGTTTTAAGTTTTCAGAGCTTACGGCCGGTTGCAAGATATGCGGCCGGCCGTAAGAGGAGATCCTTGCGGGGCCGTATAATAGAATCGCGAGGTAACAGGACCCCCGCAAGAAATCGCAGCCTTACGGCCGGTTTACGGCCGATAATAGAATGAGGCCCTGTGTCTCTAATGGGCTTCTTATAATAGACCACTTACAAATAATGCCTGCAGTATTTAACTTATTTAACAAAGCAAATGCATGACACCTTTGCCTAATCCTAAGAGTATTAACCAGTTACTATGGCCCTCATTCAATTGCAATTTGGCCAATTGAATAGGGGTCTAAATAAACACATAACATATTTTTTTAAAGAAGTTTTTAGTTAGTAAACATCTATCCAAAAATAAGGTTTTCACTAAATAAAAACTTATTTAAAAAAAATATGTTATGTGCTTATTTAGAGCACTATTGAATTGGCCAAATCGCAATTGAATGAGGGCCTATGAATTTTGAAGAATGAACTATGATTAGTTGAACCTAGAAATCTTATTGTAAAAGAGAACTGACAGGAAATGGAGGATTTATATTTAAAAGGACATAAAACACAAATAATTTTTCAAGCATTTAAAAATCACTTTTTTAACATTACAAACATTTTTTAAAAGGAAATCAGAAAATAATTAATCTTTTAATGGGGTCTCAAATTATAAGATTTATATGAGGGAATCTATCATGATTGAAGATCAATAAGAGTGAGTAGGTTATGAAGTATAAATTGTAAATCAACCAATAAAGAAAAAAGACTTTTGCTTAACAACCAACTCAAACCCCACTAATTACTTGATTAATTAGTGGGGTTTGAGTTGGTTATTAAGAGAAGTATTTTTTCTTAATTTGTTGCTAAACATTTTGCTATGCATGAAAAAATATGAATTCAAATTTGTTTAAACTTCACTGAGACTTACAGAAAATACAGAGAGCATTCTTTAGTCTATAGAATTCATTGGCTGGCAGAGGGCAAGCCCCCAAGAGCAGTTAAACATCTGAATTAGTTTTATTTGGAAAAAAAGAAAACTCACGCTGCCATATAATCAATTACCCTTTTTCAGAAACAGCAAAGAACAAAATCTTTCTATGACCCTTTAACTGGCTTTCTTACTGCAGTATTTAAGATGATGGACACTGAAGTCACCATAAGTTCACTGCACCATCAGATAGGGGGTGGAACAACAAGTGGTTGTACAATATGAAAAAGGCAAAAATCAAGCTTTTACCCACTTCACTATGTCTGTGCATAATACAGAATTAGTTTAAAAATTCAGAAAACTAAAACATAATCAGTTTAACAGTTATGGGTTCCCTGGTGGTCCAGTGGTTAGGAATCAGTGCTTTCCCCGCTGCAACCTGGGTTTGATTTCAGTCAGGGAACCAACATCATTATCTATGCAGCTTCTTGTGGAAGGGCTTCAGGGGATATACCAGCAATAACTAAAAATGGCAATATACCGTATAAGTAAATTCTTAATTAAAATAAAAAATGTAAACATCTTTACCATATTCCATAGAACTCATATGGTACCTTCAGTGTTCCTTTAAGCTCAATAGTTCAACTCCATTTTAGAGTAAAAAAAACATCACAGAGCTACTTTCAGACGAATGATGATAACTTCTCACACAAATACTCAGTAGATACTAAAATGTCATAGTTATAGTAGTCTATTCTGAAGAACGTGGCCGGAGAATGAATACAATGTTATTTGAAAAGTTAAATAAATATGCACAGTCTTTCATTTTAACTAATATAATCTTTACTGGGACAGATCTTTGTGGTTTTTATAACCTGATAGGCTATCAATGTAGATATTATCTGGAATATCTGGCAAAAGTAATTCTACTAACAGCAGTTTGAACATTTGTTTAATACAAAAAAAAAAATTATCCATGTTATTTAATCTAAATCAGACAACGGTATATCTTCATCAATGTCTTATTTATCTACATGTCTGTAAACATGATAGCGCCTGTGTTTTTGCTGGAGCATACTCATAAAAGAGAAAACAATCTTAGAACAATAAACTCTGTAGAATACGATGGGATGTCTTACTAGTCTTTGATGAATACATCTTTTTGTTTGATTAAAAGACTCATTTAGTTATAAGGATCAGTTCTATTTTTGTGTTTCTTCAATATGATGCATAATAAGTAGCAGTTTTGTAGTAATTACTCATTTGCATTTTCATTTGCATGAGGAAAGATAACAATATTTCCAACATATTGCTGAAGTAATAATATTTCCTATGATTCCTTTACACTATTTTAGTGAATAGGTCCTTAAAAAGGTATAAACAGACATGTAAGGATCTTCAGGATCTTAAAAGCCACTATAATGGTCCAGAGTTTATATAATCTTTAGGTCAATGATGGTGGCCTTCAGACACTCCTTATATAGCCTGTCCTCTAGAGTGGGAGAGCAAATCTTTCTTCAACAATACATTGTCTCTCTTATCACTCCACATCTGGAAAATCACTCTTGCACTCCAACATCCATCCTCATTATCTACACTTCCATTACCAATGTATCCATCTCTATCTCTCTCCCACAATGGTTTTACCATTTTTGTTCTGCATAAAAGAAAACACCTTTTAAGTTGGGGCGGGGGTGTATTTCTGCCTAAGCCCATGAGGTCCAGGCCTAGGGAAGCACATTTTCAGTGGCAGCAGGCTATCTGAAGATGCAGTGCAGTACATTGAAATATATATGTGGTCACATGTTTCTATATAGCTCTGAACAGATAAACCTAACATGCAAAATGAATTTGAAACACAAATAAATAAATAAATAAACAGCCTTTACAATTTTCACTTTTAGCTGACATTTTTCTTCACTGTAGGATCCCAATTTCTTTACTGTGATGCCTCTTGCAGCTCCTATTTCCATTTCAATGTAATGAGCATTAAATTAGTCCCTATGAAAGTGCAGGCAATTGTAACTGCCATATTCTCGTTGCCCATATAGAAGCTTTCTGCACATTCAAAACTTCTTAGTTTTCTTCCTGAAAACTAAAATGACACCTTCCACTGCAGCACAATTACATATAGCAGTTAATAATTGGAAATTATTATTTAAATTCCATACATTTTGTATTTTTTTAATTGTAGTTCTTCAAAGGAATACATTTTAAATATATGGCTACTATGATCCTATTTACATTTTAAACTTTCTCACCATAAAAAAAAAATAACAGTACATTTTTATTTAGAATATATTCAAAAAATGTTTATACTAATGTTTACTACTTAAACCTTATGAAAACTGACAGTGGCAGTGGCCATGTAATAAGAACAACTATCATTGACAGAAAATAATATTTTTCAGTGGTAGAAGCTTTCAATTCATATTTCAAATTAAATAATCTTCATGTCAGAAATATTTTAAAGTACCACTATTGTTCAAGAAAAAAGGCACTTGTTTGTGAAGTATGTTACAAACTAACTACATTAGCAGCTGATATTGGTGAAAATCAGAATTTTACAAGGGGAGGAATCCATTTTATGTTTGTTGCATTACTTCCTGAGGGCTGGATCATGATGGTGTGTTTATTTGTCTGTTAGTGGAAAGGCGACAGAGGAGAAAAGCAAAATAGTTCTGAATGATTTCTTAAATAAATGGACCTGACTGAAATTGACTCCACGTCCCTTCCAACTCACTGTCTCAAAAGCAGTCACTAAATTCAAACATAGTTCTGCAAACATGTAAATCCTCTCACAAACAAATTATGTAGAAAATGAATCAAAAAGGTATCAAAACTCTAATTAAAAACTAGCTTAATTGCTTTTTCTGTTTAATTATGCTTTATGATTCAAAGTTTGAAAAAATATATAGCTCTTTGATTGTACAGTGGCCCTTTAATTAACCCTTACTTATACAGGATGGGCAGACCCAATGGGTGTATCTGCTATTAAAACAATGTTTGTCTATAATGTTATCTTATTTTATCTAATTTTGATCTAATTAAATACTATTCCAAAATTCTATCTTGGCATCATTAAACAGTTTGCTTATCCATTTTATTTTTATTTGTTTTAATTCCATGCTAAGAATACTTTTTCTTTTCTTTTACATGGTGGTGTCAATTATAATGTTATAAATATATATTTATAATAATAATTATAATAATAATAATAATTAATGTTTTTATGTATGACACTTGAAACATAAATTTTAATCACACAACAATGGAAACTATGATGTGTATACAAATAGTCATTAATAATTCTGAGTACATAACAATTTTAGTTCAGTTTTAATTATTTCTCCGCAAAATGCTGCTTCAATGAAAATCCACTGGAAACAGTCATTTTTCTACTGCATTGTACATTAGCAGCATATTCTACCATCAATCTTATTTGAAATCAATAAAGTATAATTTGCTTTTATGTGATACTCTGCATTTTCTTCCTGACACTATTTATTATATATAAAAGAGCCTTGTCAAATGCATTGTTGAAACTGAAGTTCATTAATACAAGAATGGAGCATTCAGAAAAATATTTTATAATAAAATAATGTTCTTCCAGTCTCTTAGCTTTTTTTGCAGACTACAGCAATACCTATATATTATGCAGATAATATACAATGTACTATAGGGGGATGCTCTAACCAATGCAAGACACATGGTTCTAAATTCTCCAGCTCTTCTCAAGTGTCTGCTGTCTAAATGAAATGTATCTGGGTTCTCATAGCTCCTGAATAGAGATAAACTAGAACTTCTATGTTTCCCTGGTTATAAGTAAGTGTATAAAAGGTTCTGGGTTTTCGATAAAGCTTTATTTAGATGAAGAAAGAATGTTTCTTGGAGAGTAAGATACATTTAGGAAGAGCTGGGGGTGGAATATGGCATTCTAGAATCATCACTTCTTATGGATGTAGAGAGATGCAAGTCACGTCGTTTCTTGTTAGATTGTTAAAGCCTCTTAAATCATCCTGGCAAAAAGTTGGAGAGTCAAAACATAATGCACATTGACTGGATGAAAGCTGAAATAATTCTACAATTAAAAACACAAATTGAATTGTAATATGAAAGAACAAAGGTAAGCTTAAAGTAGACTAAGGGCTTGATTCCTTTTCTCAGAGTTGCTGATTTACAAGTCAAGTTGACTTGACCAACCTTTTCCAAAACACCAAAACTAGCCCTACCAGAAGTGCCTGCAACATGGTGTAAAAATGTAGGTATAGTGCCAGGACCACCTCTACAATGGAAACATTGGCTTTCAAAAATGGTAAGGTAGCAAAAAGCTTTTTTTAGATATGTTCATATAGGATGTTGCACTTTAAGATATTGCTCTGTCAGAGTTATATAAATCATAATGTGTTTTGACTCATTATTACACCATTTCTTATATTATGAAATAAACAAAAAATGTTAATTCCTATTCCTTGGCCCATAACTTTATTTTTCGCTATGAGTATTAAGGTAGATTGTGATCGTGTCAGTGTATATGTGTTTTTAATATTTATCGGAGGTTATGATTGATAGGGATATGTTTTTTATGTTCTTTGGCCATTTAGATGCACTTAACCATGTAATTTTCTTAAATACTATTGAAAAGCATAAATCTTGTATATTTTTTTACTATGGTAATGGTGTAGTGCCATTGTATCAGTTGTATAAATATTGCTGCTAAATAATAGTGTTTTATATTTGGAGCTAATAGTCCTCCCAGAGTTTTATGTCTTTGAAGCATATTATGACTAATTCTGGCTACTTTTAAATTCCAGGGTTTTTGCAGACTTTTTGTAGGAACTGTAATTATGAACATTTTAACTAAATATAGAAAATGTATTAAGGGATTCGTCTTTAGTATGTGGTTGTAAAGTTATAATTATGTGTACATTATGTGTACGATTCCATTAGAAGCTCTCAAATGCCTCTAACCCGTAATTTTGGCTGTGGGTGTTTTTTTCTCCAAATGTTTAAATGCATTATATTGACTTAAGCCTGAAATTTATGTCCTTAAGCCTAAACTCGTAAACCCTGCACGTGCTTGCAAGCTTTTAGGGACGTGATTATATAACGCACTCGAAAAATGTAACAAGCCCGTAACCTACGACCGCGTGATAGTACTAGGAACCAGTAGGAGGTCTAAAACGCTAATCAACTCAGTGGGAAAGGCCTTCAAAAACTTGTGCAACTAGTAGCAATTTAACTGTGTTGTAGCTGAGCAAGTTCACACACAGGTCTAGGAGTTGGTGGGCTGGAGATTATCAGAGAGATAAGGAGCTGTACTGTAAGTTTTTTGCTGATTTCAATTATAATTATTAATAACATCTAATATACACCACACGTAATTACTGATATCACATAACCCATACATATAGATTAATACCTACACCTAGCTATACATAGAGTTAGGCCACATCACATATACACCTCTCATACTGCCCCTAAACCCCTATACCCACCCTAACCCCCATACCTTAACACATATTATAATACACATTCTTCTTTTACCTCAAATTCATATACACATGCATTTTATATTCAGTTATCCTTTTATTATTGTTCATATCTGTAGGAGGGGAGAGGAGGGAAGGAGGAGAGGTGGAGAGGGGGAGAGTGAGGGGAACACTGTAGTTGGAGGAGGAGAGGGGGAGAGGAGGAGAGTAGAGAATGAGAGGAGAGCAGAAGATGAGAGTAGAGTAACATCTGAGGTGAGTGAGAGGTATGGCTGAGAGGGAGTAGTGAAGAGAGAGGGAGAGGAGAGAATGGTAGCCATGACGGGAGAAGAGGGAGGGGTAGTGATGGGGAGGGACAAGCCCCAGGGAGAGATGAGGGAGGACAGTATCCACAGGCACATTCAAGAGGGCAAGAGGCTGCAGCAAGGCACAGGGTCCATAATTATACCCCAAGAGGAGATGAGACACCTCCTCCATGCCTGCTACAATATAATTCATGGTGGGAGGGAAGTGAGGCCTAGCTGAAAGGAAGTGAGGCCTAACTGAAAGGCACAGGCTTGAAGAGAGGTTGCTACAATTATCTCTGCATTGAGCTTAGCTAACAGGGATGTGAGGTCTGTCAAGCACAGGTATGATGACAGCCGGGCCAATGTCAAGAAGAAGATGGAGGAGGAGGCCAGAGCAGCCCGAGCAACATGTGTGGCCCTCCAGTTAACATCAATTATACTGAGGGAGAGGACATTGAGGGACTGAATAAACCAGCAGCAGTTGTGGGACTTCCAGGCCCGGATGTGAGTATCATATACACCATCATACCCTCACATGCACACACACATACATAGATAACACATATAAAATATAAATGCTGCAGAAATAGAATATGTAAGCTACCTGGTTTTGATTAGGAATAAAAGTATAAGCAATCACTATGCAAATCCAGGAAGCAAACATATCTATGTAATAAATGTGTTGAAAAAATGTGTATCTAATACCTGCAGTTAACCCTGATCCTTGACCTCTGCATGTGTGACTTGATCCGCCTAAACTAAATACCCCCCGAAACCAATAAACACACAACACCAGATGTATGGGTAAAATACAGGCCACAGCTTTTATTAAACATAACATTGCAGGTACCATAACCTGCCCAAACCTGGGGCTGCATACCTTCCCCAGGACAGAGCTCATACCCAGCCAGAGGCTCTATGGAACCCCGTGCCCAAGAGACCTCTGGCATTGGCCCAGACCGGATACCTTCCCAGCTAATGAGCTCCGCCCTAAGGTGACGCAGCACCCCCGCCTTAAGCTGTGACAATATAACATATTACACATATATAAACATATACATAAACCTTCATAAATTAAGGGAGGGAGGGAGGGAAGCTCTGCTCTGATTAACTGTTAAGTGCTCCCTGGCGGGAAATTACCCCCCTATATAACCTGCCAAAACCCCACCCCCAAATTTAACCTAACCAATGGCTACCCAGCACCCAGCTCGGTCAAAATGCTCCTGTAACTAGGCAGTTACAGGGTGCTGACTTGACCTCTGCATGTGTGACTTGATCCGCCTAAACTAAATACCCCCCGAAACCAATAAACACACAACACCAGATGTATGGGTAAAATACAGGCCACAGCTTTTATTAAACATAACATTGCAGGTACCATAACCTGCCCAAACCTGGGGCTGCATACCTTCCCCAGGACAGAGCTCATACCCAGCCAGAGGCTCTATGGAACCCCGTGCCCAAGAGACCTCTGGCATTGGCCCAGACCGGATACCTTCCCAGCTAATGAGCTCCGCCCTAAGGTGACGCAGCACCCCCGCCACCCGCAAGCCCTACGGGCTCAGCACCGCCAAACGAAACCATGGCCTGTATGATACCCTCCTTCAAAGTGAAATTAAATAACTGAAGGCCAATTTCATTTAGGTGAACCCCGTCTTCCCCAAAAAACACGTGAGCCTCCGGGGTCTCTAGGTCCCTGTGCCTAATGGAAAACCCCCCTAAACGCCTAACAAAAGATGCCATGATCTTATTTATTCTTTTCCTGGCCTTGTCCAACCTGGCATGATCAAATGCCCCCCGCCAGCGTAACCTTGGAGTTATGTGGGACCAAATTACCAATAAGTCTGGGAACAAGACCCGCAGCCTGAGCACATCCCTCTTCATTATCCGAATAAGCTCCCGCATGGACATGGAACCTAAATCATTACCCCCTGCATGGATCAAAAGAATCTCCGGGGGAGGAGATGACCTAGCTAGACTAGATACCGTTAATACAACCTGCTCCCATCTCAACCCCCTAACCCCAAACCACTTAATTACTACTGCTTCCTCTGGGAAACCCAGCTGACGGCCCCGATCAGTTATTCCTGCTGCCCTTCTGGCCCAATAAATGAATGAATGGCCTACGATCCATAACTGTATGGGGTTTCATGCAATAAAATACATAATATACATATCACAAACTTTTATTTCACAATAACCAACATGTTAGGTACACTGAAGCAGTTCCTACTCCGTGTCCCATACTTTAAACTATAATTTCTAACTTTTGTTTGCCGGCAGATCTCTTCAACTCGTCCACCATACTCCACTGCCATACGGGCAGTCCTCTATACCCAATACAGCCTTTACATTTTTTAATTTTTTTTATTTTTTTTATTTCTGACATCTGGGCAGTCCTGTTACCCAGTGCCCCAGCACCCTAAACTTCTTCTGTTCGTGCAGCTGTCCCTTACCCCCTTTCTGCCAGGTCCTGCTCATAAGATCAACTTCCACCACTCTATTTGAAATGGTGTTTGCTCCACCTGAGCTAACGGTGCTTCTTTCCTAAACCGTTGCCATTCAAACCTTGATAAGGAATCTGCAATCACGTTCTTAACCCCTGGAATGTGCGATGCTCTAACTAATATATTTAACTGAAGGCACTTCAATACCAATTGCCTCAGTAGCCTGACTACTGGAGGCGAAGAGGCAGTAATAGAATTAATTGCCTGTACTACGCTCATGTTATCACAATTAAAGATAACATGATGATCTTTTAACTCATCACCCCACAACAATATTGATAACAGAATAGGAAACAACTCTAGTAATGACAAATTCCTTGTCAAACCGTTTTCCCTCCAGCTAATGGGCCACGCCTGCGCACACCAACAACCCTTAAAGTAAGCCCCAAAACCCAGAGATCCTGACGCATCGGTAAACAACTCCAACACCTCATTGGCAACTGGTTCTTTCATAATCATGTTACGCCCATTAAAATGTTCCAAAAACTCAAGCCAAATGCGTAAATCTGCTTTATGGTCCGCTGAAATTCTAATGTGATGATGTGACTGATTTACTCCCGCCGTTGCCAGTGATAATCTCCTTGAAAATATCCTACCTATTGGGATAATCCTACATGCAAAATTAAGTTTTCCGAGCAGCGACTGCAGAGACTTCAACGTAACTTTCTTAGCTCCTAATACCCTTGAAACACTTAACTTTAAATCTGTTATTTTTTCCCTCGGGAGACTACACTCGAGTTTGACAGTATCCAGCTGGATCCCCAGGAAGCACAAAATGTGAGACGGACCTTCAGACTTATCCTCCGCCAAAGGAATGCCAAATTCCCCTGCCAACTCCTTAAAGCCTTGCATTAAACGGATGCAATCCCGAGAATCAGCAGAACCGATAAATAGAAAATCATCTAAATAATGCACGACCGAGGATAAACCCGTCTTAACGCAGATGACCCAGTGTAAGAAAGAACTAAATTTCTCAAAATAGGAACAGGATAAACGACAGCCCATCGGTAGGCACTGGTCCACAAAAATCTTACCCCAAATCTGGCAACCCAACAAATGAAAGGAATCCGGATTAACCGGAAGCAACCGAAAAGCCGACTTTATGTCTACCTTGGCTAACCAAGCCCCTCTACCAGCCCTCCTAACTAGCTGAACCGCATGCTTAACTGATGCGTACGAAACTGAGGATAACTCCTTGTCAATCCCATCGTTAACTGATAGGCCCTTGGGGTATGATAAATGATGAATAAGCCGGAAAGAACCCGGCTCCTTTTTGGGTACCAAGCCCAACGGTGATATTCTCAGGTCTTTTATCGGAACCTCATCAAAAGGACCTGCCATTCTACCTTTTTCCACTTCACTGATTAACTTGTTCCATACCAACGAAGGATTTTCCCTAGCAGATCTTAAATTCCTAGGCCACCCCAGCGAGGCCGAAAACAAGGATGGAATAGAGAAACCTAACGAAAAAAACGGATGAAGTAGCCCTACTGGCGTATCGCCTTAACCACCACTCCATCCTTTCTAATCGGACCGGGCTCTCCCCCTTTTTGTCCAAACTCGCCCGCCCTTTGAGCTTTTGATCTTTTAAAGCAACGAAAAAGAGGATGACCAGTACCGCACTCAGAACACTCATGCCTAAACTTACAAGAACCTCCCCAACTGCAAGATCCTTCATTAAAAGCGAAACAATACCCTTTCTTACCACTAGTGGATACCGCCGGTTTTGGGGCAGCCCCAACCGCCGGACGCAATGGTGTTACTATTTTTAACCAACTACCCATATCCCTATCATCCCACTGCATGGATGGCCTAACTGCTAACTTCTGACGGAATTTTTCATCATACGCCCACCAAGCTAAGCCTCCGTAAGTCCTATGAATTCCTTCAATCTCGTCCAGATAACAAAACAGTGCTGAACAAAATTCCGGATTACGCTCCCCAACTATACTGGCAAATATAACATAGGCCTGCAACCAATTACTAAAAGTCTTGGGAATCTTCCTGTATCTGCGCTTACGCTCGTCTTCCTCTTTTTTTCCCTCATCCTTTTTTTCATCAGCCTTTACTTCTATGAAATTATCCAGTGGTAGAAGCGAGAATATCTCTATAAACTCCCGCTTCCAAATCCTTTCCTTCAACTCTTTAGCTACGTGTTCTCCGATAGGACCAATTGAACACAGTGCTGATTTGTTCATGACTGTGTCGGCTACCCTAATGGCTGCTGGAGAAACCCCTTTTTCCTGCACTCCCTCACCTCCAGTAACCTCTGCCTCCATACCTGTACCCCTTTCAGTAATATCTATAAATGGAACCGCCCCTATCCCTGGATTGATAGCCATCTCATGCCCCACCCATGCTAAACCGGGTCCCAAGCTTTTTCCCTTTTCCATCTGTGACAATAAATTCTGTAATTGAGCTACCACCTTGACCAAACTAACTTGTGTGTTGTCAGGATGTGTATGTAGCGTGTCTAGAAATTCACCTGTGGTACGACTCCTGACATTTGCTGACGCAAAAGCTGTCGGGGCCGCTGAAGTGGTCGCCTCATTCCGTTCTCCTGCTTGTCTGGAGAAGGGAAGTTGCTTTCTCCTGTCTGGCGTCGCCTCCTTCCTTGTGCTCTGTTTTACCCTCCGGTCTTCCCCGGAAGGCAGTCTCTGGTCCTTTCGTTCTCTTGTATCCTTATTACACCTGGAACGAGGATAAACAGATCGCCTCCCTCTTTCATCCCTTTCATGCTCACCTCCACTTCGAACATGCGGTGGCGACCGCTGCCTGGACCTTGACCTCCACCTGGGGGAGGGCGTTCTTCTGTTCCTGCGGCTCGGTGAAATATACCCTCTGCTCTGCCGATATGTACCCGCCGGCGACCTCCTCTCTCTGCATTCAGATGGTCTACTTGCACTCCTTTCTTTTTCCACTCTGTCTCCTGTTGCTTCAACTCGCCTCCTTGGGCCGGACGATCGGGACTGTTCAGGCGCCGGTGAAGACCTTACAAAATCCTGCTGCCGTCTGCTCTGCACACCCGGTTGTGACTTGCTCCTGGCGGATGTCCCTTCATCCGGATCAGCATATGTGGAAACAGGACACAACAAAGCAGGAACAGCAGCCGTAGACACAAACCTAACTTCACGCTGAAACTCCTCTTCCTCTTCACTCCCACTTGACACTTCCTCCATATTATAGCCTAAATCTAAGCTACCTGGAAAACTGCTGACTTCCACCCCTTCCTTGTTGGAATTCCACAATTCTACTCCTCCTACTTCCTCCATAAAATCCACCACTGCCAGATCTTTTGAGGCTGACAGCCCATCTCTGCACAAGCTGCCCTGCACATTACTCTGCACCCTCCCCTGCTGAACTGTCTGTCTACTGCCTGTCTTTCCCTTTCCTATAACACTGCACCCTGCTGCACTCCTCCCATTCCCTGTCTCCTGCCTGCTTATACTTCCTTGCCTCTCCTCCTCACCTGCTTGGTACCCCCTTGGGCTTATTAATCGCCCTGCAGACCTCAGCGACGCCGACCTTGTACTTGTGCCTGCTCCTTGCTCAGACCTCCCGTCAGACAGCTGCGCCAGCTCCTTACCGGATGGCCGCCTCCTCCCGATGACGTCACGCCGGCTCCTCGTCGGCGCGTTGATCTCCGCTGCCTCTTCACCTCTTGTGGCGTGTTCTTCCGCCTCCTCCGCCGACGCAGGTCTTCCTGACGCCTCCTGCTGCTGCAGCTGCTCACCAGATCCCGTTGACGCGCCGGCAGGAGTCCGGTGAGTACCTCTTCCCTTTTTCTTCTTTCCTGGGCTCTTCAAAGAAAGCTGCGCCCCTCTTGTCGCTGCAACCATCCTTTTTGTGGGTCCACTTCTTCCTTTCTTCTTGGGGGTAATTATTTCAGGGCTAAGCCTATTGGGAGGCTTTGCTGACCTTGCTGGACCCCCTTCTCTTCCAACATGAGTCCTGGTGTCCATTGCTGCATTACTTTCTGGGCCACTGGCGGGGCCACTCTCTGTTAGCCTAGCCATCAGCTCCTGTAGCCATTCCTGGCCATATTCCACTGCTTGGCTCCTGAGTTGGGCTATGAAGGATTCAACGCTTGGTGTTGTCATTGCTAATCAGATGCAAGCTCTGCTCTGATTAACTGTTAAGTGCTCCCTGGCGGGAAATTACCCCCCTATATAACCTGCCAAAACCCCACCCCCAAATTTAACCTAACCAATGGCTACCCAGCACCCAGCTCGGTCAAAATGCTCCTGTAACTAGGCAGTTACAGGGTGCTGACTTATTAGCAGTTTCCCAATAGATTCATAGTGTTTTTACATACAATAAAGAATACATGTATGGGTGTGCCCACTGCAGCATATGCAGCTAAAGACTCTGTAGTGCTACACGTGCAGTGTCATGTACTAGCCGATCCTGGAACATGTCTCATCAGCATGTTATCAACTATTGCTGAGAAATGGTCACGGATCGGTCAGTCCCATACACTGCACAGCAGATTCGGCAAAGTATGTGTACTCATGAGCTGCAGATGGCAGACTGTAGCAGGATTACATATTTTAATATGAGCCATGATCAACAAAGCTCATATACAGAGCAATCTTAATCTGTGTTATACAGCATTACTCAGCTCCAGTCCTCAGGGGCCACCAACAGTTCACATTTTTGGTATATCTCTGCTTGTGCACAGGTGAGCTAATCAGAGGCTCAGTAATTTTGTTTAACCACCTGCTTAACCTCTGATTAGATCACATGAGCTCAAGTAGGTATATATCTAAAATGTGAACTGTTGGTGTCTGAGGACTGGAGTTGAGGAACACTGGTATAATACAATCACTAAAGAAAATGATGTTTAAAGTGACCCTGATGTCAGGAATATAGAAACACACAGAAACCAATTGTTCATACAATAATATTAACTAATGTACCATGTGTCATTCTTTTCAGCACCCATAAGGACCAGGCATACCATGGAGCCACAGGCGGATGACGTTGGGTCCATCTGAGGTGGATTCTGATTATAGTTACATAGTTACATAGTAATTAAGGTTGAAAAAAGACTTTCAGTCCATCAATTTCAACCTTTTAAGATCTCCTCTGATCTGCAATATGCAGATTAGTTATTAATTAATTAGTTGTTAATTAATTATTAATCAATTATTTCCTTGTTTATTTTAAATTTTATTTTTATTGTTACATTATCAATTACCGTCTATACTCGAGTATAAGCAGAGTTTTTCAGCCCTTTTTTTAAGGCAAAAAAGGGCCCCCTCGGCTTATACTCGAGTCACTCTCCCCCCCGTGTCTCTCTAACCCCCCCCATGTGTCTCTAACCCCCCCATGTGTCTCTAACCCCCCCATGTGTCTCTAACCCCCCCATGTGTCTCTAACCCCCGTGTGTCTCTAACCCCCCCCGTGTGTCTCTCACCCCGTGTGTCTCTCTACCCCACGTGTCTCTTTCCCTCCCCCCTCCTCAACCTAAACCCCCTCTCAACCCCCCTCCTCCACCTAAACCCCCCTAAATAAACCCCCCAAAATACCTCCCCCCTCTCCCCTCACTTACCTGCTTGTGCTCCGGCCTCCGCTCCTTGGTATATGTTAATGAGGCGGCGCGCATGTGACGTCACATGCGCGCTGGCGCCGGGTCAAGGAGCGGAGGCCGGAGCACAAGCAGGTAAGTGAGGGGAGAGGGGGAAGGTGTTTAGGTGGAGGAGGGGGGTTGAGGGGGGTTTAGGTTGAGGAGGGGGTTGAGGAGGGGGGTTGGGGTTGAGGGTGGTTGAGGAGGTGGGTTGGGGTTGAGGGGGGTTGAGGTTGAGGAGGGAGGTTGAGGATGGGGGGTTGAGGATGAGGATGGGGGGTTGAGGAGGGGGTTGAGGATGGTATGTTGAGGAGGAAGGTTGAGGAGGGGGATGAGGATGGGGTGGTTGAGGAGGGAGGTTGAGGAGGAGGGAGGTTGAGGAGGTAGGTTGAGGATGAGGAGGATGGGTTGAGGAGGGGGGTTGAGGATGGGGGGTTGAGGAGAGAGGATGAGGATGGGGGGTTGAGGATGAGGATGGGGGGGTTGAGGAGGGAGGATGAGGATGGGGGGCTTGAGGAGGGGGTTGAGGATGCGGGGGTTGAGGAGGAAGGGGTTGAGGAAGGGGTTGAGGATGGGGGGTGGAGGATAGAGGTTGAGGATGAGGAGGGAGGTTGAGGATGAGGAGGAGGGTTTGAAGAGAAGGGTTGGGGCTGAGGATGAGGGGTTGAGGATGGGGGGTGAGAAGAGAGGATGGGGATGGGGGGTTGAGGAGGGGGGTTCAGGATGGGGGGGTTGAGGAGGGAGGATGAGGAGGGAGGTTGAGGAGGGAGGTTGAGGATGAGGAGGGAGATTGAGGAGGAAGGTTGAGGATGAGGAGGAAGGTTGAGGATGAGGAGGCAGGTTGAGGATGAGGAGGCAGGTTGAGGATGAGGAGGGAGGTTGAGGATGAGGAGGGAGGTTAAGGATGAGAAGGGAGGTTGAGGAGTGGGGTTGAGGAGGGTGATAAGGGAGGGGGGAAGAGACACAGGGAAGGGAGAGGGGAGAAGAGACACAGGGAAGGGAGAGGGGAGAAGAGACACGGAGAGAGAGGGGGACACAGAGGGCACAAGAGGGACACAGGGGGCAGCACATTTCCCACCCTCGGCTTATACTCGAGTCACTCATTTTACCCAATATTTTGTTGTAAAATAGGTGCCTCGGCTTACACTCGGGTCGGCTTATACTCTAGTATATACGGTAATCCAGAGGAAGGCAAACAGAAAAAAAAAAAAGTTAAACTTAACCAATCGTCTCAAAGAAAAAAAAAAATATCCTTCCTGACCCCAGATACTGGTGATCGGATTTCTCCCTGGATCAATACTATCTCTCTAATTATCCAGGATAACCCTGAATTCCCTTTTTAATTAGAAATAAATCCAGTCCCCATTTAAAGTTATCTATCAAATCCACTGTCACCACCTCCTCTGGTAGAGAATTCCACAGATTAACCACCCTTACTGTGAAGAACCCTTTTCTTTCTTTAGGGTGGAATCTTTTTACTTCTAACCTCAAGGGATGTCCTCTTGTCAGTTGAAAACCTCTTGGCACAAAAAGCTCCCTTGACAAATCTTTATACTGACCCTGGATGTATTTATATAAGGTAATCATATTTCCTCTTAGATGACTTTTTTCTAGAGAAAATACGTTTAATTTGGTTAGTCTTAGCCCCTCCATTCCCTTTATTAGTTTTGTTGCCCTCCTCTGTACCTTTTCCAGCTCTAAAATGTCCTTTTTTATGAAGTGGTGCCCAAAATTGTACTCCATATTCCTAATGAGGGTGTACTAGGGATTTGTATAGTGGCAGAATTATATTTGCTTCCCTTGCTTCTATACCATTCTTAATACATGCTAATATTTTATTTGCCTTTGAAGCTGCTGCTTGGCATTGAGCACTGTTACAGAGGTGGTTTTCCACCAGATCCCTTTCAATATCTGATACCCCTAGATTTTCTCCATTAAGATTATAAATTGCATGGCATTTTCCTTCCTAGATGCATAACTTTACATTTATTCATATTAAATCTCATCTGCCATTTAGATGCCCATTCCTCAATTTTATGTAAATCCCTTGGAGGGAAAGCACATCATTATCTGATTTAATTACCTTGCACAATTTTGTGTCATCAGCGAAAATGGAGACACTACTTTCCAGTCCCACCTCTAAGTCATTAATAAATATGTTAAAAAGGAGAGGACCTAATACTGAACCCTGAACCCCACTTACCACATTAGTCCAATGGGAGTATGTTTCATTTACAACAACCCTTTGCTTCCTGTCTTTTAGCCAGCTCTAAATCCATGAGCAGATGTTTACTGCAAATACTTCCTCTTATTTTGCACAATAGTCTCCCATGTGTCTCTGTATCAAAAGCCTTTGCAAAATCCAAAAAGACTACATCCACTGAGTTGCCTTGATCGAGGTTCCTACTAACCTCAGAGAAACTAATTAGATCTGTTTGACATTACCTATCCCTCATAAATCCATGTTGACTCCTACTTATAATCCTGTTCAAATAGACATATTCTTGTATATTATCCCTTATGAGGATGTCAGAGATGATCCTTGGCCCTCTCAGAAATCTGTCTACCGCTCTCTGCCTACACCATCTACTGGAGCCAGTAACAACCACCATTGCTACCTCCACCTCCTCCCATCTACTGGAACCAGGAACAACCAGGCCCACTGCCACCTCTACCTCCTACCATCTACTAGAGCCAGGAGCAACACGGCCCACTGCCACCTCCACCTACTACTATCTACTGGAGCCATGATCAAACATGCCCACTTCTACCTGTGCCACTTACAAAAATGACTCTTCAGGGCCTCACCACCATCCCCCCCCCGCCCCCCACAAGGCAATAGGGATGCCGTGTTACAATTTCTATAGCATGAAGACGGATCATTTTAAAATATACTTGGTGAGTTGTCCAGACAAAACACTTTATGTAATGACATGATGTACAGGCATTCAGATAACCTCACAGCACTGTATAATAGCAACATGATGATGAGGAGGCGCAATTTAAAGATGGAGAGGTATGCTGCCAAAACAACTTGTGACAGAGAGCCTCAGAGAGCGCTTATGGAAGTTTAAATTGAAATGTCCCATCACAGTCTCATAGCTCTTCAACCCTTTGTATCCTAGTCACTAACACAATCTGAACCTCAGCCTATGCCATCCCCATCTCACCATATACCACTCCTTCCAACTTCAGCTGATATGAAGCCACAACAGGAGGACATACCACTCCATTCAACAACCCCTCGGTAGAAGAAGAAGACATAGTGGCACGGAGGGTGGGGGCCCTGTGCATAGAAAGAGGAGGAAATAGGGTCTGCATCAAAACTTTTCACTTTGTCATCAACACACCTCACTGAATATCTAGTCATCAAGGTGAGATACTCCTGCTTGCCTATAGAGTAGAGGTTCATGGTCTATGTGGTGGACATCATTTCAAACCATGTGGCTACCAAACATCCCACAGACCATGATCCTCTTCTCTTTGGACACATCAGGTTATTTTTAACATTTCACCAATTGATGTTCAGTGTGGAATGCTGTTGAGAAGAGGTGGTGTAGTCACTATTATATCAGTTATCTCCTTTACTGATTTTATTTTTATTTCATTAGGCAAATTTCACATTAATTAGGGCCTGTTCATCATCTTCAAGCAGTGCTATCATATAATGTAAGTAAACTATAAACCCAGTGCCTATAGATCACTGACATTCCCCCCTAGAGGAATGATCTAAAATGCCATATCTAACTACATATTTCATCTCGCAAAAAACATGACTGATGTTCAGTTACTTTCAATACTCTCATGGCTGTTGACTTGCATAGTACCCTTATCATCTGCTAACCACATCCAGTAGTTATACATGCATTATTGCTGCATGTCATCCTCTTAACTTTATGATAGCAGAAGTATTTGTCTGATTTAATTTACAGACATTATGGCGGGTGGCCTTTGTCTTAAATCAATCTAAATGGGTGTTTACAAGTCATGTGATCATTGTAATATGTTTTTGTTCAGATATCACCGGTATATCAATGAAATGTGATATCAGTGTGGCTCAACTATTTAATATGGAGATAGTTATAGTATTCTTGGCCAAATGATTGTAGTCACAGTGAAGCTTTCCTTGTGAAATTTCATTTCTTTACTAATAAACATGGCAGGTGATTGTCCATGACATAATAACTTTAGTTAGCACTGCTCATAGATGAGGATCAGGTAAATATGTTTTTGTTACAATAATAGCATGAAACACTGTACTGTACAGTTATTGATCGATTTTTTCTCCTCTTTTTTTTATTTTTACCGTATTTTTTTATTTTATTGCTGATTTTCAGAACACAATGTATGCGTGTAATTGAATTACATAATCCATGAGTTATTGCATCTGTTTAATTGAACAGATGAAGACCGTATGTAAGTACTATGCACATTACTGGTTATTCTATTAAATAGTGTAATGTATGCACGCCATCATCTGCACGCCATCAAATGCGCACACCAATAACAGCGCGCCTAACAAATGGTAGAAGCGACACCATCACGTCCCACGTCAACATCCACCCGAGTCACAGACCTCTACATTCACTGACAGGTAAAGAAGTTATGTGGGGATGTGTGGATGGGTTTGTGGATGGCCAGGGGATAGATGTGTGGATGGCCAGGGGGATGGATGTGGGGATAGTTATGGTATGGATGTGTATGTTCTTTCAATTTGAAAAGCTTTATGTGTTACACCTACCTCCGCAGCCACTAATGGCTGCCCATCCACAAACCCAGCTACTTACAGCGTCTGGGCCCCCCTCTGAGAGCGATCTCCCCCCTTATTACGGGCGCCGTGTATTCAGGCTCAATGGTGTAGCTGCTTCCATTTCTCAGGTGCGCCGTTGTTGGCGTGCGCTTTTGACGGTGCGCAGATGACACATCTGGTGCGCCCAAAGGCCGGTGTGCCATCATTATTATTATACAGTATTACCTTTAACCCTTTGGGTGTTCCCTTTTTCCCAAACAGCCTCCACTCACAACACCCCGATGATATTAATGAACAGTTGTATAGATTTATGAGTGTGCTCTGTGTATATAATAAAGTTTTGTTATACTGTTATGACTGTTTCGGTGGGCTTTAAAGTGGTTAATGTTTTGGCACATCCACATACATAACATTTATGTAACAATCATATATTTGTACATAGATCATCTTCCTGTATAACCATACCTTCCCATGGATGTGGGTAAATTATCTGTGTCAGTAGTGTGCTGTTGTGAAGATCAATAGTGGTGCTAGTATTACAGTATTTGGGGTGTGTCTATCCATTTAATTGCATTACAGCAGCTGTCGTGGTCCCTGTGTGTTTCGAGATTGGTATTAACCTCTTGCGTAGTTTGGTGTATATTCCCATGGTGATTGATATATGTTATATGATAATTATGTAATTGTTTTGTTCTAATATATGATGACTGGTATATGTAAAGTAATATATATATATATATATATATATATATATATACATATATATATATATATCTATATATATACATATATATTTATTTATTTATTTAAAGTCCACATTTGAGTCTCTGCAAGTTTTATGTATTATTTGTAAGGCTTTTCCAAGTTTTTTCAATGTATCCATGTAATGTGTCTAATTGCCTTATGCATCTTTCAGCAACACTTTTAATATTAACATATGCATGACCAGTCCAAAATATAATGCCTATTTTTTCTTTGGAGAATGTATTTCTATGCTCTACTATGCTTTTAAAGTACAGTATAGTGTGTCTAATTGCTGCTACATATCTAATACGTGTTTGAAAAATGCCTTGCAAGTCCTATTAAGTGATATTTTTGACAGCAACTTGGTACTTTTTTATGGTCCCAACTACAAGTGAATGGACACATAAAACAGAAGTGGTTCTATATCATCTGAAGAACGAATGTACACAAGGGACTGTCCACGCAAGTTGTAACTACCTCATGTTATGAGTTGTTTGCATTTGAGTGTAACACTGTATCGCTTTAATGCGTATTCATTAGACTTTTTTGTATCCAACATATCTGCACTAGGCGGTGGTGTGCTCTCTTTACCCCATCTCTTTTATATTTAATTATTTAGTGCTTGTAATATTCAAGCTGTGCTAAAACCAAGGCTGAATTTGCATCTTTGGCTAGCCTGTAGTGATTGTGGGTGGGTAATTTTTTAAATTCTGTGAGGATCGGTTGCAACATTTTGAGCATGTTAACCTTTTTATCTTTAATGCACTGCATAAATGCGTTTGCACTCTTTTTAAATATATTTTAGGCGTTCAAATGTGAACACAATGTACTATTTATTTACTAGCAGAGGGCTTCTATCGCTCTTTTGCCCCCCATAAGTTAAATGCTTTTAGTGGTAAACTACCGCCCCACAACATCTACTGCACAGGCCAGGAACCAGTTTCCTGGCTAGTTCATAATCTATCCTATGCTTTGCTTATAGGTGCTTATTATTACTCATTGGACTTATATATACAATATCTTGACATTATCATTTTCTATTGGTTTCTTGAGCTGTGTGTAAAATGCCTGGTTTGGTGTAATATTATGAGTGAACATGTAATTCTACACTCAGGCCCTCATTCAATTGCAATTTGGCCAAATGAATAGGGCTCTAAATAAGCACATAGCATATTTTTTTAAAATAAGTTTTTAGTCAGTGAAAACCTTGCTTTTGGATAGATGTTTACTAACTAAAAACTTCTTTAAAAAAAAAAATGTTATGTGCTTATTTAGACCCCTATTCAATTGGCCAAATTGCAATTGAATGAGGGCCCTAGTAGGTTACTGACAAGACAAGATTTACAGATGTTGGGTGAAATCCGTAATATTGCGAGTAAACTGCAATGAATATGTAACATTACTGAAAAAACCTATCGCAGCCAAAATAATGTTTGAAAGTAGTTTACTTGTCTCAAATAGAATAGGGCTCTATGTTACCATAGGGTGTTAATTTAGTATGTCTCTAGATCTGTATAAGTTGAGCTACATTAAAATCATCTCCCATAATGAGTATGCCTCGCTTCCTTTTTTAGCACCTATTCACCAAGTCTATTGAAGAATTAATTTCTATTTGTGTTTGGTCTAAGATGTGATATTTCTATTAAAAGAAAGAAGATGCAGAGAGAAAAAAATCAGGCACTTTACACCACTAAAAATATATGTTAGCATTGGTGCTTAGAGATGCTGTCTAAAACCTAACCGTTACCTTTGCATGCTGTTGTTGTTCAGTCCTTCAGTCATGTCCAACTCTCGGTGACCATATAGCTGTAGCACACCAGGCAGATCTATCTGTGTTTCAGGCATATTCATATGGTTTTCTTGGCAAAGATACTGGAGTGGGTTGCCAGTTCCTTCTCCAGTGGGCCGCGATTTGTTTGACCCGTCTTCTATGACCTGACAATCTTGGGTGACCCTACATGGTATAGCGCACAGCTTCCTTCAGATACACAAGCCACTCCACCACGACAATGTAGCGATCCAGAAGGGGAGACTTTGCATAGCTTTAATATAATCTGAATAATTGGTTATTATTGAGACTTTACCACAATAAGCATATTAAGACCCTAACAAATATCAATTAGCCCACTGTATACAAACACTGGATGATTTCATCATTACATATAAACAACTGATTAATTCATTATATATAAAATAATTTTGATGGAGGCAGTACAAGTTATACACACATATCACGTTTCCATAAACTGTTCACACACAGTGAATAATTAAAATGCATTTAATTTGGAAGGATGCATTATTTTATACACAAATCATGTTTAAAGGGCCAGACTTATAATAAGATGAGAGAGGCAGCCGACTAGGGGAGCTCCTTTGCCTAGGGGGTTTCATTAGTGGAAAAAAGATATGCGTATATATTGATCTTTCTTATATTTTTTCAGCCTCCATCCAAGTTGGGAGGTAAGCAACACTCACTCGCAGGGGCTCGGATGTCTCTGAGTGAGCTGCAAGCTGCTTTTCTCCTGCATGCCCCAGGCTATTCAATTAGCCAAGGGCGAGTCACGCTGTCCGACTTCCAATTTCGGAAACCCAGGTTTCCCATGTAGGGAGAGCTGTGCTTGCGAGTGCAAGGTCGCAGCTTCTGCTCACTGTCAGCCAGTGGGAGTTGAGACTGTCATGATTGACGGTTTTCAAAGCTGCGAGTGTTCTCGAGGCCTCCCAATATGTAACCCTGCTGCAGGGGTCCGGATCAGTAAGCACCCCAACCGGCACCTAAAACTAACCCCCCAATGCTGGGGTCTCCATACTGGAACCACGCAATGTCCACACATTAACCCTTGCAATGGGGTCCGAATCGAATGCAACCCCCATAAAAACAGACCCCCATAAGCCACTAATTATCCCTGTCACTCATGGAAGTCAATACAGGCACCCATAAGCCCCTAATTAACCCTGTCACTCATGGTGGTCAATACAGACCTCCATGTGCCCCTAATTAACCCTGTCACTCATGGGAGTCAATAAAGAGCCCCATGAACCCCTAATTAACCCAGTCACTCATGGGAGTCAATACAGACTCCCATAAGCCACTTATTAACCCTGTCACTCAAGGGGGTCAATACCGACCTCATAAGCCCTTAACTAAGCCTGTCACTCATGGGGGTCAATACAGACCCCCATAAGCCACTAATTACCCTTTCACTCATGGGGGTCAATACAGACCCCCCATAAGCCCCTAATTAACCCTGTCACTCATGGGGGTTAATACAGACCCCCATAAACCCCTAATTAACCCTGTCACTCATGGGGGTCAATACAGAGCCCCATGAGCCCTTAATTAACTCTGTCACTCATGGGGGTCAATACAGAGCCCCATAAGCCCCTAACTAACGTCTGTCACTCATGGGGGTCAATACAGACTCTCATAAGCCACTAATTAAACCTGTCACTCAAGGGGGTCAATACCGACCTCATAAGCCCCTGATTAACTCTGTCACTCATGGGGGTAAATACAGACCCCCATAAGCCGTTAATTAACCCTTTCACTCATGGAAGTCAATACAGGCCCCTATAAGCCCTTAACTAACCCTGTCACTCATGGGGTTCAATACAGAGCCCCATGAACCCCTAATTAACCCTGTCACTCAAGGTGGTCAATATAAAGCCCCATAAGCCCCTAATTAACCCAGTCACTCATGGGGGTCAATACAGACCCCCATAAGCACCTAAATAAGCCTGTCATTCATGGGAGTCAATACAGACTCTCATAAGCCACTAATTAACCCTGTCACTCAAGGGGGTCAATACCAACCTCATAAGCCCTTAACTAACCCTGTCACTCATGGGGGTCAATACAGACCCCCATAAGCCACTAATTAACCCTTTTATTCATGGGGGTCAATACAGGGCCCCATGAGCCCCTAATTAACCCTGTCACTCATGGGGATCTATACAGACTTCCAAAAGCCCCTAATTAACCCTGTCACTCATGGTGGTCAATACAGACCCCCATAAGCCACCAATTAACACTGTCACATGGGGGACAATACCGATCCCATAAGCCCCTAATTAACCCTGTCACTCATGGGGGTCAATACAGACGCCCATAAGCCCCAAATTAACCCTGTGACTCATGGGGGTCAATACAGGCCCCCATAAGCCCTAATTAACCCTGTCACTCATGGGGGTCAATACAGAGCCCCATAAGCCCCTAATTAACCCACTCACTCATGGGGGTCAATACAGACCCCCATAAGCCCCTAAATAACCCTGTCACTCATGGGGGTCAATACAGACTCTCATAAGCCACTAATTAACCCTGTCACTCATGGGGATCTATACAGACTTCCATAAGCCCCTAATTAACCCTGTCACTCATGGTGGTCAATACAGACCCCCATAAGCCACCAATTAACACTGTCACATGGGGGACAATACCGATCCCATAAGCCCCTAATCAACCCTGTCACTCATGGGGGTCAATACAGACCCCCATAAGCCCCAAATTAACCCTGTGACTCATGGGGGTCAATACAGACCCCCATAAGCCCCTAAATAACCCTGTCACTCATGGGGGTCAATACAGACTCTCATAAGCCACTAATTAACCCTGTCACTCAAGGGGGTCAATACCGACCTAAATAAGCTCCTGATTAACCCTGTCACTCATGGGGGTCAATACAGACCCCCATAAGCCACTAATTAACCCTTTCACTCATAAAAAGTCAATACAGGCCCCTATAAGCCCTTAATTAACCCTGTCACTCATGGGGGTCAATACAGACCCCCATAAGGCCTTAATTATCCCTGTCACTTATGGGGGTCAAAACAGACCCCCCATAAGCCACTAATTAACCCTTTCACTCATGGGAGTCAATACAGAGCCACATGAGCCCCTAATTAACCTTGTCACTCATGGGGGTCAATACATACCCCCATAAGCCCCTAATTAGCTCTGTCACTCATGGGGATCAATACAGAGCCCCATGAGCCCCTAATTAACCCTGTCACTCATGGGGGTCAATACAGACCTCCATCGGCCCCTAATTAACCCTGTCACTCCTGGGTGTCAATACAGACCCCGCAAGCCCCTAATTAACCCTGTCATTCATGGTGGTCAATACAGACCCCCATTAGCCTCAATTTAACACCATCAGTTCAATAGGGGTCTATATAGACGAATTAACCCCTATAATAACACTACAAGTGCCATGAGGGTCATCCACTACACTATTAACCCTAACTATACCCCATGAACCCAACCCGGGTTTAACATTAACTGGACCCAATAACCCTAACTAGGCCTATTTAACCCTAACTTGGCATATTAAACCCTAACTGTACCTATTTAACCCTAACAGTACCTATCTAACCCTACCTGGGCCTATTTAACCATTACTAGGCCTATCTAACCCTAACGGGCCTATTTAAAACCTTAACTGGGCCTATCTAACGCTAACAAGGCATATTTAACCCTAACTGGGCCTATTTAACCCTAAATTGACATATTAACCTTAACTGGGCTAATTTAACCCTAACTGGGCCTATTAAACCCTAACAGTAACTATTTAACCGGACTTGGCCTATTTAACCCCAACTGGGCCAATCTAACCCTAACTGGGCCTATTTAATCCTAACTGGGCCTATTAAACCCTAACTATACCTATTCAAGCCTAACTGGTCCTATTTAACCCTAACTGGGCCTATTTAACCCTAGCAGTAAATATTATACCCTAACTAGGCCTATTTAACCCTAAATTGACCTATTAACCTTAACTGGGCTAATTTAACCCTAACTGGGCCTATTAAACCCTAACAGTAACTATTTAACCCGACTTGGCCAATTTAACCCCAACTGGGTTAATCTAATCCTAACTGGGCCTATTTAATCATTACTGGGCCTATTAAACCCTAAGTGGACCTATTAAACCCTAACTGTACATATTTAACCCTAACTGGTCCTAGTTAATCCTAACTGGGCCTTTACACCCTAACTGTACCTATTTAACCCTAACTGGGCCTATTTAACCCTAACTGGGCATATTTAACCCTAACAGTACCTATTAATCCTACCTGGACCCAGTAACATTATCTAGCCCTGTTTAACCCTAACTGGGCCTATCTAATCCTAACTGGGCCTATTTAACCCTATATGCACCCAATAATACTATCTAGGCCTATTGAACCCTAACTGGGCCAATTTACCCCCATCTCTTATAAACCACTAAATCTAAACAAATCCCCCTCTACCTTAACCTATTAACTCCTACACTACTTACATGACCCCCTATTAATCCCCCCACCCTACTAATTACAAAAAAGAAAAAAAAGTCACAGAAGGCATCTGCGCCTTCTGATAGGCTGTTGTCACTGTCAATCAGACTGCAGGCAATCAAATGCCTTGAGCCAGAGGGGTGTATCCCCTTTTGATTGGCTGAAGGCAATAGTGCCTTCTGATTGGTTTCAAAAGGTTGACAGGTCCATCAGCAATCAGAATGGGATATATTCTGGCTCAAACCTTGGCTCCTTCTGATTTGCGGAAACTTGATTGACAGCCATTTCAGCCAATCAGAAGGCACCATTCTGATTTTTTTACCGGAAGCAACGCTAGAAGCCTTATTAGCGTCAGGAAACTCCTCCAAGAGCGCTGGGTTCTTTAAGGGCCCAGCCGGGGCAGACTTGCAGGAGGATGGGGACATTGCGCAGAGGTAAGTTTAATGTATAGTATGTTTATTGTTGTTTTTATGATTATGTGTATTTGTGACTAATGTAATGGTTATTTATTTCCAGGAGCCGAGCAGGAGAAGACAATAAGAAGGACGGGAACATGCTGGAAAGGTAAGTTTAATATTTAGAATATTTAGAATTTTTATTTTTTTCTATGTAGTGTTGAATTTTGTACTAATTTGATGTTTATTTTTTTCCTAGGGGTGAGACCTGCACCATGAAATCCATCATCACTGAAGGGACATCTACGCAAGGTAAGTGGTCTTATTTATTATATTTTAGGTTAGATTTAGGGTTTTATGTTTTAGGTTATTGTATTATAGATAGGGTTTAATGTATTTTAGATATGGGTTAATGTATGTAGATAGGGTTAAATAGTATGTCGATAGGGGTATACAGTGCCTTGCAAAAGTATTCACCCCCCTTGGCATTTGTCGTGTTTTGTTCCCTCACAACCTGGAATTAACATGGATTGTTTGAGGATTTGCATCGTTTAATTTACAGAACATGAAGCAAACAACAAATAGGACAAAATAACAGAAACAAGTGCATAACTATTCACCCCCCTAAAGTCAATACTTTGTAGAGCCCACCTTTTGCGGCAATCCCAGTTCCAAGTCACTTTGGATAAGTCTCTATGAGCTTGCCACATCTTACCACTGGGATTTTTGCTCATTCCTCCTTGCAAAACTGCTCCAGCTCCCTAAAATTGGATGGTTTGCGCTTGTGAACAGCAATCTTTAAGTCTGACCACAGACTTAAAGATTGTAGTGGGGTTTTGTAATGTTTATTTTCTGTAGTGAGGGGTTTGTAATGTTCTTTTTTATTTTTTTGTAACATAGCTTTTTTTATTTTCTGTAATTAGTGGGATGGGGGTTTAATAGGGGATTGAGGTCTGGGCTTATACTAGGCTATTCCAACACATTTACATGTTTCCCCTTAAACCACTCAAGTGTTGCTTTAGCAGTGTGTGTGAGGTCATTGTCCTGCTGGAAGCTCCGTCCTAGCCTCAAATCACGGACAGAGTGGTACAGGTTTTGCTCAAGAAAATCCCTGTATTTAGTACCATCCACCTTTCCCTCAACTCTGACCAGTTTCCCAGTCCCAGCTGCTGAAAAACATCCCCACAGCATTATGCTGCCACCACAATATTTCACTTTGGGCGATGTGATGTGTTAGGTTTGCGCCAGACATATCGTTTTCTTTGATGGCCAAAAAGTTCAATTTTAGTCTCATCAGACCAGAGCACCTTCCTCCATACATTTTAGGAGTCTCCCACATGCCTTTTCGCAAACTTAAAATGTGCCCTTTTTATTGTTTGCTGAAAGTAATGGCTTGCTTCTGGCCACTCTGCCATAAAGCCCAACTCTATGGAGGGTACGGCTTATTGTCATCCTATGTACAGATACTCCAGTCCATGCTTTGGAACTCTGTAGCTCCTTCAGGGTTACCTTAGGTTTATGTGCTGTCTCTCTGATTAATGCCCTCCTTGCCCAGCCTGTGAGTTTTGGTGGGCGGACGTCTCTTGGCAGGTTTGCTGTTGTGCCATATTCTTTCCATTTGGTTATGATAGATTTGATGGTGCTCCTGGGGATCATCAAAGATTTGGATATTTTTTTATAACCTAACCCTGACTTGTACTTCTCAACAAAATTGTCCCTTACCTGTTTGGAGAGTTCCTTGGTCTTCATTGTAGTGTTTGGTTAGTGGTGACTCTTGCTTAGGTGTTGCAACATCTGGGGCCTTTCAAAAAAGGTCTGTATGTGTAATGACAGATCATGTGACAATTCTGAAGGTAATTGGTTGCACCAGAGCCTTTTATGTGCTTCATAACAAAGGGGGTGAATACATAGTTACATAGTTACATTGACACTCATTCAATTGCAATTTGGCAAATAAGCACATAACATATTTTTTTTAAAGAAATTATTAGTTAGTAAACATCTATCAAAAAGCAAGGTTTTCACTAACTAAAAACTTCTTTAAAAAAAAAATGCTATGTGCCTATTTAGAGCCCTATTCAAATGGCCAAATCACAATTGAATGAGGGCCATAGTAATTAAGGTTGAAAAAAGACTTTCAGTGCATCAAGTTCAACCTTTTAAGATCTCCTCTGATCTGCAATATGCGGATTAAATACTAATTAATTAGTTGTTAATTAATTATTAATCAATTATTTAATTATTTTTTATTTAATTTTTAATTATTAATTAATCCAGAGAAAGGCAAACAGAAAAAAAAAACAAGTGAAACTTAGCCAATTGTCTCAAAGGAAAAAAAAAAAAATCCTTCCTTACCCCAGATACTGGCAATCTGATTTCTCCCTGGATCAATACTGTCTCTCTAATTATCTATGATAACCCTGAATTCCCTTTTTAATTAGAGATAAATCCAGTCCCCTTTTAAAGTTATCTATTGAATACGCTGTCATCACCTCCTCTGGTAGAGAATTACACAGATTAACCAACCTTACCTTTTCTTTCTTTAAGGTGGAATATTTTTACTTCTAACCTCAAGGGATGTCCTCTTGTCAGTTGAAAACCTCTTGGCACAAAAAGCTCCCTTGACAAATCTTTATCCTGACCTTAGATGTATTTAAATAAAGTAATCATGTCTCAGCTTAGGCGCCTTTTTTCTAGAGAAAATAAGTTTAATTTGGGTAGTCTGGCTTCATAATTTAGCCCCTCCATTCTCCTTATTAGTTTTGTTGCCCTCCTCTGTATCTTTTCCAGCTCTAAAATGTCCTTTTTATGAAGTGGTGCCCAAAATTGTACTCCATATTCCAAATAAGGGCGTACTAGAGATTTGTATAGTTGCAGAATTATATTTGCTTCCCTTGCTTCTATACCCTTCTTAATACATGCTAATATTTTATTTGCCTTTGCAGCTGCTGCTTGGCTTTGAGCACTGTTACCTAGGTGGTTGTCCACAAGCACTCCCAGATCCCTTTCAATGTCTGATACACCTAGATTTGCTCCATTAAGATTATAAATTGCATGGCTATTTTTCCTTCCCAGATGCATAACTTTACATTTATTTGTATTGAATCTCATCTGCCATTTAGATGCCCATTCCTCAATTTTATGTAAATCCCGTTGGAGGGAAAGCACATCACTATCTGATTTAATTACCTTGCACAACTTCGTGTCATCAGCGAAAATGGAGACACCACATGCCAATCCTACCTCTAAGTTATTAATAAATATGTTAAAAAGGAAAGGACCTAATACTGACCCCTGAGGAACCCCACTTACCACATTAGTCCAATCGGAGTATGTTCCATTTACAACAACGCTTTGCTTCCAGTCTTTTAGCCAGCTCTCAATGCATGAGCAGATATTTACTGCAATTCCTGTGTCTTTTAGTTTGCACAATAGTCTCCCATGTGGCACTGTATCAAAAGCCTTTGCAAAATCCAAAAATACTGCATCCACTGAGTTGCCTTGATCCAGGTTCCTACTAACCTCCTAATAGAAACTAATTAGATTTGTTTGACATGACCTATCCCTCATAAATCCATGTTGACTCATACTTATAATCCTGTTGAAATAGATAGATATTATTGTATATTATCCCTTATTAACCCTTCTAAAAGCTTCCCCACTACAGAAGTGAGGCTCACTGGTTTATAATTCCCTAGATTTGCTCTAGCTCCCTTTTTAAATAGAGGTATCACATCTGCTTTTCTCCAGTCACCTGGTAGAGACCCTGTGTTGACTGAATCTTGAAAAATGTAATATAATGTTACGGCTATTACAGAACCCAGTTCCCTCAGTACCCGTGGATGTATTCCATCAGGACCCGGGGCTTTATTAAAATGTATTTTTTCCAACCTCTTTTGGATTACTTCCTGTGTTAACCAATTATTTGGCAAAGGTAGTGTAGCCCCATTATGTTGCAGTGTCCCAACCACTGGTACCTCCCTTGTGTATACTAAAGAAAAGAACCTATTTAGCTCATCTGCCTTTTCCTGCTCAATAATTTTCAGATGGCCTGTGTTCACATTGAGATGTTGCTATAGCTTCCTTCCTCACGTTCTTCCCATTAATATACTTAAAACATTTTTTGGGGTTAGTCTTACCCTCTTCTGCAATTCATTTTTCATTTTCTATTTTAGCCAGTTTAATAGAGCTTTTGCAAGCCTTGTTGATTTCCTTGTACTCCCGTAAAGCAGTCTCTGTCCCCTCTTTAAATGCCTGTTTTTTACTCCTTATCTTCATCTTTAAATCATTGTCAAGCCACATTGGATGGATGGTATATGCCGATGTGCATGTATATTTAGTAAGGATTTAAATGTTGTCCATTTATGTTCAGTGTTTTTACCTATCAGATCTCTCTCCCAGTCTTTTTGTATTGCTGCCCTTAATACATACGCACATGCCAATTTACTGTTTTCTATTTCTAAAAAATTGTTTTTTGTATATATTTTTCTCATTTCACTTCACCAACTTAGACTGTTTTGTTCTGATCCATCACATAAAATTCAGATTAACATTGAACTTAAGACTGTAATGTAACAAAATAGGTAAAAAGTCAAGGGGGTGAATGCTTTTGCAAGGCACTGTATCTGAACTGTATTTATTGTGTATAATATTTTATTATATTTTATTATATTTTGTATGTATTGTAATGTAATGTGTTGCATATTTGTGTATGTATTTGCTTTTTAGTTGCGTAATTCTTTTTTTATTCTCTGTAGTGTACTGTCCTTTTTAATTTTTTTGTAACAGCTTTTTTATTTTCTGTAGTGGGAGGTTTGTAATGTTCTTTTTTATTTTTTTGTAACGTAGCTTTTTTTATTCTCTGTAATTAGTCGGATGGGGGGTTTAATAGGGGATTAGGTAGGTAGTATAGGTGTTAATAGGGTAGGGTAGAAGGGGGTTAGTTTAGATTTAGTGGTCTTAATAGATGGAGTTAAATAGGCCCAGTTAGATTTAGATAGGTACTGTTAGGGATAAATAGGTACTGTTAGGGTTTACTAGGCCCAGTTAGTGTTAAATAGGCCCAGTTAGGTTAGATAGGCTTAGTTAGGGCTAAATAGGCCTAGATAGTGTTATTTGGTCCAGATATGGTTAAATAGGTACTGTTAGGGTTAAATAGGCCCAGTTAGAGTTAGATAGGTACTGTTAGAGTTAAATAGGCCCAGTTAGGGTTATATAGGTATTGTTAGGGTTTAATATGCCCCGTTGGGGTTAAATAGGCCAAGCTAGGGTTAGATATACCAAGTTAGGGTTAAATAGGCCCAGTCAGGGTTAGATAGGGCCAGTTAGGGTTAAATAGGCCCAGTTAGGGTTATATAGGTATTGTTAGGGTTTAATATGCCCAGTTAGGGTTAAATAGGCCCCATTAGGGTTCAATATGTACTGTTAGGGTTAAATAGGTCTAGTTAGGGTTATTGGGTCCAGTTAGGGATAAATAGGTACAGTTAGGGTTAGATAGGCCCAGGGTTGGGTTAATTGGGTATAGTTAGAGTTAATAGTGTAGTGTAGTGCTTGGACTTTGTGTCATGAGGGTCTTGGATGACCCTCAATTAAACTTATAGTGTTATTATCGGTTAGTTAGTTAGTGTCCTATAGGGGTCTATATAGACCCCTTTTTGACTGATGGTGGTAAATAGAGGCTTATGAGGGTCAATATTGACCCCCATGAGTGATAGGATTAATTAGAGGCTGATGGGGCTCTGTATTGACCCCCATGAGTGACAGGGTTAATTAGGGGCTCATGGGGGTCTGTATTGACCCCATGAGTGACTGGGTTAAATCTGGGTCTCATGGGGGTCTGTATTGACCCCCATGAGTGACAGGGTTAATTAGGGGCTAATGGGGTCTGTATTGACCCCCATGAGTGACAGGGTTAATTAGGGGCTTATGAGGGTCTGTATTGACCCCTATGAGTGACAGGGTTAATTATGGGCTCATGGGCTCTATGTTGACCAACATGAGTGACAGGGTTAATTAGGGGCTCTTGGGGCTCTGTATGGAGCCCCATAAGTGATAGGGTTAATTGTTATTTAGCGCTGGTCCTTTAAGGACCTTTACGGTCCTTTAAGGACACGCAAGGTGGAACATTAGAATTTTGAATACAACAGGGGTCCCCAATCGCATGCAACCTGGAACCCCCATTGCGCGGCTTAATGTGGGGTTAATGTGGGGATCATGTGGGGGTCCCGGTGGGGAACCCCAGCATTGGGGGATTCATTTTAGGTGCTGGTGGGGGTACTTACAGTACCCCCGCTGCCAGTCATAACTATTAGTGTGCAGCGGGCCCTTTCAGGACCCGCCGCAAGGAATATATATATATTTTTAAATGCAGTGGGGGACACGATTGTGACCCCCACTGCAAGGGTTAATGTCGGCACACTGTGGGGGGACCAATCGTGACCCCTGCAGCAAGAGATTAATGTGGGGACACTGCAGGGGTCACATGGGGTCCCCTTCATCATTGGGGTCTAATGTAGGAGTGTGGGGTGGTGTTAGGTGCACTGGGGACCCATCGGAGACCATATGTAAGGGCTTCCAAAGCCCTTGGAAGTCCTCCTGAGCACAAGCAGGACTTTGTCCTGCATTTGCACTTTGCGAGCTGGGATACTTTTTGGGAGTGGGAGGGATCAGACAATTGAATAGGGATTTGTGTAAATTGGCCTGTGAAAGTCGAACATCAAAGGCTTCAGAGTTGCAGGTCGCAGGGCCTTCACTCAGAACTCCATCCGTGGTCCCAAATGAAGGCAATTGAATAGGAAAGTTGCTTCCGTTTTGTACTTGTGAACTTGGAGCTGAAAACAGTAGGCTGTAAATCTCCAATTCACGTTTTAATAGATTGAGTATATTCCATTCACCATGTACATTTACTTCTGAAAACCATATAAATTAAATAATTTTAATCGGGTGCACTACATGAGATAAAACATATCTGAGGTACTGAAAATTACCATAAAACACTGAAATGGATTTTGGATCAAAAACACCAACTTCAACAAATCATCAAGACATTTGCATTTGGCATTTTTGATTCAAATTCACAAAGTCTTAAATGAAACATGCTGATTAAGACTGAAAGGTGACTGTTGCTTAGTCATTCAGTTGTGTCTGACTTTCCGTTAACTTAAGGATCGCAGCACGCCAGGCAAATCTGTCAGCAACTGCCTCTCTGTGCGTCATCAAGTTCATGTTCATTGCTTCAATTACCTCATCTATCCATCTCTGTCTCTGTCTCCCCCTTCTTCTTGTGCCTTCAATCTTTCCCAGCAATAAAGTCTTCTCTGGGGAGTCCTGGCATCTCATGATATGGTCCAAATAACAGAGCTTCAGCCTCATGAAAGGTGACTACCTTAGTTCAAACTTTCAAAGACAAAATGAGATACAATTGTAATAATAATGATATATAAAAGGTGCATAAAACAAAATAACTACAATGTACTGAATGAAAAAAATATAAAAATGGCCAAAATTAGGAGTTGCAGACCTTTGAATATATTATATTAAATATTTGCTCAGAAGCTGAGATTCTAAATTATATAAAGAAAAAGGAATACTTATTTTTGCACTAATAAATCAAACACAACTATTTTCATTTGATATAATGGGGTCTATAAATCAGTTTATGAAATAATAGAAATACTTTGGTAAGTATTATAGAAAGACTACATATTATCCAAAGCTACCACAAAAAATACTCTGTAATGATTTTCAGAAAATCTTGAAATCTTGTATATTCTTTGACCGGAACTGTGAATAAACAAAATAGTGCAAATATAGTAAAAATTTGCAATCTTCCTCATGTATGGCTGCTAAGCACTTAATAGAATGTGTCTTGGATATCCAAATATAATTTGTACAGGCAGTGACAGAGCTAGAAAATGGAGGGCCCTGGTACAAAAACATTTTCTGGACCCCCCAAGGGGTTTGTAAAAATGTGATTGCATTGGCCCACCCCCGTTACCACTTCACTCAATGTGCTTCACTAAGACCCCTTCCAATAACAGCTCCCCTCTCTATCTGTATACTATGGGCCTCATTCTATTAGCGGCCGCAGCCGTTGCGGGGCCGCAAGGACCGGCCGCAAGCTATTCGGCTGTTCTATTCCCTTACGGCCGGAGGCTCCGGCAGGCTTGCGGCCGGTGCCTTGCTATCTCTTGCGGCCGCTCGCGCCGGAGGAAAGCCTTTGATCTAAAACGGCCGCAAGAGATTTGCAATTCAATTGCTCCGGGAAACCTCTCTGCAAGGCTAAAAACGAGCCGCAGCTTACTTGCAGGAAAGAGGTCCCGCTAGCACCAATTAAGCACATAAAATAGCTCAAATAAAGCCATCCTGCACTTTGAGAAGACTATAAAGGGATTTTAGGTGTTAGAAAAAATAGCACATAATTATCCTGTACTCAAATCCGTAAAATATTTCATTTTTAATATCCGTAAAATATCCATGTAAAAAGTCCAGAGTGCTTGGAGCACCTTAGACACACCCACGCCGCAGCCGGAAAATAAACAGTTAATTTGAACTCGGGTTTGGGCAGATGTGCAAGCTTGAGAGTGGGTTTCTTTTAATCCTCATGTCCCCCAATATGATCCCTAGCATTTACAGAGCTGTACAGTGCAGGCTTGAATTTATATTTGAGTTTTTATATTTCACAGCTTACGGCCGGTTCCAAGATATGCGGCCGGCCGTAAAAGGAGATCCTTGCGGGGCCGTATAATAGAATCGCGAGTTAACTGAACCCCCGCAAGGAATCGCAGCCTTACGGCCGATTTACGGCCGATAATAGAATGAGGCCCTATGTCTACATAGCACCCAGTCCCTCTCAATATCCACCCCACACAGCACCCTTCCCCTCTTAGTATCCATCCCTACATAGCACCCAGCCCTTGTCAGCAGCCACCCCATCTCAGCATTCATCCCCATACAGCACCACACCATCCTCTCAGCACCCAATTTTCATAGCACCCATCCCTATTTCCTTTGCTCCCCCTCACAGAACCCATCCCCTTTACTTTGCTGTCACTTTGCAGCCCTTGATCTCTTTCCTTCTTCCCTGATAAACATCCCTAGCATGCTGAACGTCCGTCTGGGGGTTGCTGTTTCTCCTGGTCAGGGTTAGCATTGCCTGGTATTTCGGGGCTGGACCACTCTAGTGAGTGGGATCAGACTGATATACTACAGGATATTTCTCCCTGTGAAGGGCACAGGTGAGCTAAAATAGAGGTTGCTCTCAGAGTGGGTTACAATGTCCACAGAACTAGCCTATTAAGGTTATGTCGTTCTCTGATTGAGTACCTCTATTTTTGTTTTTTGTTTATGCAAATGACCCTTAGGGATTAGTCTCCCTAATGGTTATAGGGGAATCCAGATGTGGACCCCTTGCTCACTGTGCCTTAGGGAGTTATCAGCTACACCTCACTGAGAAGGCCCAATGAAGGCCGAAACGTATGTCTGGGGTTTGCTGTTTTTCCTATTCAGGGTAGAATTGCCTGGTATTTCGGGGCTGGACCACTCTAGTGAGTGGGACCAGACTGATATACTACAGGATATTTCTCCCTGTGAAGGGAACAAGTGAGCTAAAAGAGGTTGCTCTCAGAGTGGGTTATCATGTCCACAGAACTAACCTATTAAGGTTAGTTCGTTCTCTGATTGAGCACCTCTATTTTAGTTTCTTTGTAAATACACTTGTAATGAACATTGAACAGTATTTTAAGTTGGAGCTTATTAAATACAGTATTTTGGAACTTTCTTTGCAGATACTTTCCCCAAGAATTTTGACTGACAGGTGCAATATTTACAGATTATTCTTTTGAAGAGCTAGACTTGATAACAAATTAAACGTTTTTAGAAACTTAAAAACAAAAATATTAACTAGCAACTATGTTTTAATGGTGCAGGAATCCATATTTACAATGTAAGCAACTGGAACAGTATCTACATACAAAGTGCCCCTCTGTGAGCCCGATTATTGCACTTTTTTTGTTTCTTCTTTTATTTATTAGGTATATATAGTATCTGTAGGAAATGTACAGAAATCCACAGATATCTGCTTCTACGATACTAACATGTTATCCTGTTTTGCACTTTTTTCATCTAAATACTATACATTGAAAGTACAAATCCTAGAGAAAAAAAACATATGCTCAGAGATATATCTAAAAAAAAACATCTACTCTCTAGTCTTTTGCTTAACAGAGAGATTTTCATCTTTTTCCCTCAAAATTATAAAAATTCACATCTTTCACAAAGAAAAGCTCACACAATCTTATGGTGACAGTCACATTAAATAATTAATGTAAAATCCCCTCCCCTTCACTAAATTGTTGTGGTGAAGGGGCTTGTGTACTTCAATGAAGCTGTGAGCTATACAATGTAGGGCGACCCAAGATGGGCAGGTCATAGCAGAGAGGTCAGACAAATAGTTAACCCAGGGAACCACCATGGCACATAGCATTAACCCCCATATCATGGGAGTCTCCACGGGCCCCCATGGTATATTTAACTATAAGCTTGGGGTTTCCTATGGAGCCCTCTGGCACCTAATATTAACCCCCCTACTAAGGGTGTCTTCAATGGACCCCCATGGCATCTTTCATTAACCCTTATACCATGGTGGTGTCAACAGAGCCCTATTGTATAACTAACTATAACTATGGGGGTCCACATGAACCAGAGGATCTATGGTATACCCATCACTCCTGATACCTACTATGAGCCCAGAGAATGCCTTTCATTCCCTATTATTACCTGCTTTCTAATATGAGCCAGGGTATCCCCCTGGATTCCATCTTCCTAATTGCTACACCCTATGAACCAGGGGTCCCTTGGGATTCCCCATTCCTACTCGCCATGAACCCAGGGAACCCCCATGGCACCTAGCATTAACCCCCATATCATGGGAGTCTCACTGACCGCCATGGTATATTTAACTATAAGCTTGGGGATTCCTATGTACCCCTCTGACACCTAATATTTACCCCCCTACTAAGGGTGCCCTCAATGGACCCACATGGCAGCTATCATTAAATCCCTAAACCATGGGGGTGTAAACAGAGCCGTATTGTATAACTATGGGGGTCCACATGGACCCCCATGGCCCCTGGCATGCTTCACCTTAAATACTCATTTTAGGGATTCTTGTTGGCTGAAATATTTGTCAATCACATTTTTGCCAACTGAAATCAACTATTTAATTTAACACGCCCCATATATGATTGATTAAGTGTTTAACCAATCAGAATTAACAGATTGACAATGGAGCGGGTAGCTTCTATAGGGGTCCAATAGGGACCCGTGTGGTGGTTGGAAGGGCGCCATGGGGATCCATTGAGTATTAGGACATTACACAAACTGATGTTGAAGTATCTATTCCTGAGAGCTTTCAATATAAAATTTTAATGATTACAGTATATATAAAAGCTTTTACTAAAAAATTGGAACATAGAATAATTTTACAATATTTTGCTTGTCATATTACATTTTCATATTTGAGAATCAAGATTAAAATCTGGTTTACGGGAATTTGTTTTAATATTCTTTATTTCTGCAATACCAAATATTCAGTGGTTCTTTATTTAAAAGGAGTTAGGGACTCTGTTCTTTCCTCATTATTTCAGTTTCCATAGACAAACATCTTATTTGTTATTTCCTTTCAAAGTATAAAATCTCTTTTTTGGCAATAGCTTGTATTTCTCAACCTCAGAAAAATGAGTGAGACTTCCCCCTAATGGAAGAAGCTGTGAGGAACACAGAGGCACAATATAGATGAAAGAAACACACAGTCAAATCTTCAATCTCTGATACACAATTTAAGATACAGTGCACAACGTCAAATATTAAACTAGAAACAAGAAATGCATTATGCAACACTCATAAAATTCAGTAACAGCTGCAGTTTATGAATTAATTCGATCAGTGGCAAATTCATATTTATAGGGATTTTTTTTTTAAATTGGATATGTTTTACTTTAATGACCCAATGACCACTGCAGTCCAACAACCTTATTAAATTGCAATTCGGCAAATCTAAAGGGCTCTATATAAGCATATAGCATATTTTTTTTACAGAAGTTTCTAGTTAGTGAACTTCTATCCAAAAGCAAGGTCTTCGCTAACTAAAAAATTCTGTAAAAAAATATGCTCTGTGCTTATATAGAGCCCTTTAGATTTGCCGAATTGCAATTTAATAAAGCTGCAAGTATATATAATTCTCTTTTGAAGAGCTAAAATATATTCAGAACATTGAAAAAATGTAAAATGTCCTTTCCCTCATCCTCTATGCAGAAGATTGGCAGTAGCAGTGCCGCCGCCAACTGCTAGATGGTGCTGCAGATTTTCCGAGTAGTGCTGTGCAATGTATATAAGGTGCGCCGACAGAAGGGGCCTCGAGCTATGCGAGGCGCGCCCTAGTCCATTTACATTGTTGCAGATGGAAGCTTAATCAAAATTCAATTCACCACTCCAACCTGTAGAAACAGATGCAACCGAATTTCATATAATAGGCTATAAATGAAGCTCTGTAATTTTTTTATTTTATTTATTTTTTTTATTTTATTTTGTTGTGATGCAGCATACAGTCCTAGCTCCTCTGGTGCTCAACAGTCAAGCATGCTGCGGTTTCAAGATGACGTCATCACAATGGGACAAAGAACACAGCCTTGGAGGAAGCCTTGGGCGAAATGCGTGCGTCAGGCTGTGTTCTGTGTCCCATTGTGATGACGTCATCTTGAAACCGCAGCACGCTTGGCTGTTGAGCACCGGATGAGTTAGGACTGTAAGCTGCAGCACGACAAGTGAAGTTCCTTTCACTATATTATAGCGGTGCCCACTTATGCCAATTATTTGCCTTATTATTTGCCTATTGCATATCAAATTATTGTTTATCTGTGGCCATATTTATTTGCTTTTTTTTTATACACGAGCACAGGAGATTAGAGTAGACTATGTTTATTCTCTTTAGGGGGTAATTGGTGAAACCTTCACACTGACATAGGGTCCTATTTACTTTGTTATTTTAGAGTAGATTTGATATATCAGTGAGCAAGTGACGGGCTCTACAAGTTGCCATACCAGTATTTGTAGGGATTTGAGTTTAGTATATTATTTATTTATTTTCTGTTATTATTTATTTGTCTGTACACTTGGTTTCACTTTTGTGTTGTAAGGATCCAATATAATAGTTGTAGTAAGTTACGAATGTTGGTCACGCAATATTAAAAGTTACGGGCTTGCTCATGCTCACTTTATATATGGAGATATACAATTTTTTTTGTGAGACTTAAGATTCACTGCAATTCAGTGCTGTTGTAAATGCAATATAAATGGTAATTTTCTATGTGATGATATGTTTTATGATGAAAAAAAAATGGTTTATGATGGGACACATGCAGCCCTATAAAATTCATTCAACGTATAAAACTAACGTAGCCAGCAAGACTTACGGCTTTTAAATTGGCCCCATAAAGCAACCCCCTAACAATCTGGGCCAAAAATGTTTTTGGGAAATCCTTTGATTGGTCAAGCCCGTAACTTTTACATTCAAAATTCGCTATTAAATTGCTACGATTCCACTGGCGTTCAAACCCGTAACCCGCAAATGCCGAAAAGCTAACAGGTACTAGAGTGGACCGGCAAGTGGGTTAAAGTCCTATCCGTAGAACTGTTAATGCAAATATACACACACTACTGTATTTTCAATAAAAGGGAAAGTAATGTTAGGTATTAAAATTAATAGCACAACATTCTCAAGCTCGCAAATCTGCAATATAAAATATTTTATTTTTATGTTTGATTTCCGTGTTATATCGATCACGGCAATCAATGTATTAATACATATAATGGAACTTGTATGGACTAGAATATCATATTTACTGATTTATTAATATTGCATTATTTCTGGAATGCAGGTCCAATCAAACTCGTAATTGAAACCCGTAAGGCTTTGAAATCTAACCTTCATTTTTCAGTGACGTAATGATGACAATCTCATTTGCCATTGGCTCCGTCTAAACCCGTAACTGCGGGTTTGACTAATTGATCATGTTCACGGCCGCACATCCAATGTGCAAGAATGGTTTACGGGTTTGCGTTTACGGCCTGTAACTCGTGGTATGGTTCAATTTAATAGCTCTGTAATGCAGCCGAAATTCAAGCACACAGCCTTTGCGTTGCTTCAAATTTAATGGGGCTGATGATGTTTTAAATCAATTTTAACCTAATTCAATAAAATATTGTTCATTTAGTTTGTCTGGCTCTGGTCTGATTTCCCATGTGTTGTTGGTTCTCTATGACAGGACTATATGGTGGTTTAATTTAGTGTCTTTCTCTATAATTTCAACCTGTATTTTTACACTTACCACTAATAGTGATACCCACTGTATTTACCAGTGTTTATATAATCACATATATGTATGGTGCTTTTCCTCTTTTTTTATTGTGTATAGGGAAGGCGAATCTACCTATATGTGCAATTACCTTCCTGTTTTGATGTCCCTGTTATTCTCACCAATAACAGCTATAATCCCCTTGCCACACATTTTATTTTTAGGAAGACACCTTTTCAATGAGCCACAGGATGAGGATACATGGGCTTCAACAAGAAAGAAGAGGACCAAAATCAACTAACAATATGAATAGCCCGCTTATCCATGGTGGAAGATGGAGGAAATGGCTTTCTGGATCGTTATTGCTTGATGGGGGATCCCTAACAATAGTATGGGGAAAAGGAGAATCCATAGGTTCCCCAACTATTAGGGCATAGGCAGGGGGAATCCCTGGGCTTCTCTTGATTTATAGCGGGTATTGGCGGGAATCCTATAGATAGATAGATAGATAGATAGATAGATAGATAGATAGAGAGAGGAAAGGGAGGCTTTTAGGGCAAGTGTGGTGTGTTACAGTGTTGGGTACAATTCAGCAACATTGCTATGGAGACTACCAAGCTTCACACTTACGGGGAAACTCTCCTTGGTGCGTGTCACCTATGCTGAGGGGATTTTTTTTGAGTCTACTGATTTAATGGCTCCCTAGCATGAGAAAAAAAGCTCCTGTATTTACGAGAGAGTTTTTTCTCGCTGCTACGTGCCTGCATGTACTGGAGCTCTATATTGCCATCACTGGATTGAGCACTTTTAATATAGTGAAAATGCCTAATCTGGCTTTCTATTTAATGAGTATGGAGATGTAGATCACTGTACTATTTTACATACCTACCTACCTATTGTGCACCTAGAGCACTCCATAATTCACAAAGAATCAATAGGATAGCTAAGTAAACAAAGCTTAGTACTGTGGTTCTCAAACATATACAATTGTTATGGACAACTTAAAAATTGTTAACAGTCTTGCCATGCCACTTGAAATTCTTAAAGGCATATCTAAAATTCCTGGATTATGAATGCATCTGTATAATTTGTAAACACACCCTGATGTTTGCTAAATTCCTTCAGTTTGCAAGCTACAGCTTTTGTGAGTTGACAACCCTGAAAATCCCTGCTAAGATTAGCATACAATTCGTAAACTGTTTTGTCCAATTAGGAGAAAGCAGAGGTTAGCTGATGCTTTGGATTCGACTCTGGGGTTCCTGTGTTGTAAAGCAGCCTGGGATATGTAGTTTATCTATCTCTATATCCTTGTGTTCTGATTCAGCTATGAGCTCAGACCCCATCCAACCATGAGATTCCATCCTGCAGCAAGTACTTCCTTTGAAAGATCAAACTCTGCACCTGGCTGCTTTCCTCAGTGTACTGGGTTATGTAAGCTCCCTGTCTGTGTGCAAAGCTGTATTTTACTTTCAGGCTTGAAACCTGCTACATTTACAGAGTGATTCAATTGAACCAGCCCTCAATTTACGGGCTGAAAGCCGAAACCGTAAACCATGCAATCGTAAGTAACATTTCAGTGCGTGATCATGATCAATTAAGCAAGGCTGTAACAACAGATTTGGAAACAGCCAGTAGTAAATGAGACCGTCATCATTACATCAGTAAAACATAGAGGTTAAATGTCAATCAATTAGCCTTTAGAGGTCCGATATGGAATCAGACTCGCAATCCGGCAATGTACAAAATAATAAAAATGAATGGCGATACTCTTCTAGTCCATGTGGGTGGCCTGATATGTATTGAGTCTCCTTGAGTCCCAAGATTGATATGACCCGGAAATGAAATAAAAAAATAATAATCTTAATGCAGATTTGCTAGCTTGAGACTGTTGTGCAATTAATTCTAATGTCTTTCATCGCTTTCCCCGTCTTTTAAAGTGCAGTATTGATATTTTATTTGCATTTACAGTGCTACGAACAGGTGTTTAACCCCCTTGCAAGTCCTATCTGGTACCTGTAGGATTTTCTTCTACATTTGCCATTTACAGGTGTGAAAACATTTGCAGCCTTGAGGAATTGTAGCAATTGAATAGCAATTTGCGACTGTGACATTTACGGGCTTGAAAGATCAAAGGCTTAGCTGGTTGGAGTTATGATTTTAACAATCGCACGGATTGTGAGCTTCTAACCTGCAAATTATTTTATGGGCTCTATTATGGGCTCCAGGAACTTACAATTGCTCAATTGAATAAGGTCCAAAGAAGCTCACTTTTTACCCCTCTTCAAAAAAGTTAGCAGTACATTTTGCCACCACAATATATGTTATTGTATGTAGCCCCATTTCTACTTATGCAGCATGGAATGCATCTCTATATTTTCTCTTGAACAAACAATATTAAATAAATGCTATTTTATAATATATAATGCAAAATATATGTTAATGGTAAAATTTTGAAAAACCCAGGTTTGCACATATTTTGCATGTTGAACATTTGCATAATACAGTTTATTGGTCAAATTGGAATAGATTGTTTTCATTAATGAAATTAAAAATAGTTAGGAATTTGATTTATTTAACTTTAGTGCTTCCACAAACATTTTATGACATTGCATTGAAATACTTTTTCAGATCCGCTATGGTGTACAGTATCAAAGAAAACCTTCGGGACAGTCTGACAAACTCAGTTACTACAATGCATGTATTTTCTGGACATAAATGGATGTAAGGTTCTGTATTGACAAAACACAGGATACGGAGAAACAACTCCTTAAATAAATCATGCTGTGACCTTAGATTCAAATTTCCCTAGGGAGTTTTAGATTTCTAATTTCAGATAACTGTTTTAGGACTGAAATTTTACATGAAATATGCAATCCCCTTATGTAAAGTTCCTACTTTTTTTGTTTTTGATGGTGACTCTCAGAACTTGTAACACAGAGCCTGAATACAAAATGTTTTTTAATTGAGAGCAGTCACTTTATTTATCCATTGCTTTCATCATGCACATCTTAGAAGGTAGTTAAAGTTAATATTTGTCCGTCTTCTTCATAGCATATTTTGTTTTATGAAAAGCGAAAGTCAAAAGACCCAATTAATGAAGATGGTTTATGCCTATGCATTATTATAATGGATTCCTTTGTTCTATACTTTCTCTGTGTCAAGACTAAGTCATTAATCAATTGATGCTGAAAAATAATTGTCTAGTTCTTAACAATTTTCCATTGTTGAAACATTTGGAAATTTAAGATAAAGATGCTCTGGCTGCTCTGAAAAAATACAGTTTTAGATTACCCTCCATGGAAATGTGAGCATATTGTTAGAAATGCAAAGTAGTTGACCTGATGTTAATGTATTTTAGTGAACTGTTGCTCAATTGTCTATTCAATCTTTTTTCTAGAAGACTAGACTTCATTAATAAATTAAAATGTTTTTGTCTGGTATTATATTGCTTCAGCTATAAATCACAATTTGCAAACCTTCATGTTCAAATAAAATTGGCAGTTTGAAAGAGGACTTATTCTACCAATCAAAACAGAAATATCTGACGTATCTCAAATAATAAATGAATACAAGGAGAGGCAACGTGTAAGACTGTAAAGGAAGCTTTTCTGAATACCTGCAAACATTTAATGGAAGTTTAGGCATTTATTTTGTGTTTTATATGATTGTTTTAACTAAGTTACTAAGTTAACTTTATCCTCCTGAATGCAATTATGATATGGTATTTACGGTTCATTTACTCCCAAGAAATCCCCAGAGTGACTGATTCTTAACTATTTATTCTAATCCCGCCAATGGTGTTATTATAAAGGAGGCCACTGCATGAGCCAATGCCTCTTCTTTGTGTATGATGCTGTCTTGTGGTTTTGGATTGAAGTCATAGCTGCAAATATGGCAGTTTCCATGAGGGAGAACAGGAAGAAATGGTAGGCTTCAAAAGGTAAGAATCTTTTACTTTGAGGTCTACTTAGATGTCCTCAAAGCATAAATGTTATTTTCACAATTACACCGAGGAGCATAAGGTTTCCTAAAGAGTCGTCTTAACGGAAAATACACGTTTTACAGTTTACAAAATGGTTTATCAGTAGAAAGGTCAGCACTGAGTTCCTTGCAATGTAGGAAATACAATATATATCACTTTTTTTTAGATAAGAATGTGAATAACTAAATATAGTTAGGTCAGTTATACTGAATAAAATCATAGGGCGTTAATTTGGATCTATGGTTAATATATTTTTATAAGCAAAATACAGTAATATTAATCAGTATTATAATAAAATGGAGAGGTTAATTTTAAATTACAAAGTCCCTGTACATAAGTTAAAATGAATCATTCAAGCATTAGCTCATCATGTAGGTGGCCGCCATGGGCGTAGGAGCCCACAAAAATCTGGGGGAGATAATTCAACTCTGCTCCCAGGACAGAAAGTAGGGGCCAATCTACTGCCGATGCACCCAGTGCAATGCCCCAAGGCCATGCTCTGGTGGGGGGTGGGAGGAAGGACATTACTGCAGTGCGCCTCAAAAATATTTTTAATTTAAGTCCTTAATGCATCTACCCCCCAAATAAAATAAAAAAATAAATGTAAATATATATTTAAATATATATATATATATATATATATATATATATATATATATATATATATATATATATATATATATATACACACACACACACAAATTATATATATATATATATATATATATATATATATATATATATATATATATAAATTATGGGTCAAAGCTTTCATGTGAAAGACATACTGCTCAATAGCGCTGGCAATGCAAGTAAATCTGGTAATGCATGTCCAAGTTTAATTTTGCAATTTTTTTGTGTCCCCTATTCATTTAATCTGTGGGGTTCTGTCCCCCCCATTTCCCATGCCTGGTGGCCGGTATAATAATATTTGGTCACGACCAGTAGATTTACCAATCCTGTATGATTGCATTATAAGCCAATATTTGCTTCAGAACTATGACCTGTATCTTACAAAGAAGGCATTACTTAATGCAGTAGCTTCTCTTATAGCAGGGTCATTGATGGGATTAACCCTGTCTTCACCTGAATGTTGTAGAAACCTAATGATAACTTTTTCGGATACCAAAAAAAAATGTGTGTGATTTATCCCCCCTCACTCTCCCTGGTTCCATGTCCATCCTGCTTATTCTTGTTTCATGGCCCACCTCAAGTTTATTGAATAGTTCTTGTTCATAAATGTATGTGAATTTGCTCATTTCAATAATATGGCATACAATCTAGACTGGAGTTTACAAACTGATCTCTGTAACAAGTTATAAAATGTGACAACACTGTAGAAAGGTGAGGGCATACTTCTACTCTGCTATGCAAATAAAATATATTGCTAACTTGAAAGTAGTTGACTTGTGTTTTCAGAACATTGTAATCTGTCTCTGATAATTCACCCTTTAATATCTGCATCATGGCAGCCAATATTTATATACAGTGCTATGCCAATGTATTCACCCCCTTGGCATTTTTCGTGTTTTGTTGCCTCACAACCTGGAATTAACATGGATTGTTTGAGGATTTGCATCATTTAATTTACAGAACATGCCCACAACTTTGAAGATGTTATTTTTTTTTTATTGTGAAGCAAGCAACAAATAGGACAAAATAACAGAAAAAGTCAATGTGCATAACTATTCACCCCCCCTAAAGTCAATACTTGTCAATAATGTAGAGCCACCTTTTGCGGCAATCATAACTCCAAGTCTCTTTGGATAAGTCTCTATGAGCTTGTCACATCTTACCACTGGGTGTAATGAAATAGAAATCACAAAGTTGTGGAGACCAGTAGCCAAGGTCAGCAATAATCCAGTTCCGCAAACTTGTAGGTGAAAACAGGAACAAGGTTTATTGAAGTGATCAGGAACCACACAATAATCTGGCAAGGATCAATAGACAGGAAGTGCCTTATATAGGCCAAGGACCAGACACCTGACCAGACACAGCTGAAGAGACTTAGGTACTGATACTATTGCTAGCAGAGTCAAGCTTATAAGGTCTCAATGGAATTCACAAAGGTAGGCTGGCGCAGTGGTAGGGAAGAGGTATAGCAGCCTGGGGACCAGGGTTCAAAACCCAGCAGAGTCAATTCCTCACACTGGGATTTTTGCCCATTCCTCCTTGTAAAACTGCTCCAACTCCTTCAAGTTGGATTGTTTGCGCTTATGAACAGCAATCTTTAAGTCTGACCACAGATTTTCTATTGGATTGAGGTCTGGGCTTTGACTGGGCTAATCTAACACATTTCCCCTTAAACTACTCAAGTGTTTCTTTAGCAGTGTGTTTGGGGTCATTGTCCTGCTGAAAGGTGAGCCTCCGTCCTAGCCTCAAATCACGCACAGAGTTGTACAGGTTTTGCTCAAGAATATCCATATATTTAGCACCATTCATCTTTCCCTCAACTCTGACCAGTTTCCCAGTCCCAGCTGCTGGGATGGTGTTCTTTGGGTGATGTGATGTGTTGGGTTTGCGCCAGACATAGGCCCTCATTCTATTATCGGCCGTAAATCGTCCGCAAAGCTGCGATTCCTTGCGGTGCTCCCGTTACCTTGCAATTCAATTATACTGCGCTGCAAGGATATCCCCTTACGGCCGGCCGTATATCTTGCAACCGGCCGTAAGCTCAGAAATCTTTAAAAGCAAAAATAAATTCAAGACGGCACTGTAAAACACTGTAAATGCTAGGGATCATAATGGGGGACATGAGGATTAATAGCAACCCCCTCTCAAGCTTGCACAGAAGCCCAGATGGCTTTATAATGTGCTTAATTGTGTGCCTGCGGGACCTTTTTTCTGCAAGTAAGCTGCGGCTCGGTTTTAGCCTTGCAGAGAGGGTTCCCGGAACAATTGAATAGCAACCAGGATTTTCTTACGGCCGAAACTCTTGTGGACGTTTAAGATCAAAGGCTTTCCTCCGGCGCGTGCGGCCGCAAGGGATAACAAGGCGCCGGCCGCAAGCCTGCCGGAATCCCCGGCCGGAAGGGAATAGAATAGGCAAATAGCTTGCGGCCGGTCCTTGCGGCCCCGCATCTCCTACGGCCGATAATAGAATGAGGCCCATAGCGTTTTCTTTGATGGCCGAAAAGTCTCTCATCAGACCAGAGCGCCTTCCTCCATAGATTTTAAGAGTCTCCCACATGCCTTTTCGCAAACTCAAAATGTGCCTTTTTATATTTTGCTGAAAGTAATGGTTTTCTTCTGGCCACTCTGCCATAAAACCCAACTCTATAGAACGTACGGCTTATTGTCGTCCTATGTACAGATAATCCAGTCTCTGCTGTGGAACTCTGCAGTTCCTCGAGGGTTACCTTAGGTCTCTGTGCTGCCTATCTGATTAATGCCCTCCTTGCCCGGTCCATGAGTTTTGGTGGGTGGCCGTCTCTTTGCAGGTATGCTGTTGTGTCATGTTCTTTCCATTTGGATATGATAGATTTGATGGTGCTACTGGGGATCATCAAAGATTTAGATATTTTTTTATAACCTAACCCTGACTTGTACTTCTCAACAACATTGTCCCTTACTTGTTTGGAGAGTTCCTTGGTCTTCATGGCAGTGTTTGGTTTGTGGTGACTTTTGCTTAGGTGTTGCAGTCTCTGGGGCCTTCCAAAAAAGTTGTGTATACGTAATGACAGATCATGTGACACTTAGATTGCACACAGGTGGAGATCATTTCACTAATGTTGTGACTTCTGAAGGTAATTGGTTGCACAAGAGCTTTTTATGGGCTTCATAACAAAGGAGGTGAATACATACTCACATGCCAATTTTCTGTTTTCTATTTCTAAAAAATTGTTTTCTATATAGTTGTATATATTTTTCTCATTTCACTTCACCAACTTAGACTATTGTGTTCTGATCCATTACATATTATTCAGATTAACAAAACATTGAACTTACGGCTGTAATGTAACAAAATAGGTAAAAAGTCAAGGGGGGTGACTACTTTTGCAAGGCACTGTAGCTTATAATGTGTCCAAACCTTATTGTTTGTATTTTGCTAGGTGAAAATAAAAGAAAACCAAACATTAAATTGTGAAGCAAATTTTTTTGAATATACGTTATTGGGTTTCATAGCAAAGAACAACAACAGCCTGTGGTGAAATTCATATAAACAGTAAGAAAAGAGTCATACACAGAACAGACCTATATACAGTAAATATGAAGAACTTGTTTAAGACAGGAGTATATATCATGACCTCAACTTCCAATGTTATGCTCATGACACACAGCTTGATCTATCATTTGTCACAGATGCAGAATGTCTTAACATTTATAGTTTTAGAAGAGCTCCAAGACTAGATGACTAACAATTTGCTAAGGCTGAACCCAGAACAAACAGATGTACTTCTGGTGGCTCCATGACTGCAGATTTTCTGGACTCAACAGGAGTGGGCCTTAGCTTGGGGACTTGCAGCTGTTGAAATCATAAAAATAATGCAACCATGGGGTTACTCTAGATTGTAGCAACACAAAAACATCAAGTGTCAGCTTTAATCAAAACTTCATTTTTTAATCTGAAGAACATGCCCATGACAAAGCACCTGATACTAGAAAATCTCCCTACTTTGGTTCATGTTTTATACTGTCACAAATGGGCTACTGCAATTGCCTTTATTTAGGACTGCCAAATAATGTGCTGGATCACTTAACGTTGCTACAGATTGCTGCATATATTTCAAGCTTGGTATACTGACGTACAAAGCTCTATATATTAGATGAAGGCCCCAGCTACCCAAAGGAGCTTCTCACTCCTTATATTCCAACCTATATTCCTGTACTCTGAGATCTACAGGTGAAAATCTATAAACTGCCCCCAAAATCTATTGGTAAATCATGGGCAGTGAGATTTTATGTATGCTGCACCAAGACTCTGGAACGCTAGACCATGCTCTGTCAAAGATTTCCTTAACTTGGAATATTTCAGAACGCTATTGATTCATCCTTACTTTTGAAAAATAAATGACTTTATCTTTTTATTTTGCCCTTTATGTATTTTGAGTCTCTCCTGGCTGAAAACTCTATATAAATTATCATTATTAAAAATTGTCTATTGCTCCCTGGAGGTTTAGGGGATCTCAGGGGATACCGGGGCTTATTTGATGTATGATGGGATGGCTTGGCATTGGTTGAGGATTCATAAATGTCCTGTTTTTTTGATTTCTATTATTCCTTAACCCCATCCCTGCAATGGGATGGGGTTTAAATATAGAGATGAATGGGTAGATAAGTGGATAGATGCGCATGGGCGGATGTTAGGGCTAGTTTAGTGTGTTCATGTTAGTTAGTGGGTAGCATTGCATGATCTTACTATGGAGACTACTGAGTTTCAGACTCAGAGTCTCTGGCAGGTTGTGAGAGCACATTAGAGAGAGATTGCTATGGGCAGTTATTACTATTATTATTATTATCGTTTATTTATAACGCGCCAACATATTCTGTAGCATTGTACATAAGATAAGTTCCAGGCAAAGGTAAATACAAATCAAAACATAACAAAGCAAGGAGGGCCCTGTCTTTGATCCTCAAATACAGTATCCAAGGTGCTTTACACAAAGCACCCTGCAGGATTGAAACTTGCAGATTTACAACCTAAAGGTATTGTGTGTGGCAAAGGAGGGAGAGAGAGGTGAGAGTGTGTTAGGGTGAAAGGTGATATGCTTCTTTAAAGAGATGCGTTTTAGTGAGGTTTTGAATGTTTTGAGGCAGGAGGACAATCTGGTGGAGCGAGGCAAGGAGTTCTAGAGAATAGGGGCAGCAAGAGAAAAGTCCTGAAGGCGAGAATGAGAGGAGGTGACAAGAGTTGTAGAAAGAAAAAGGTCATTAGCAGAACAATGGGGGGCGCTTTGGGGAATATTTGGAGATGAGAGCAGAGATGTAAGGGCTTTTGAGTGCTTTGTAAATTAGGGGTGTTGTATGATTTTAAATTATATTCTGGAGGCTAAGGGAAGCCAGTGATGCCAAAATTTTACGTTGTGTATGGAAGATGAGCCTAGCAGAGGTGTTCATTATGTTTTGAAGCAGGGATAGTCGGGTGGTGGGTAGGCCAGCAAGAAGCGAGTCACAGTAGTCAAGTCGAGGGATGAAGAGAGAGTGGATTTTAGTTGTGTCTTGTGTAAAGTAGTGATGAATTATGTAGATGTTTTTTAGATGAAGAAGGCAAGATGTTGTTAGTGGTAGAGATGTCCCGAACAGTTCGCCCCGGATTTTGGCATGTTCGCGTTCGCAGCAGACGGCGAACACATGCGCTTTTCGCTTCGCCCCCTATACTTTATCATTGAGGAAACTTTGACCCTGCACCGCACAGTCAGCAGACACATTCCAGCCAATCAGCAGTATACACTCCCTTCCAGAGCCTTCCATCTAAAGTACAGCAACCCAAAAAGCCCTTTTTAGGGCTAGAGCATCATTTATTTTATTTTATAATTTTTTCTGTGTAATCTAATTGCATATGCCTGCCTGCCAGCGTGTGTGTGAAAGGCTAACACCTAACAGCTTATATTGTGCTTAGTGAAATAAAACAACACTTTTTTGACTGTAATAGATTTAATATCAGTTGCCTGCCTACAGGCGTGTGTGTGAAGCCTATTGCATCTACTCTGCCAACTTTTGCCAGTGCACATTGATATGTCATATCTGGTGCAACCGTAGTGTACAGTGACATAAAACAACACTTTTTTGACTGTAATCGATTGAATATCTGTTGCCTGCCTACAGGCGTGTGTGTGAAGCCTATTGCATCTACTCTGCCAACTTTTGCCAGTGCACAGGGATACATCATATCTGGTGCAACCGTAGTGTACAGTGACATGAAACAACACTTTTTTGACTGTAATCGATTGAATATCAGTTGCCTGCCTACAGGCGTGTGTGTGAGGCCTACAGCGCCTACTCTGCCAACTTTTGCCAGTGCACAGTGACACTCATATCTGGTGGCACCTTAGATCGCACGCGCAGTGCCCCAAATTTTAAGTGGGAGGACCGACCAAGCATCCTTTTCCATCTCCCTGTTCCAAATTTCAATGCCATATACACGTCCCCTAATAGTGGACGTAACAGGGATTAAACCGATAGGAATAGTACTACTTAACAGTACACACCTTATAATAACGCAGACAGAGGCAACGCAGAGAGAGGAGTCTGAAGAAGAGGAGTCAGAGGAGGAAGGTGGCTTTGAGGAGGTGGAAGATCAAACACAGCAGGCGTCCCAGGGAGCTTGTTGTCACCTTTCGGGGACCCTTGGTGGCTGGGTGGAGGAAGAGACCTTCAATGACATCAGTGAGGACAAGGAACGGGACATGGCTAGCTTGGTATCCAACCTTGTGCAAATGGGGAGTTTGCGGTTGTACAAAGGGACTGTTTGCGGTTGTTTGCGGTGCATTAAACGGGGAGATTGGTCTGTTACTGTGAAGCGGGTGTAACCCTTACACTACCTGATCGATACAACACCATACCTGATGTTTTAAAGCATGTTATTCCAAATAATTTAGGAATGTTAGGTGATTTATGCCCTTAATGGCTTATAACCAGACTCTGCATCAACTATGTAATTTTCCATGGGAGTTTTGCCATGGATCCCCCTCCGGCATGCCACAGTCCAGGTGTTAGTTCCCTTGAAAAAACTTTCCCATCACTATTGTGGCCAGAAAGAGTCCCTGTGGGTTTTGAAATTTGCCTGCCCATTGAATTCTTTGGCGGTTCGCCGGGTTCGCCCGTTCGCGAACATTTGATGGAAGTTTGAGTCCGCTGTTCGCGAACTGAAAATTTGATGTTCGCGACATTACTAGTTAGTGGCTGTATGTGAGGGATAAAAGACAGGGCAGGGTCCAGTAGAATCCCAAGGCAACTGGCTTGGGATGTGGGAGTGATGATGTCGTTGTTCACAGTGAGAGAGATGTGAGGACTTGATGCTGTGGTAGAGGGAGGGAAGATTAGGAGTTCAGTCTTAGACATGTTAAGTTGAGTTCTTTTACGGGAGCCATGCAAATTTCAGGGTAAAAATACCTGTATGGCCAAGTCAGCCTTATGGGAGTTACTATGGGACCCATTTAATTAAGCCCATATAAAGTAGCATAAATCAGTTTCTATAACAATGGAAGTGCACATCATGGAAACAGAGATCTCATGCTATCTACCTGACATAGAGGCCTATGAAAATCAGATGCACTAAGTTAGGGCACTGCTGTAAATCGGCTGCGGGAGCTTTTTTCCCTAATTCTACTCTAATGTAAATCTTTCACTGCCCCAGATTAGAGCATTCAGTGCATAGCCGTACATCATGCCTTAGACGCAAAATATTTCTATGCAGGGAATAGCCAAACCAAACTTTACAGATGAGACAGGGACCTAGGAGCCAATAGGAAATGTGAACGTTATAAATACTATAATGAGTAAGCAGTGCAATAACAACTGCCCATAATATATGACATATTATAATTGTCAAAGTGCGATTTGTCGTCACACACACACACACAGCACAGGGGGAAAGCCAGGATGCCTGGGAGTAAGGTTGCAAGTGAATATGAGTTGAATTAATTGTGTTTCGGGAGAAAAAATGGCGGACGAAAAGCGCACAAAAGTCTGAAACTGTATGAAAACGAGGCTGAGCAAAGCGGGACTTAGAAAATACACAACAGCAAAGACATTAACACTTACACCAACAATGCCAGGCACGCGGGACATTAAAAATAAAACCAAAACCAGTCAGCGCGCCCCATACAAACATTCAGCAGACACATAGAGGAGAAACAAACAGGGATGGAACAGGGGGGGGGGGGGGGGGGGGGGGGAGATGCTGGAAAGAAACACATGTCATTCCAAAGCACATAAGTTGCAGTTTAATGAACCCTGCAATGAGTGGCCCGTACAGTAGGCGGGAGGAATGTTTCGCAATGAACACCGAAGGCGCTCATCGTGGGGCTCGTGATGAGCGCCTAAGGTGCTTAGCGAACCAAAAGCCTCACATTGTGTAGCAAACAGCATTGCCTTGCTTACACTTTTATGCTTGTCATTTTTTTGACAGGCAATTCTCTAGTATATAAATAGTAATTGTTTTTAATTTATTATTATATTTTTATATTAAAAAGATGTGATTTAAGCTTGAGTGTTGTATTTATAGCTTCAATCAGTAAAAATGTGCTTACTTTGTGCTAAAATATGATATAGTTATAGACAATGTATCAGAGCATTTGTTTCTAGGAAACGTGGTTTTGTGACGTGATTAACCCCTTGAGTACTGGGGTGTTTGTTACCTTGGATTTTGTATCCTAAAACAGGCTTAATACAAACATATCATATTTTTTAATTATACATACTGTATGTTGATATTGGATTGTTAATCACATATATAGTTGTGAGCGTACGAGTTGTTGCTAACGCTGCGGGCTTGCGTAGCGAGCTGCGGCCCTCGCGTAGCGAGGGCCTTGGCTTGCGCAGCGAGCCAAGGCCCTCGCGAAGCGAGGGCACTGGCCGAGGGTCTCAGTTGCTGGCACTACGGCGCTCCATGCCAGCAACTGCGACCCTCGCAAACTTCACGTCGCAACCCAAACAGCACGACACACACATTACGACACTCGCAAACAACATACTACACACGTTCACACACATTACGGCCTCGCAACACTCGGACGCAACTCGCGAACATTACAAAATGTAAAACACAATACATACACACAGCACATACATAAAAACCTTACCTACACCAAGAGGGAGCACCCAGGACCTCAAAAATGCAACTTAGACCTCGATTTTACTCGAAATAAAAGAGTTTAGAGACTAAAAAAAAATCTAAGCGACAGAAAAAATGGCCGCCGAACAAAACGAAAACGAGGCTACAGCACTCTAAACTCGCAAAACACCACAAGAAACTCGCAAAACGCCACAAGAAACTCGCAAAACGACACAAACCACCTACGGATATTCATACCACACAGTGCACACATTCAGCATGCTTACACAGAAGCTCCACACCACTAATGCTGCAGCAACATCAACACAGATTGCCAGCTCTTCATCACAATGCTTCAAAATAGGTAAAGTATATTCATTTAGTAATGTATTACATATTTCATTATTATACACCAAACAGCATTAGCTACCTTACAATTTCATTGCCGTCATTTTTTGACGGGCAATTCGCTAGTTGTCAAATAATATTGAAAGTTCAACAGCAATAGTCCTATTTGGATGTTTGTAATGTTGCAACATAACTCTCCATAGGAGTGTTTTAGAACAAGTGAATTTAATAAATAACAACCTTGATGTTCCCATCACTAGACATATTAATCAAGAACATGAGGGTGAAATCATGTCCCTCAGCTTTTGTGGTGTGGAAAAAATCTCACTGAGCAATAGAAGAGGCAGTTTAGAGACAAAAGAAGCCAGGTGGATTTTTTTTACCCCAAAACCTTTTCCCCAAAGGGTCTAAATGAAGGGTTCACTTTTGCCCCCTTTAATTAAATAATACAATCTGGTTGAAAACAGTAATTGGCCCAACATTTATCAGCTTATTATTGATTATTAGATTGTGACCCCAAACTTAAGGAAATCTGGGAGTAGATTTATAATGTATTCTAAGTGTGACCAATTTCACGTTTTTGGATTGACCAAAAACATTATTGAGGGCATAAAAAGCATAATCTCACAAAATAGAATATAATTGATTCTTCTCTACAAGTGTCTAGCTTGATATTTGCAAATTTTCAATCTTGTTACCAATTAAATATCATATCTTCATTATAATCATCAATGAACTTTACTCTCTACAGCACCATAGTTATTTTATCCCTCAATGTACAGCGTAATCTGTTTATGAAATGGGACATTACTAGATTCATATCCCATCTAGAATATGTATTGTTGGTAGTGTGGATATAGACTGAGCAGTGAATAACAGTAAGGTATAGTAAGCAAGTAAGCACCATCTATGTGTATGAATCAATTACAACAAGCCATGGAAGTGAAATATCATCAGCAATTTAGTGAGTAAACAGTTAAAGCCTTCAAAGCTTTTAAAGATTGACAAGTCCAATCTGGGTTGTGATCTTATCATGTGACTAGCAACTTATCGTATGACTAGCAACATAGGAATGCTAAGTTTAAAATCTCGCTGCTTTTGGACTATGTCATAGTGACACTGCAGATGGGCAAGCATTTAAAAGAATGGCGGTGCAAAACTGCACCATTTCCCTTGAGGAATCTGCTTCCAGTGGCGGTGAAACGTGCGTGGGGCAGGGAATGCCCAGTGAGCCAGGAGTGTTTCTTTATTCTCAAAACACTTGATCCACAAGGTTAGTGCCAGGGTAGCTCCCAAGCAGGGGTGATATGGAGCACATTAATTAAAAGCATTTAATAGCACAGTGAGCACATAGAGCGCATAGGTGAATAGGTGGTACAAGGCTCCAGTGATACACTACATATACTATCAGTAGTTAGCCCAAGGAAAAGATGAAGTGCATGTCAATTAAGCAATGTTTTTTTTATCATAAGGGCACACTGATTAAATGCAACACTGCATGGACTGTAACTTGTAGGTAGAGACATTCTAATTACTTTGTGGATTCATTTTGTTAAGATAAGATTTATAGTAACTGTTAGAGTACTGAGTAGCTCTTTTCTGATTGAGTTTAACTGTAAGAGATATTATAGCAGTAATGCCACTCAGCATATTTTATTTTAAGTGTAAATTGTATTGTTTTTTTATAAATATACAATAAAAGTAAAATTTGATGTTGCAACATTACAAACATCCAAAGTTCTATTAGGACTTTTTCTGGCGGGTTGGTCATAAAGTTCAATCAGCAGTGACCCATAGGAGTTCTCTCGCAATGTTTTATGGATGGTTGATTAACATAGTTGTGTAGGATTTACTGTGCTATACTGCACTCTTAATTGCTTTTTCAGGGATTAGCAGAGGTCCCATATATGCTAAATCCTCATCAACAGGGTCACCAACATAAACATTTATACTGCAATCTTGGACATTTGAGTATCATTACACCTAGAGTCAAACATGTTTTGGATGTCCTGAGCTCAGAAAGAGACATCCTACTATTAGGAAGACTATCCTAAGAATTGAGTTGATCAAGACATAGCAAGACATAGTGATAATCAAGTTATACAATATTTCTGAATATGTAGCTATAGCATTTATATGGACAAAATAAGTTTTCTATACATTAGTTGTAAACCTAATAAATAGTAAGAACTATTTATAACAATGTAATATATTAGTATGTGTATAACATTATACATCTTGTCTATGTAAAACATGTTTTTCTTGCAGGGGACATGTTTATCCGTTTGGCCAATGCTGTTTTTATCTTTTCCTTAATTTGGTATTGACTGCACTGCATTTTCTATAACCCTTTCAGTATGCACCCTATTTAAAGGACCACTGCACAATGAAAAACAAATATATGTTTGAAAACTTTGAGACTGATTAATAGTGTAATTAAGAAAAAAAAAATTCAACCAGTTTTTAATTAAAAAAAAAAAAATTTTGATGGCTCAGCTGGACCATTGATACATCCACAAGAAATAGTGGAAGTTGTGTGTGTGTATAGAGCATTGTAGAGCTGATTCACTATATCGCTTTTTCCTGTAATTCCCTGCTAAACCCTGCTATGACCATTTAACACTTTGCCCCGCTATAACAATGTTTTTCCTCCCCAGACCTCTTTTAATGTTCTGAACCATCTGCAATTTAAAGTGGAATGTTTAGTAAATGTTTGCGGTTTCTTAACATTAAAAAAGGTTCAGTTTGTGTTGTTGTTTTGTTTGCTGTTTCTTAAAAGTTCATATAAAGCCCCAAATTTTCAAAATTCAAGTGCTTTTTTTAAATTTTCAAAATATCATTCCTGAGATATGCAGCCTTAATTCTATGAGGGCAAAAATATTGCCCCCAGTGTTGTCATGCAGTTAGATAATGTCCTACACAGTTATCATGAGCTCTAAATGACAAATTACCATATGGAGCGGCATATTAGTTAAAACTAGCGACTTGTCCGTCAAAAATGACAGCAATAACATTTGAATGCTGGCAATGCTGTTTGCCACCCAAAGCGAGCACCTTTGGTGCTCATCGTGAGCCTCTCCCCCTACTTCCTCCCTTGTGTCTCCTTTCCCCCTCCTCCCCCTCCCTTGTGTGTCCTTTTCCCTTCCTCTCCCTCCCTTGTGTCTCCTTTGCCCCTCCTCTCCCTCCCCTGTGTCTCTTTTACCACCCTCTCCCTCCCCTGTGTCTCTTTTCACCCTCTCCCGACCCTGTTTCTCTTTCCCCCCTCCCTCCCTTGTGTCTCTTTCCCCGCTCTCCTTCCCCTGTGTCTCTTCCCCCTCCCTCCACTGTGTCTCAACCCCCTCCCTCCCCTGTGTCTCTTCCCCCCTCTCCCTCCCCTGTGTCTCTTTCTCCATCTCCCTCCCCTGTGTCTCTCCCCCTCTCCCTCCCCTGTGTCTGCTTCCTCAGTCTCCCTCCCCTGTGTCTGTTTCCCCCTGTCCCTCCCCTGTGCCTGTTCCCCCACTTGCCCTCCCCTGTGTCTATCCCCCCTCCCTCCCCTGTGTCTGTTCCCCCTCCTCTCCCTCCCCAGTCTTTTTCCCCCTCCACTCCCTCTGTGTCTGTTTGCCCTGTTCTCTCTCTCCTGTGTCACTTCCCCACCTTTCCCTCTTTTGTGTATCTTCCCCCTCTCCCTCTCCTGTGTCTCTCCCCCCTCCTCTCCCTCCCTTGTGTGTCCTGTTCCCCCTCCTCTCCCTCCCTTGTGTCTGCTTTGCCCCTCCTCTCCCTCCCCTGTGTCTCTTTTACCACCCTCTCCCTCCCCTGTGTCTCTTTTCCCCCTCTCCCTCCCCTGTGTCTATTACCCCTCCCTCCCCTATATCTCTTTCCCTGCTCTCCTTCCCCTGTGTCTCTTCCCCCTCCCTCCACTGTGTCTCTCCACCTCCCTTCACTGTGTCTCTCCCCCCTCCCTACCCTGTGTCTCTTACCCCTCACCCTCCCCTGTGTCTGTTTCCCCCTCTCCCTCCACTGTTTCCCCTCCTCTCCCTCCCCAGTCTTTTCCCCCCTCCAATTCCTCTGTGTCTGTTTGCCCTGTTCCTCCTCTCCTGTGTCTCTTCCCCATCTTTCCCTCTCCTGTGTCTCTTCCCCCTCTCCCTCTCCTGTGTCTCTTTCCCTTTTCCCTCTCCTGTGTCTCTTCCCCCTCTCCCTCTCCTGTGTCTCTTCCCCATTCCCACCCTGTGTTACTTTTCCCCCTCTCCCTCCCCTATGTCTCTTCCCCCTTTTCCCCGCCCATGTGTCTCTCCCCCTCCCTCTCCTGTATCTCTTTCCCCCCCTCTCCCTCTCCTGTGTCTCTTCCCCTCTCCCTCCCCTGTGTCTCTTCCCCCACCTCTCCATCCACTGTGTCTCTCCCCTCCCTCCCCTGTGTCTCTTTTCCCCCCATCTCCCTCCCCTGTGTCTCTTTCCCCCCTCTCCCTTCCCTGTGTCTCCCCCTCTCCCTCCCCTGTGTCTCCCCCTCTCCCTGCCCTGTGTCTGTTCCCCCACTTGCCCCCCATGTCTATCCCGCCTCCCTCCCCTGTGTCTGTTCCCCCTCCTCTCTCTCCCCTGTCTTTTTCCCCCTCCACTCCCTCTGTGTCTGTTTGCCCTGTCCTCCCTCTCCTGTGTCACTTCCCCCTCTCCCTCTTCTGTGTCTCTTCCCCCTCTCCCTCTCCTGTGTTTCTTGCCCCACTCTCCCTCCCCTATGTCTCTTCCCCACTCCTCTGTGTCTCTTCCCCCTTCCCTTCGTCTATTCCCCCTCCCCTGTGTCTCTTCTCCCCTCCTCTGTGTCTTTTGCTCCCCTCCCCTGTGTCTCTTTCCTTTCCCCCTTTCCCCTTATCATCCTCCTCCCTCATCCTACCCCTCTCTCCTCATCCCTCCCCCCTCCAATTACCCCCCCCCTTTCCTCTCCCTTCACTTACCTTCATCAGCTGCTCTCTATGCCATCTTGCGGCTGTGTCGGGACCCGGCATATGCTAATGACACGATGAGCATGTGACGTCACGTCTTTAGCACATGCCAGGTCCCGACAAAGCCGGAAGACGCGATGGAGAGCAGAAGGAGCAGCTGATGAAGGTAAGTGAGGGGAGAGAGGGTTGGGGGGTAATTGGCGAGGGGGAAAGGGATAAGGAGGAGGGGGAAGAGGTAGTAGACACTGGGGGTCATGCCCCTCTTCCTCTCCCCTCACTCACCTTCATCAGCTGCTCCTTCTGCTCTCTATCGCATCCACCGGCTGCGTCCGCCTGGCATATGTTAATGACGTGAAGCGCATGTGATGTCACTTCATTAGCATATGCCATGTCCCGACACAGCCACTGCGCGAGCCTGCAGTTTTAACATTGCGTTACCAACGACTTTTGGTAAGCTCGCAACGCTGACAACTATATATGTGAAGAACTACAGGAATCATGTATATCAGAGAAAATAGAAAGTATGTATGTATAGCTAGTTTTCAGTGCTCTTTAAGGTGAAAACAACTTGTTGTTGGTTTGACTGAGTCCATTAATGTATTACTATAGTGACTAATAATGAAGAAATACGAACAAAACAAAGTCAACTGTAAAAAAGCAAGAGACAACATAATTATTCGAATCAAGGAAATTGTAATCTATTAGTGAAATTAAATGTAAAGAAGGAATGTGAGGCAGCTAATTTCTGTCCTTTTAAAGAACTCCATGGGGAACCTACAAACTGAAAAAAAGCATTTGTTTAAGAAGCATTCAAATACTTTTAGTGCCATAAAAAGTATAAAAAATATTAAATAAATAAACTTCCATTCTGCCATCCAAAAGAAGTTCTGAGGTCCATATTATTATCTTTTTATTACTTCAATTTCTTTTACAAAGAAACGTGGATTTTTCTCTCCCTGAAATTCTCTGATAAGAGAGTATATGAAAATGAATACAATGGGTCCATTGTTCCAAATTACTGTGCAGATAATGTTGTATGACATTAAGTTCAATGGTGTTATTTCCAATAGAGAAGTTAGTTAAATTTAAATAAAAGATGGTTCTTATAAGAGAGACCTAAAATTAACAGAATAAGTAAGGTTAAATGTATAAATATGTTAATAGAACTTTCCTTCGTAACAAATTAGTTTGTCGTGCTTTAGACTATGAAGAAAATATGTACATGTAATTATTGCTTAGGATAGCTCTATTAATAAATCACAGGAGTCACACTGTCACAAAACATTACCCATTAGAGGAAGATGAAAACATGCTTTGTTTCCCATTCTGCATTTGAAATAAATAGAAATTAGGAAAGCGATATCAAAAATACAGTAACAATAATTAGAGCATAAAACTTTTTCTACAATGTTTGAGATATGTGTTACGTTACATGCATTATTTAACTGCATTACTAAATACTGCATTTAAACTCAATAATATAGTATATACTGTATATCTTGCCTACTCAACCTTTGTCCAACTCTCTACACCTCTAGTCTGACTTTTCCATCTCCTCAACCTAAATGGGACCTCAAAAATGTATGATTAAATACACTAGGTATCTGTTGACTCACATAATTGTTATGAAACCTTCTGATCTACTGTACCCTTGTTTGTACTTCAGTATAACGTTCCAATGGAGCTGCAGCTCAGTAGTAGCAATGTTAAGCAACAACAACAACAACTAAGAAGGATTAAAGTCGGGAAACAAATCCAATAAAGGCATCATGTTGCCAAATATCGGGGTAGACCAGTATAATGCCAAAATCAGCATCAGACGGACATGTCAGAGAACAAAGAGACACCAGGAATGTGTACAGGTTCTGAACTAAGTACCATTGTTCAGTTGCTGTAGCCCTAAATAGATGATAGCCAATTCCCCATACAAGTGATGTTCTTGAATTTGCCCAAAGTAAATGAACATCAAAACTGATGCAAAAACTATACTTAAGAATGTACATGGGAGAATATACAAGCTCAATCTTCAAACAATAATACAGGTGAACCCAATAAGATATGATGAACCTAACACTAATGACACTCCAAGAAATTCTGGAAAAAAATAGAGGAATGAAGAAAGAGAGAAAACTAAAGAACTGAATAAAAGAAAGAAAAATAAACACAGAAAATGAAAAAAAAGAAAACAAAAAATGAATTAAGAATAAATGAAACATGAAAGAACAGAAAAATAAAAAGTAAAAGAATTTATGAAATGTATTAAATCCTTACTAAATATACAAACAAGAGGGGGCAGAGACTGGTTTATGTGAGTACAAGGAAATCAACAAGGCTTGCAAAAGGGCTATTAGACTGGCCAAAATAGAAAATGAAATATGAGTTGCAAAAGAGAGTAAGACTAACCCTAAAATATTTTTAAATATATTAATGGGAAGAAGGCCAGGAAAGAAGCTATAGGAACATTACAATGTGAAATTGTCTGTCTGATAAATAGTGACCAGTAAGGCAGATGATATATTAATAGGAAGAAGTTGAGGAAGGAAGCTATAGCAACATCTCAATGTGAACACAGGCCATCTGAAAATTAGTGAGCAGGAAAAGGCAGATGAGCTAAATAGGTTATTTTCTTCAGTATACACCAGGGAGGTACCAGCGGTTGCGACACTGCAACATAATGGGGCTACACTACCATCACCAAATAATTGGTTAATGCAGGATGAAATTCAAAAGATGTTGGAAAAAGCAAATGTTAATAAAGCCCCAGGTCCTGGTGGAATACAGCCAAGTGTACTGCAGGAACTGGGATCTGTAATAGCCAAACCATTATATCAAATTTTTCAAGATTCAGATGACTGGCGAAAAACAGAGGTGATACCTATATTTAAGAAAGGAGCAAGAGCAAATCCGAGGAATTATAGACCAGTGAGCCTCACTTCTGTAGTGGGAGAGCTTTTAGAAGGGTTAATTAGGGACAATATACAAGCATATGTCTATTTGAACAGGATTATAAGTAGGAGTCAACATGGATTTATGAGGGATAGTTAATCAACAAATCAAATTAGTTGATACAGTGAGGCATGGAAGACTATTGTGCAAACTAAGTGATATAGGAGTTGCAGTAAATATCTACTCATAGACTGGCTAAAAGACAGGAAGAAAAGGGGTGTGGTAAACGGAACCTACTCAGATGGGACTAATGTGGTAAGTGGAGTTCCTCAGGGTTCAGTATTAGACCCTCTCCTTTTTAGCATATTTATTAATGACTTAGAAGTAGGACAGGATAGTAGTGTCTCCGTTTTTGCTGATGAAACAAAGTTGTGCAAGGTAATTAAATCAATGTACTTTCCCTCCAAAGGGTTCACATAAATTAGAAGAATGTGCATCTAAATGGCAGATGACATTTAATACAGATAAATGTAAAGTTATGCATCTGCGAAGGAAAAATAACCATGCAATTTATAATCTTAATGGAGCAAATCTAGGGGTATCCGATATTGAAGGAGATTTGGTGAGTGCTTGTGGACAAACACCTAGGTAACAGTGTTCAATGCCAAGCAGCAGCTGCAAAGGCAAATAAAATATTAGCATGTATTAAGAAGGGTATAGAAGCAAGGGGAGCAAATATAATTCTTCCACTATACAAATCCCTAGTATGTCCTCATTTAGAATATGGAGTATTTGGGCACCACTTCATAAAAAATACATTTTAGAGTTGGAACGAGTACAGAGAAGGGAGACAAAACTAATAAGTGGAATGGAGTGGCTAAGTTATGAAGAAAGACTAAACAAATTAAACTTATTTTCTCTAGAAAAAATGCGTCTAAGAGGGTATATGATTACCTTATATAAATACATCCAGGGTCAGTATAAAGCTTTGTCAAGGGAGCTTTTTGTGCCAAGAGGTTTTCAGCTGACAAGAGCACATCCTTTGAGGTTAGAAGTAAAAAGATTCCATCCTAAAGAAAGAAAAGGGTTCTTCACAATAAGGGTGGTTCATCTGTAGAATTCTCTATCAAAGAATGTGGTGATAGCGGATTCGATAGATAACTTTAAAAAGGGACTGGATTTATTTTTAAATAAGAATGGCATTCAGGGTTATCTGGGTTAATTAGAGAGGGAGTATTGATCCAGGGAGGAATCCGATCGTCATTATCTAGGGCCAGGAAGGGATTCATTTTTTTCCCTTTTGAGGCGATTGGTTACGTTTCACTGGGGGTTTCTTTCTGTTTGCCTTCCTCTGGATCAATTAACAATTTAGAACTAATCTGCATACTGCAAAGGTTAAACTTGATGGACTAAAAGTATGTTTTCAACCTTAAATACTATCAGCCTTATTGAATTTCAATTCAGCAAATTCTAAGGGACTCTATATAAGCATATAGAATATTTTTTTACAGAAGTTTTTAGTTCGTGAAGACCTTGCTTTTGGATAGAAGTTCATTGACTAAAAAAAAAAATATGCTAAGTGCTTATATAGAGCCCTTTAGAATTAGCCGAATTGCAATTTAATAAGGCTGTATATAACTATGAAACACGAACAAAGGAAAAAGGCAATCAAGAAAGATGATAGCATCCAATGGCATGTGAAGTTTTAACATAAAATGGTGGATGCCACAATTTTATAATTTACTTACTAAATCATTCATGTGAACCAAGAGTTCAAATCCAGTCTCACATGTAGCAGCGAGAAATTGAAGGATTCCAACTTTCCACTTCCCATGTGCTCGCCCTGGGGATCCCCCATCTAACTGTAACCCTAGGGGCCCTTATAGACCTCAATATAGCACCTAAAATTTACTCCCTGCCACGAAGGTCCTTAACGGACTCCCGAGGCAGCTAAAATGAACCCCTATGCCTTAAAGGACCACAGTGGCTTCTCTTATTAACCCCCTCTATTGAGGTTCTGTACGGTCCTCCAAGGCACTGACAATTAAGTACCTCCATGGCATCTAGTACTAACCCCTATGTGCCATGAGGGTCCATATTAACCCCTATGCACCATGGGGGTCCTCAACCTCATGGCACCCTACCTACCACCACATAGGTCCATATTGGACCAACCAAGTAAAATACCCACCCATGGGGTCCTTCCCACGTCCTATGTCCAGGGATGCCACATTGAAAAATAATTATGGGGGACCCTATCGGCTTTAACGGACCCCATAAATGCTAAAAATAACCACTGTACCATAATGTACCCCTGTGGCATCTATAATAATCCCCTTAAGCCATGGAGGTCCTGTAAGTACCTCCATGGCAGCTAATATTAACCTTAACCCTTGCCACAGAGGTCTTTAAAGGTTCTCCATGTCATTTAAAATTACCCCCCTCCATGGAGGTCCTGTAACAACCCAAGACCAAGAAGCCATGTTCAGAACCGAACTAGGGACAACAAAATGGTTTAAGATCGGAAAAGGAGTGCAACAAGGTTGTATATTGTCACCTTATTTATTCAACTTATATGCAAAATACATCATGCGTAAGTCTTGACTGGATGAATCCAAAGCCGGAATCAATATTGCTGGAAGGAATATCAACAACCTCAGATACGCCGATGATACTACTCTGATGGCTGAAAACGAGGAGGAACTAAAGGACTTATTGATGAGGATAAAAGAAGAAAGTGTAAAAGTTGGCCTGCTGCTCAATGTTAAAATCACGAAGATCCTGGCAAATAGACGGGGAAGAAGTGGAGGCAGTGACGTATTTTATTTTCCTTGGATCCAAGATCTCGGCAGATGGTGACTGTAGTCATGAAATTAAAAGACGTTTGCTTCTGGGGAGGAAAGCTACGGCAAGCTTGGACATGCTAGTAAAAAGTAAAGATATTAAACTATCAACAAAGGTCTCCATAGTTCGGACTATGGTATTCCCTGTAGTAACATGTGGATGTGAGAGCTGGACCATAAAGAAACCTAAGCGATGTAGAATTGACGCCTTTGAATTATGGTGTTGGAAAAGACTGTCCCTTGGACTGCAAGAGATAGATAAGGTCACTGCAGCAATGAACGTGAACGTAATGTAGCTCAGAGAGTCAGTGACTGAGAGATGCACCTGGTGTGCTGTAGTCCATAGAGTCACAGAGAGTCATGCGCGACTGAACGACTAAACAACAACAATTCTTTAGTACAGACTTAAATTTCATTGTAATCTCTTATATGATAATATGCACAACGGTATATAGATATATTCTCATTCGTTTCCACGATATGTGTGACCTTGGTATTCCTCCAGTGATACTTTGTCACTCAAGTATGTAGATATGAAACAGAAATATAGGGAAGGGGGGAGAAAGTGCACCACCACTTCCTAGTGCAGATCAGTTGCTTTATTTTAAATAATTGTACAAAAGAAATATGGCAAGATAAAACAGGTGAAATGGACACTCACATGTTGGTTCTGTAGCAGATATAATGAATCAACAGGTGGTCCTCATAGTTCTTGCTTTTCCGTATATAGCGGGGATGCTTCTTCTAGGTACTCTCATATAGGTAGCCAATATCAACGTAATAGAGTAGGTAATTCTAGCTAGGGCTATTGTCTAAACTAAAAAGACAACACGGTAATATGGGGTCTTTGATAAAACTCCTTTCTCTTATAAACATATAACCAGGGTTAATAAACCCAAGTTCTAATGTTAGTTAGAGAATGCCATACTTGCTGCCCTATTATTTTCCACCAACATTAAAACCTGTAGACCGTAACGGAGGCCGCTAGACTTACGGCTATTAAATTGGCCTCTTACAGCTACCCGCAAACGATCTGCAGGTTACAGGCGGAAAAACCCTACGGGATGTCGAAATCAAAAGTCCATTGCCGCAAAGCCTTTGATCTGTCAAGCCCATAAGTGTTGCGTTCACAAATCGCTATTAAATTGTTACGAATCCACTGGCGTTCAAACCAGTAAACCACAAATGGATCCAAAAAGCCTACAGGGGGTTAAAGTCCTATCTGTAGCACCGTAAATGCAAGTATACACACACGACTGTATTTTAAATTAAAGGGAAAGTGATGTTAGGTATTAAAATTAATAGCACCACATTTTCAAGCACGCAAATCTGCAATATAAAATACTTTTTTTTCTGTATAATTTCAGTGTTATATCGTTCCCAGCAATCACTGTGTTAATACATATAATGGAACTCGCATGGACTAGAATATCATATTTTCGTAATTTCTTAATATTGCATTATTTCTGGAATGAGGGTCCGATCTTAAATCGTAATTCAAACCGGTAATGGATTGAAATCTAACCTCCATTTTTCAGTGACGTAATGATGACGATCTCTTTTACCATTGGCTCTGTCTAAACACATAAATACGGGTTTGACTAATTGATCATGTTCACGGCCGCACATGTAATGTGTGCAAGAATAGTTTACGGGTTTGGATGTCGGCCACGTCTGTTGCAGGTTTTGCTAATTTAATCGCTCTGTAACCCTGCCAAATTTGAAGCCAGCAGGGTTTGCGGGGGTACTGGTTCTGCTAAGGGCTTGGAATTTAATATGGTCATTTGTCTGTGTATATAAGGAACAAACTCCGATAGTATTTTCACCACACTGACTTTCAATGAGTGTGCACTCTTATTTGCACCAAACAGTGCTATACAATATTATAACATAAAATATAAAAAGTCTATACAATAGTCACTAAAACAAACGCGTTTCGCTACCATATATGTAATATAGTGAATGTGATAATTCAAAAACATAGATGGGTGTACATACCCTGTACTGCTAAAATAATTACAATAATAATAATATTAATAATAATTTATATATTGTCCTCTCCAAATAATATCATTAGTAAAAAAAAAAAAAGACACATACAAATAAAATTAACAAAAGGAGAGAAACATACTGTATATATATAAACTAGCATATTGCCCGTCAAAAAATGACGTCAATCAGATGTGTATGTTGTAAAAGTTGTTTGGTTATTAATATACATATGGAATTGTTAGGTAGCTAATGTTTTTGTCTGTGTACTACTGAAATATAGAATTCAAATTAATAAATGAATTTACGTATTTTTATGCATTGTGTTGAAGAGCTGGCAATCTGTGTTTATGTTTCTGCAGCATTAGTGGTGTGGAGGTGCTGTGTAAGCGTGATGAACGTGTGCAGTGTAATAGTGTACGTGCGCGATCCGAAACCGTTACTGTAGCTGTGTACTTTCGCATAATCCTAAAATGGCGGATAATGTGTGGTATGCGTCTTAGTGGATTATCGGTACGTGTTTTCCGTGGTTATAGTGCTGTAGCCTCGTTTTCATTTTGTTCGTCCAGCATTTTTTCTGCGGCGCTCATTGCCAAAGTACTACGGTTTAACGGCTCGCCTCGCTGCGCGAGGCTCGCCGGGCGATGATCGCCTGCGGCGCTCATCGCTAAGCCCGCTAAAGTACTACGGTTTAACAGTAAATTTGTTTGCCACACAACATGACGCTACATTTGTCCCTTTTTTTTTTCCGTAAAATAAATACCATTTTTTTTTTATAAAAAATTTTTTTGGTAACTTCAAACTTATATTTCATCAAATGCGTTGGTTTAGGCGGGAAATCCGATGTTGCGCGAGACAAAGTTGTTAAATCTGTGTTAATGCGTAAATCTGTAATTGGGTTTCGTAAAATGTACTCGCTACTGTCTTTTCACTCATTGCGCGGTTTATCCGCATCCTTTATCTCGTTGTTTTTCAAACACATACGTCTGTGGCTGTGTTTTACGCAGTTCGTAGTAGTATAGCCTCGTTTTCATTTTTTTCGGCGGCCATATTTTTCTCGCTTAGCCGATTTTCGATCTTTGTAACTCGGCTAAATCGCTGTAAATTGGATTTCCAACTCATTTCAAGACGTCCTGCCTGGTTCCCCATGCTGTAAGTGACCTTTATTTTATTTTTTATTGTGTATTTCGTTTTTTTTTTAGTGTTTTGGTTCCGCCGCTTATGTCGTAATTTTTGTCATCTCGTATTTTTTTTCTAAGTGCTACGGTTTAACTGCTTGCCTCGCTACGCGAGGCTCGCCTGCAATGAGCGCCTGCGGCGCTCATTGACAAAGTGCTACGATTTAACGGCTCGCCTGCGGCGCTCATTGCTAAGTCGTACGCACTACGCAACAGAGCGGTTTAACGGCTCGCCTCGCTGCGCAAGGTTCGCCGGGCGATGAGCGCCGTTAAAGTCGTACGCACTACGCAACGCAGCGTGACGACGAATCGTAGTTAGACAACTATAATATGTGATGGAATGTTTTTGATATACCCTAAAAGCACATACAAACTAAAATGATTACCTCTATCTCTTAGAGGATGTAAAAATACTACTAGAGGTATTAGAAATTATTTTTTAATATTAGACTCATTCTACATATTTTATTAATTCTGATGGAATTAAAGTCTAAAGGCACTATCAGTCTATCTATCATGTTAGATGAATGTTTCAAGTGCCTAGAGTGAATCTTTTAATTGAATCCTCAAAAGCTATTTAGTAGTATCTTTCAATGAACACCATAAAATAATCTGCCAATATCGCTATTGATTATATCCTTGTTAAAAGCTGAATTAGACCATAATCAAGAATATAATAGGCTAAAAATATCAAATATTAAATTAATGGGCCAAATAAAAGTCAGATCTATATAAATGCAGCAATGTCAATGTCTCTGTTTAATCCCAATGGTTCAATGTGCCTTGGTTTCACATTGTCTCAACTTTAAAATTACGTTCCCCCTGCCTATACTAGGTTTGATGTGACCAATAGCTTGAATGACTTTTCCAGTAACATCTTTATTGTGCTTCTGCACTACATGGGCAAAAAACCCATTGATAAGAACTCCTTTATTAACATTGTATAAATCCATAAAACGGTCTCTTTAAGGATCTTTTGATACGCCCAATGTATTGCTTCTCACATGAACATGTGATAGCATAAACTACAAAATCAGATTTGCAAGTAGTAAATGTTTTGATTTTGAAGTCTCATCCCTTGCTTGTAGAAGTGATCACATCTATCAGTTTTTTCTTTACATCAATACATATATTTCAAGAGTCAATGTGACAATGTGAAACTAAATGGATACATACATTTTGGAATAGGTTGGTAGTGATTTACAAGTCTACTTAACTCTTAATAAGGAACTTTGAGGAATGGAATGGAGCTCCAAATGTGCTAAGTCGTCAATACTACACTGCCCCAAAAATCCAATAAAACCCCTACGAAGAATTCATTGAGCTTTATCTCTGCTAGTTAAGCACGTATGCTTGCAGATCTGGAACCTTTCACCTATAGTATATATATATATATATATATATATATATACACCATTTTGGATATAGAGGTTTTCACTGCTAGGAAAAATAGCTTTGCGAGTACAAAAGATGGTCAAGCTCTATGGGTTTTTCAAAACACACTTACAGCAATAACCTATCCATCCACTGCCTATGAATTGCTACTTCTTATAAGCCTGGGTATCTCGGTTATCCCCTCAATACCCACTAACCCCTATGGGATGGGGTGTCCTCTCTCCCCACCCTTTGTGCTTTGGAATGGGGGGTTCCTATGGGGCCTCTAACCATAACCATGAGGACCCCTATTGACTCCCAAAGCACTTACACTTAACTTATCACTGTGGAGTACCAATAGACCCCATTAACACCTATACCATTGGTGTCACTTTAGACTCCCATGGTATAAAAGCATACAAGCAGGGGGGTCTTTATAGTCCCTTGTGGTACCTAACCCTAACCCCCTACTATCGAGTCTCTATGGAGCCCCATAACACCCTAAGTACTACAATATGGGCTCTTTTGGACCCCCATGCACCCTATTCATGAAGGTCTGTATTACTAAAAATAGCAGAAATATTACATAAAATAAAAAATAACTATTTAAAAAAAATAAAAAAAGAATTACATTTAGAAAAATAAAATAAAAAGAGAAACTACCACCACCCCCAAAATAAACAAACTTGAGGGTTCTACTTACTCTCCCTTTGATGACCGTCCAATGAAGATCAATGATGAACTTGATCCTCATTCTTTAGCCATATCCATGATGCTAGTAGAAATCGTCCTCTTCTTCCTTGATTGAAGACACTCAGCTCCTCATCTGCAACATATGGAAAATGCGCCACTCTAAATAAAAAAACAAAAAACAAATGTAGCTCCAACTGATAGCTTTCTGTCAAATCTCATGCTTCATATAATATTTGTATGATGTGTCCATCATATTTCAGCCAATTAGAATTGAGTATTTGAATATAGAATCTCTTATTGGTTACTCAGTAACCAATCAGAGAAACATACTGCCCCTTTCCTGATTCCATCCAATCAAATTAAAATCTGTGCATCTTGAGTGGTTAGCCTTTAACCAATTATCTGTCTCTGTTAGCTAATATTCTCTTCTCTGATTGGCTGATTCTATAACTAATCAAAAAACTGTAACATTAGAATGAAACCTTATTATGACTGTCTGACATTTGAACCTATCGAAATGGGAGAAAATAGAACCCTCTAATTGGTTAAAGGCTAACCAATCGGAATGCACATATTTCAGTGTGTACATTTGATTGGTTGAAATATTAACCAATAAGAAAAGTAGAGGTAGCCTTCTCTGATTAGTTCTTTAACCTCCCATGAAGATAATGGGCACTCCCACCCCAAATCACCAGGGGTGTTGGACGGGCACCCATGGCTCCCCCTAGTTGTTGGGATGGGTCCTGGGGCATATGCTAGCTTGTAGGGCATAGTGGTCATATGCGGTGGTAGCTTCCTAACTTTATTGGATATTAGCCATTAGGCCTTAAATCTGACACAATTAAGGTAAAAGTGTTGGATTTTAGAAATCAGAGGTATTTTCCTGTGAGACTTGTAGATAAACTTCAGAAAGCTTGGATATCATTCCTGGCATGTGAAAGCAATTTAGAAAATAAGGGACAGCTACTCTGGGCTTAAGATTTTATGGACATCTGGAGTACTCAGATGGCATTTCTTGGAGGTTTTATTTAAGGGCCTTATGTTTTAGCATGAAGGTGTTTTGAGAGTGAACTTCACTCAGATATTGCTTACGGGAGCCATGGAATAGAGGCCTAAATAAAATAAAAATATGTTGAATTTCTGTGTCATATCAATCTCGGGAATCAATGGGTTAATACATATCAGGCTACCCACATGAACTAAAACAGTATCTCCATTCATTTTTTTTGTTTTGTACATTGCTGGATTGTGAGTCTGATCTCATATCGGACTTCTAAACACTAATTTATTGACATGTAACCTCCATGTTTTACTGACGTAATGATGACAGTCTCATTTACTATTGGCTGTTTCAAAATCAGTAGCTGCGGCCTTGCTTAATTGATCATGATCATGCTCTGAAATGCTACATACGATTGCATGGTTTACAGTTTTGTCTTTCGGATCGTAAATTGAGGGCATTTTCAATTGAATCGCTCTGTAACTGTAGCAAATTTGAACTGAATAAAACCCAAGGTTTTCAAGCATTTATACTGTTTTCATTGTATAATAGTCCTTTTAATAAAATATTATTTTGACGTTCATACGAAAAAATATGTACTGGATACTATTATACTTTTTACTACATCACATTTGTCTTCTGAAAATGGAGATTATTGACTAAATTATGTAATGTAACAGAGCAGTTTTATTTAAGTAACAGATGTTTTATTATTTGGTGTTAAGTTTGTTTTTAAGTGCTAGACTAGCTGTAATGATGCATTGTGTGATTTATCTATATTTGACAAACTAATTTGCAGTTCTGGATCCTAGACACAACTGTGACTTGCCATGAATATATATATTTAGCACCACACTCAACATAATCACATATGTACCATAGTAGATGATCAGAAGAATGTGTTTTGTATTATTGTCACTTTGTATTCTTAATATCACATAATGTAAAAGTGTTACAGAATGGGTTTATTTCTGTACTTACATAACAGTTCGGACATAATCCACACCACACTGTTGCATACAGTTTTAACTACTTGATGAACAAGTGGCAATATTAAAATGGTTATGCTATAACGTATTATTCATGCACAGATCAGAGCAAACTACAACCAGTGAAGAGCAAAACATGCTAAGCAGACTACTCTATATCATGACTCCAAATAGAAATCAGAGGGTGCATCATCAGCGCCCTTCAATATAATGCATTCTAGAAACCATATGGAACACAAGACAGAAAAAACATAAAAGCATCCACAACATTAAATAAAATCATAAAAAGCTCTCGTACTTAGACACTATTATTAGAATATATAAATATACAGCACATGTAAATACGTTTTTGATTGTTTTTTCAGTAATTGATAGTTACTCCTTAGAGGTCTACATTGTCTTGAAGAAGAGGGGGTTTGCATGTGCTCATTCTTCCCAACATTACATAACTTTAGCCTAGAAGTAACAGGGGGGAGGGAAGTGTTAATGGCAAACATCTTGAGAAATTAGTAAACAGTCTAACATGATGGTTGGAACAGATAGGCGGATAGTTAAACATTTCAAAAGTCAATGTGAGATTATTTTTAGAATATCATTCAATTGACAAATTACTTCTCATTACCTATGGTTTTGTACTATAACATGTTTGCTACTTGTTTTAAATAGAATTTTGCAAAACCCAACTATTTGACCCCCCCAAGTGATGAAGAATTAGACATTACTAGTGAGGCAATATCCTTTTCTCCCATTCTTTTCTCATTTATTCTTGGCATTGATTTCCTTGTGTTTAATAAAACTATGGTTTAATATACAGTGCTAAATATATTGTTTTATATTGTAACATCTTATTGGGTTCTTAAAAACAGATTAACATACTTGAATTGACACTTTTTCTTTTGTTCTGTAAGCATAGCATTCCAACATTGATTGTATTTTTTTTATTAAAGCTTTATGTAATTGATTAGATTGCCTCTTACAAATGTTTCAAAGCTACGGTGCATCATACAAATGCTGCAATTAATATTTTCCCTGCAGACTAGCTAAGGGCTGTTGTTTATTCCTTACTGTTTTTGTAACAACAGAATGGTGTAGTATATCTTCAGCCATGTGATTCCTTCCAAGTTCTAAGATCTGTGACTAAGCGTGGGTCACCATACTAAATACTAATTAGGTTTTTGCCTTTGAATGTATTTTCTTTTATTAGAGTCCATCTGGTGTGTTATAAGATAACAGTGAGCCCACAAATGCATCTAACCCGTAATTTTGGCTGCTGGTGTTTTTATTTTTTTCTAAATGTTTAGATGTATTCTATTGACTCACGCCCGCAATTTACTACTTGCATGGCAGCTGTACCTCACAGTTACATTTTATGAATGCCGCTACTTTGCACCCAGTATATAAGCTAACAAAAATTACAAAGTGATTGCAAACTTCAGAGACTTTTTGTCGTAACCTACCTGGTGGCATTTGGGATCAAACTTAGGAGCACTTGCTTGCATTCATATGGATTTTTTTTCCAAAGTTTTATTGAGAGTAAAGAGTTAGTACAACAAGTAATAACAAAACAGAACATTTAACTTCAGATTCAACTAGTATGAGATATACATTGCATATTATTCTAGAAATGTTAAGATAAAATCTGAACAAGATTTAGGCTAGTAATAAGGCTTTAATCAAAAGTGAATGAAACTTTTGTGTTCTGTTTTTTATTAATAGTTATCATGTAGCCTAATTTACTTTACTCATTTCTCTCATTTTTCTGTGTTTTTCCATTCAAAATATTTGTCCTCAAATAGATAAGGTTTATTCTTTTCTGCATTAACTATTTTAGGACTTTTGAGGAGAATTAATTAGATTAATCTGCATCAAAATGGAGAGATATTATAGCCTAATAAAGATTGTTATAAACGATACAAAGACTGAGAAAACATATAAATATAAAGTTAAATAACTAAATTAAAATCAAAAAGAAACTGGGGAATAGGGAGGGAAAAAAATAACATGAGTCCAGCTCTATCTGAACTTGTAATTATATAAATCTCTAGAGAATACCGATTATGTACCTTTTCTGTAAGTCTCTCGAACTCCAGCCGTGGCCCAGACCTCCGTCGGTATCTCCAGGGTAAAACATGGAGCCTACTGAATATTACAGGATTAATTTACTGAAATGCTATCTTGGGAATTCAGCCACGGTCCCCATATTTGTAAAAAAGAAGCAAACAAATCTGATAAGATATGTGTTTGTCTCTCATTTAACATAGTTGCATTTCTGTTCAACCAGTGCCAGTTCTAGAGAATTAGATTTCCATTTTATGTGATTCTTAGCCACTAGTAATATGAACCGTAGTAGTTTTATTTGTTTGGGATGATAGAGAGTGTGGAGATATTCCTAGTAAGCAAGTTTTAATGGTTGGGGTCAATTGAGTATAAAATAAACTAGTAGGTAGATTCAGAATGTCATGCCAAAGTTGCTGGGCTTTCGGACATTCCCCCCAAATATGGATGAATGAAGCTTTGGAGGAACATCCCCTGAAGCATTTTGGGCTCTCTGAAGCTTTCCATTTGGAAAAGGCGTTCCAGAGTTATGTAGGCCCTATGTAAGACCTTAATTGAAGTCCCAAGAACGCAGTAATTAAGAGAATCTTTCGCTGCAGTATTCAAGATTTTTTTCCATTTATCAGGATCTAAGCTTTTAGATAGGTCTTTTTCCCATTATTTCATATATTTATATTTAGAGGTTACTTGGGGCCTTTTGAAGGTGTCATATAGTGCTCCCAGTGTGCCTTTCACAAGAGGGGCCTTCACACAGATGGTTGTGAGCCAGATCATTGTAGATGTACCTAGTTTGCGTATTAGAGATGTGACTATATGCCTCAGTCTGCAAAAATTAAAATGTTCCTCCAAAGGGATATTATGAGTGTCTCTCAACTTCTCATATGAAATAATCTTCCCATCCTGGAGCTCCAAATCTGGCAAGGCCTCTAGCCCTCCACCAGTTCTTGGAGGTAATAGTTAGTTCCTCTGGAAATTTAGAATGCAGGAATAGTGGTGCTAAAGTAGAGAATTTGGGTAGAATATTAAATCTTGTATGGGCCCAATCAAAGCAGGTTAGGGAAAGTTTAAATATCTGGCTCAGTGATCTTTTTAGCAAAGAATAGGGATTTGCCAGACTATGTTGTCCCAAGTGTAAGGGTGCATTAAGTAGTTTTCAATAAACACCCAAATGGGTTGGTGAGATGTAGAGTGGGCTATTGGGATGAAAACCAAGTGTGCAGCTTTTAGATATAATTTGAGATTGGGACATGAAAGACCTCCCCATTTTCAGTAGGATTCTTCTAGCTATCCTTGGGGGGTTATTTTGCCAAATAAATGTAGAGATCTGTTGTTGGAGGCCCATCAAGTCTTTCTAGATTACTGGTATGGGGAGGGTGTGAAAGAGGTAGAGAAGTCTAGGTAACAAACATTCATAGGGATTTTTGATGATGTATAATAATAAAGCACATGACAAAATAATCTTCCAGTTCTAGAAAAATCCACCAAAGACATAAATTGTCATTGTTGTCTTCAAGATTATAGTTGGTCAACTCCAGACCTCAAGAGCTTGAAGTGAGATTTTAAGGGTATTCCAGGGTGAGCACAGGTGACAAAAACATAGCAAGCCAGCTATTGAAGACTGCACCATTTATGCAGGATGGGACAGTACATTTTCTTGTAATATTATTTACATGCCAAATTTGTAGAAAGTTCTGGAGAACTTATATGCATGCAAAACAGATTTTGTTGTTTTTTTTCACAAGTTTTAACACTTTTGTCAGATGTGTAAAAATCAAAATTTTGGGTTATGGCTCATTTTAAATTTTTAGCTATCATCAAGAACATGCTGCAGATTTTGGAAGATTTAGGGATCCAATAAACTTTAGGTTTCAATTACCTTCTCATCTTAGACTCACAACAAAGAGAGATTAATTTGCAGTGCTAATCAGATGCTTGAGTAACAATGTCTCAGACTCTTATCCTTCTGATAACACATCCTTAGGATGGAGCAAAGACTTAAACAATAAAAATAGTAAGTTACAGTGGACCAATAAATGGGACACTAAAAATTATACAATAAAATAATGATATTTTAGGACAATTCGCAAAAATGATAGACTTGGAGAATGAACATGGACAGTCTCCATGTGTGCCACAATATATACATTTTCCATTTGCCAATAAGTTGCATTAACTGCCTCCATGAATATATACATTGGGAAGATATACAACCTGGAGAAATGTTTTAGCTCACCATATAAGTGCAAGAAATTGACTGGATCTTTATTTCTCGTTTCTCTCTATTTAATCATTTGTAACCACTTAATACAAGCTTGGTGGGGGTAACAGTTATATCTTGTAGTTTACAGTAAAGCAACAAATTCAAATTTATGTTGTGTCTTTAAATTGTAGGAATCACTTTATTCCTGAAGAATGGTACTTCTATTTGCTGTAAAGGACTACTTATTTTTATGAAGTATCTAACAAACTAACAAGAAGAGGAGCTCTTGAACATAAAACATTTTTAGAGAAAAATGTATTTTTTTGAATACTGTATACAGAATGTTCCATCTTCTCTGGATTCAATAGTTTGGAGCGTGAGGGAATGTTTTCATCTATTGAACAGTGTTGGGAGGGGTTGGAGAGGCGGAAGAGCAGAGAGGACTGGTTATGTCATTGGCTTTGGAGTATATACTCCTTCAATGCAGATGTTCAAAAGCAGTGTTTGCAAGGGTAACGTTAAGCCATGCTCTGGTAGAAAGGAAATTGTCCTTTTCAAACACACAATGTTATACTGTTCTAATTAATTGTCAGTGCTTATCAGATGCTTGGTAGCTTTGTCTCAGACTCTTATGCTTCTGAGAACACATCCTTAGGATGAAGAAAGGACTAAAACAATAAAAGGGATAAGTTACAGTGGACCAACTAATGTGACAAATTAATGGGACAGTAGTTTTATGACATTTCCCCTGCTTTATTACATATTTTTTGTCATTTTGTTTGTTCTTTTAGTATCATGTTTACCTTGTACATTGCTAAATAAACAGGTAGTAATAATAATCAAATGACTCTAAGCAAGACAGGAACAGAGATGTTTTGGTAAAAACATGCTTTGTAATGATTAGTTTTTATTATATCTGTCTAAAGGCAAACTACATTACCTGCAAGAATATAGAACATACCATATAAATATACCCAGATGACATTGTGTGCTCTGTGTTTAAGAGTTGATACAGATTTAAAATACATCTGTCTGCATTTGAACAAAAATGGAAATCCACAGATACAATTTGCAGAAAATCAAATAATGATTGCCCTGTGCTGCTGGGTATAATGAAACCTATTTACTGGCTTCCTTCCAATACGAAGGATCTTCAGGAGAACTGTGAACGGTTACAGGTCTCATTGTTTATGTATAGGATGATGTGCAGGCTGTCGGGGCAGTTTAGAAAAACAGTAATGTGATACATAATGGCCAATGAAACGTACAGATATGTGACAAATGTAAAGTCACAAGACAATTAATGTGCACTTTTCATTTCATTCATTTTCTTATAGTCAGGTCGGGCTATGTCTGGTATATTTCAATGAGCATCCATAGGAGAAAAAAAACGTTTCTTGTCTACGGCAGTTGTGTGACTCAATAATAACGCATGGTGACTGCACTGGTCGTACAAAACACTTTTCATTTGTTTATTCACTAACTAACTAATTAAAAAAACAGTATATGAAGGAAAAATAATGTAAGATTTAAAGTTTACATTTGAACTTTGGCATTCCATGTTCTCTCTGAACGGGTTCTTTTAGTAAGTATTCAGGTGGTGGTGGAAGATATGCCCAGCAGTATGGGCATTCTTAGGTTTTATGTTACCCTGGGCCATTCAAATTGGTGCACCCCCATTGATCCAGCGACTACTACTCTTTTGCTCTTGCTATTCCCAATCTTAAGTTTACCACACCATTATAGAAAATAAGACCTGCATATGTGTCTTTATAAGTATACAGTAAGTCAGAATGTGGCAGGTCCACTTATGGACAGAATATTGTATGCATAGAGACATTTCTGTGCATATTCCCTGGCCTTTTATTGGCAACTTCAGACAGTCTATCCTAGGCCTGGGCCGGGTGGGCCTTCTACTAGACCAATATAGGTTGGTCTGCAGTATCTACTGCTTGAATAGAGGCAGATAAAGACACCTATCAGCAAGGCATCCTAGACAGATCTTCTCCCAGTCCAGTGTCTTTACTCCGAAAAGGGTTTGGGGGAAGCATATTTGCTGGACTACTAAACATTAATGTGTAAATAAAACAGTTGTATAGTTTTTTATCTTCAAATATAAATTTTATCAATTTATTAAATAAGTAAACTCTTTTGTGCGACTGCTTTAAAGGGCCACCATAGGACTTTAATAGAAGATTAAAGAGGATGTAGTAAGATGCTGTAAGGGTTGCAATGAGTTATTAAGAGCTGCAATAGCAAATTTACCCCATAGATAATAGCCATTGAAGTTTATTTGATGCTCATCACAAACCCTGAGATTTTTTGTAAATCCTATGTCTAAAAGCATCAGTAAGATCAAATGAATTAAAAGTATGTGATGTCTGAAAACAAGGCAATAACTACTTTCCTTAATTTTTTTAAATTACACTATTCACCCCAATTATTTCCCATTTTGTTCTTCTACTAAAATTCCACATCTATAAGTGCATGGGTCAGAGCAGTAATTCTCAACTATGATTTAGGTTTAACACTGTGAGAATACAGATAAGGCAGTTAGAAGCTGAGTACCAGTTGCCACTCTGAGCTTCCACAGTAGTAATTCTTCTGTCTGGAAGTCTTCAAGTAGTGGGATGGGAATCACTGGTGTAGGGTAAAGGGACTCAGTGCAGTTTGGACTTCACAGTGTCTTCTGATAAGATTGTAAAACTGTATGCTGATGTTTAATACTGACTTCTTCAGCTTGGTGCAACATTATAGTGACCATTTAATTGAAGTGAAATTTAGTATACAGATTGCTGTTGATAAAGGAAGTTGATTGCTGTAAACTATATATTCTAATATTATAACCAAAATGTTCTTTGTGGATGAGGTACAGACCTTGCAACATAATTAATTATTCTTCATGCATCTACCAAAGTTGAAGCTTTTAAAAGTTACATTGTATCAAGACCAATTTGACTTTTCCACCAATGAAAGCCTTTAGCAGAGAATATTGATTTTTATGTGGTTCATTTTAATTCCAAAGAGGATGACTTGGTATGTGGGGGAACTCACAAAACTCAATAATTGTGCTAGTGGAACAAAGACGTAATAGAAACAATGAAAATGCCAGGAGGTGGTGGGAAATGATTGACAGCCTTCAGACACGCCTGGAAAAAGAGAGTGTTTTAAATTTTTGCTTGAAAAAGATTTGTATTTATTTAGAGGCATTATTGGTTTAAAAAGGAAATGTTCCTTTCATCTTTAGTTTTGCCATTGGCAAGACTGTTATTAAACCTTATTTAAAGGGACGCTTATACCATATTTGCAATATGGTGTTTTGAAGAACTGACAATGGCCATCTTTTTTAGTGTGAATAAATAAGTAAATAAATAAATAAATACTTTTTTAGGAATATTAATAATTACTATGCTTTACTAGAACATTCCTTGCGTTCCTTATTTGCTTTCCCACAGGGGAATATGGTAAGATAACGCTTTCATTAGTCCTATAGAAATTACTCTTACTACAGTCACTTCCTCTCTCACTTTTAGAACTACATTAATACAAGCAACAATTGTGGTTCCCACTGCAGAATACTTGCATATAATGGTTAAAAACGTGTGTACTTTTTAAAAATATTTTGTCTTTTATTGATCAGTCCTTCAAAAAAGTATACATTAAATGTGGGACATCAGTGTCAATTTAACTCAATGCTGTGGCCTCCTATATTTCCAGGGGCAATGTTGGAATAATGTTAGGTTTATTCTGTGAAATAAGAGTATATTCTAATTCACAGGCACAGTAAAGTTGCATATATCTTTATTATATAAAGTAGGACTCGTCCTAGGCCTAATTCCACCCAAGACAGAAAAATTAATTATCCAACCCTTATAGTTGTCTACTGTTATAGCACCCAATGCTGGAGGAAGATAACACACTATTTACTAGTAACTGTTTTGGCAACTTATAATGATGTGGAAGGTTCCCTGTTTTAATATAACATAAACAACCTAAATGTTTATTTGCATATTTAAACATTACTTTATTAACTAGTGCTTAAAGCTCTGGTTTTCTCTCTGAAAGCTTCCAAATATTCCATGCAAAGGCCCACTCCCTGTAGCACATGCATACAATGACTCTCATTCAATTGCTGTGATTTTGAGATCCGGGCTCGCAAGTGGAGATCGCAAGTTATTTTGCCATTTAATTGCCTTCCGTTTGCGGGCTCTGATCAAGTTACGTGCTGCAATCCAAGTTAATGCCCTCCAAGCCTTTGATCTTTCACAGCCGCAAGAGTCCTGAACGATAAAATCACAAATCGCTATTCAATTGCTCCGATTCCCCCTCGCTAACCACTCCGTCAAGCCCGCAATTGGCAAATGTCTAACCACAAGTTGCTGGTACCAAGGAGGTCTTGCAAAGGGCTTAATGACAAATCGGAGCACTGTAAAAGCAAATAAAAATGCAATTCTATACTTTTATTAAGAGTGAAAGTGATGTTAGTCTTAGAATTAATAGCACAACATTCTCCAATACTTTATTTAATGTTTCATTTTCATGTTATATCGAGCACGGCAATCAATGTTAAGTCCCACGGGCTTCTATTTCTATTTGAAAATAGAGATTGGATGTCAAAGTCCTACGGCCTTCACTTACGAGTTACGGGCTTGGAGGTTGGTCATGATGCCGATCTCTGTTTCCATTGGCTGTTTCTGCCTCAGGAGTTATGGGCTTGCTCCCAAGCCCGCAAATGCTACTTCTGACAGCAATGATTTCCGATTTTCGCAATCTGACGCTAACTTGTGGGCCCGGCCAATTGAATAGCACCTTAACTCAGGCCTGCAGCAGGCCCGCAAACCAACATTAACTAACTTGGGATGTCCAAAGTTCAACATTAACTAACTAACTTGTGATGCCTCATTTGAATGAGGCTCAATGTTTCTACTAGATGTGCTAGCCAATCAGAGGTGCTAATGACGTGACGCGCATGTGATGTCACTTCATTAACATTGTAACGGAGCTGGAACACGCAGTCCAATATCTCCGCTGGTATACGGTAAAATACCCAAGAGGCACTACAGTTTCACCATTCCTGACCTCCCATATTGGACGACACACAATTTGGGAGTCAAATGAATACTGACTTTATTTTGTTCTGTAGAAATATTTATACCCATCTCTTCCCACAGGCAATACACATGCCCATATTTGGCCGCACAATAAACATAAAGAGAACAATAGGTGGGTCACACATCCCCGAGGCTCCCTGGCAACTTTGATACAATCAGACATTGATTCAATTACACTTCTTTGTTCTTATCTGAGAATGAAAACACTGTATACAATAGACTTCCTTTATCTTATGTGGAGTCTCTGTAACAGGATTATCTCCCATGCTAAGTAGCTGCAAATGTCTGGGACAATATTCTGCAGAGTATCAACCAACATACATGCAGTATAATAGTAGGATCATATTTTAACCATAATAATCATAAAACAGGGTAAAACAGTGATGGGTTCCGTTACAAACATATGCCAGGTCCCGACACAGCCGGAAGAAGCGGGGAGGAGCAGCTGCTGATGGAAGGTAAGTGAGGGGAAAGGGAGAGGGGGAGGTAATTAGAGAGGGGAAAAGTGATGAGGGGGGTTGAGGAGGGAGGTTGAGGAGGGGGGTTGAGGTTGAGGAGGGGGATTGAGGATGAGGAAAGGTGTGGAGGATGAGGAGGTGGTTGAGGAGGAAGTTTGAGGAGGAAGGATGAGGAGGATGATAAGGGAGGGGGAGGGAAAGAGACATGAGGGAGGGGGGAAAGAGACACATGAGAGGGGGGAAGAGACACAGGGGTGGAGAGACACAGGGGGAAAGAGACACAGGGTAACTCGAGTATAAGCCGAGGGGGCATTTTTCAACCTTAAAAAAAGGGCTGAGAGACTTGGCTTATACTCAAGTATATACGGTATATTATTATTACACAGAATTGTATTTTTAATCTTGTATCATAAGAGCTTGGATGTGTGCATACTAGTTAACCCAGCATACAGATTGAATTAGTTGCAATAATACATGACTACACATCCCTGAGATATCTCAGCAGTCACTATTTTATTGTGGCATGACTAACATGTGTTTTTGTTCTCAAAGCCTGTATATGAATGCTGTGCACAGCATGCAAATCTACGTGGCCCTTAAATAATCCCACATTATAACAATTTAGATCCAGGGGTGCTTTGCTGAAATCCTGTTATTTGGGGTGAAGTGATAGAATCCCGATGTGTTCCTTTTTTTCTCAAAAACTATGTATCTGTGCTTACATTGTTTTGGAATGAGGATAACATTGTAAATTAGATTTTAAATGTTTTATAGAAATTCTCTGCAACTACATTTTAAGCTTAATCTTGTATCCTCAAAGGTCTCCCGTTGATCAGAATTCTATTCAAAGGTTCTTAATTGCTTTCTCTTGTATCAGTCTGTTCAGTAGCTGCACCTTACATTTTGTAGGTGTTCCCTGTGGATTCAAAGGTTGTGGCCTCATCAGTTCCCTGCCGAGACCTTTATCAGTAGCAGGCAGTGAGTTCCCTGATTGGATTAAAGATTGATTATATACTAATCACAGCATCAAGACAGGCAGACAGGCAGCTTGTGGTCAATGGGATCTTGTAATCAGTGCTGTGATAATGACATGCATGTGGCTTGGCTTATAGAAATGAAGCTAAAATGCAACAGCATTGCTATTACTGAAAATGCATAGTCAGTTTATAAAAAAACATTATTTAAATAATTTATTAAGTCATTATTTTTGCTTTAAGAACAGCGATGTTTACCTATTTCTATTATAATTAACAATAATAGCATTATAAATTAAATTACAATACTACAGCTATCAAAAAACATTTTAATTGTATAAATAAAAGCAGGTTGTACAATTAGGCTTGTTACTTATTGACTGAAAATAGAGTAGCATAGCATGTAATATTTGTTAATTAAGGTTATAAATACATACTAACAAAGAATTAGGTTCTATTGTCAAATAATCAGTAGTTAAGTAATCTCTGGTCAATTACTAAAGACGAGAGTAATTACAGAGGCTGGGTATAAAATGGTTTGTAACAGAGTAAATATCCAGTCATTTTGAAGTTTAATTACTGGAAAAGATAATGAGTGTAAGTAGATGTAGCAATATGGGGTAACCACAGTTTTGTCATTGAGATAAGTTTAATAACAATTATTTACATTTACACTATGAAGTAACACGTTTTGCTCAGTCATTGTTATACAGATAGAGAAAATATTACTGGAACACTATGGGAAATGATAGTTGGATTGAACAAAGGGAAATTAGGTTTATACTGTGCAATGAGTATATTCGAACTCATAGGTACAATAAAGCTGCTTATATCTTTATTACATAAAGTAGGACTCGCCCTAGGCTAAATGCCAGAAAGATTCAATATGCAAACCCATTTTGTGGTCTACTCCTATGTCACTGAATGCTGGAGGAAGATAAGGTCCTTTCCAGTTATGAGTACGCCGGCACAGGCAGCTGCAGTGTCGGTGAGCATCCACTAGATGTTGCTGACAAAATGTTGCTTCTGATATCATAGCTTTAGGGTTAGGGGTAGGATTAGGGGGTTACTGTAAGGGTTAGGGTAAGGGTAAAGGGAAAAGGTTTCAGTTTGAAAATTGTATATGATCTTGGCAGCACTTGCAAACTGTGCACAATTTTGGCAGCGCCATCTAGCAGCTCCTTGCTGCAGCTGCTGCTGCTGAACGTGTGCTGCACCTGGCGCACCCTTAATGGGAAAGATCCAAAGACAACATACTAGATCAGTTTGTGGTCCTATCCTGTTATGGTTATGGCACAGTCCACCGCTGCAGTACGGTGTCCAACTGCTAGATGGCACTGACGATATTCCAGTGCCATATCATAGAGTCAATGCTTAGTTAAACTGTCAGGGTGAGGGTTAGTGTTACTTTAAGGGTTAGACTATCATTCTAAGCTTAAAGCTTCTCTAACATATCGGCAGCGCTGCAGAATATCGGCATCTAGCAGTTGGCCACCGCACTGTAGCGGCGAACCTGTGCCTTAACTATAACAGGATGGATCCCAGTTTCTTACTAGTAACTGTTTTGACAACTTAAAAGGACATGAAAGGTTCCCTGTTTTCAATATTAAATACATGATCTAAGTGTTAATATGCACATTTAAAGCTCACTGAAACCTTCCAAACAGTCCCTGCAAAGGCACACCCCCTGTATCACATGCATACAATGTTTCTATAGTACTAGATGTACTAGCTAATCACAGATTGTCTGAACAAACTGTCTCAGCTTTTAAGTAAATATTTTTAAACTAGCGACTTGCTTGTCAAAAATGACAGCAACGAAATGTAAAGGCTGGCAATACTGATTGCCACACCCCTATAACAGCTCTGTGCAGTGAGCATAAGCAAAAAAAAAGTTAACCCTCAACAAATTCATCTGTGCAGACAAATAAATGCTAGAATCACCTAAAAAGGTCAGTTGTGGGTTAAGTGCTGCTTCTGCATTCCTGAGTTTTTTTGTTAAAAAATGGTAGTAGTCTTTATTAAAAGCTGGGGCAAACTAGCTGCAAAGTGCAAGAGTAAGCAGCAGTTTACAATAGAGAGCCATAGACAAACCAGACTTGGTAATAGTTACTCAGACTATATTCTGGCAGATTGAATTTAGTAACTGTATGAAGGCAAATCCAAACAGGATAAATTGGTTATTTTATAAATATCAGAGGCTGCTTAAGGAATAATCCCACACCTAAACCCAAACTCCTCTTATAATCCCCATATATTGTTAGGCATATATATGCTATGTGCTCATATTACATTTATTGGCTAAAATATAGTCACAACCTGGGACTTCAACATTCCCTATATGCCAAATACCATCACACCTACCCAGACCCTTGTCATTTCTCAATTCAAAAGTTTGAAGTAGACTCTGGATACTTATAAATACTCTTCCAAAACATTATCTTTTATAAGTAAGGGTGTTACAAAGTCTACTAGGCTATCATATAAAAAGATAAACTGGTAATAATTTGGCGCACATTGGAAGCCTCATTGGAAGCCTCTCCCCCTCTGCCTCTCCCCTCCTCTACTTGAAAGGAGGCAGTCATTGCGAGCCTCTCCCCCCTCTACTTCCTCTCCCTCCCCTGTGTCTCTTTTCCCCCTCTTCCACCCCTTTTTCTCCTTCCGCCTCTCCCTCCCCTGTGTCTCTCCCCCCTCTCCCTCTAATGTGCCTTTGCCCCTCTCCCTCCCTTGTGCCTCGTTCCTCCCATCTCCCCCCCTTTGTATTTTCCCCCTTCCCTCCTTTTCCTGTGTCTCTTCCCCCTCCTTCCTCTGTGTTTCTTCCCACTCCCTCCTCTGTGTCTCTTCCCCCTCCACCCTCCCCTGTGTCTTTTCCCCCTCCCTCCCCTGTGTCTCTTTCCCCCCTCCGCCCTCCCCTGTGTCTCTTCCTCCCTCCACTGTATCTCTCCCCTCCTCCTCTCTGTCCCGTGTCTGTCCGTACGCGCGCGCGCCGACTCACGCGTCCGCTTTCCCCTGAGCAAAGCGCATGCACAACTCACAACTTTTGCAAGTGTTGCGAGTTGTTAGTCACGCAACTTTTAACATAGCGTGGCCGACAATTAGTAACTACCACAACTATTATAGTAGATACAGTATACAGTGGATATAAAAAGTCTACACACCCCTGTTAAAATATCAGGTTTCTGTGCTGTAAAAAAATGAGACAAAGATAAATCATTTCAGAACTTTTTCCACCTTTAATGTGACCTATAAACTGTACAACTCAATTGAAAAACGAACTGAAATCTTTTAGGTGGAGGGAAGAAAAAGAAAAAAGAAAAATAATGTGGTTGCATAAGTCTGCACACCCTCTTATAACTGGGGATGTAGCTGTGTTCAAAATTAAGCAATCACATTCCAAATCGTTTTAAATAGGAGTCAGCATACACCTGCCATCATTTAAAGTGCCTTTGATTAACCCCAAATAAAGTTCAGCTGCTCTAGTTGGTCTTTCCTGAAATTTTCTTAGTCGCATCACACAGCAAAATCCATGCTCCACAGAGAGCTTCCAAAGCATCAGAGGGATCTCATTGTTAAAAGGCATCAGTCAGGAGAAGGGTACAAAAGAATTTGGAACACAGTGAAGACAGTCATCATCAAGTGAAGAGAATATGGCACAACAGTGACATTACCAAGAACTGGAGCTCCCTCCAAAATTGGTCTGGGAGGCTACCAAGAGGCCTACAGCAACATTAAAGGAGCTGCAGGAATATCTGGCAAGTACTGGCTGTGTGGTACATGTGACAACAGTCTCCCGTATTCTTCATATGTCTGGGCTATGGGGTAGAGTGGCAAGAGGAAAGCCTTTTCTTACGAAGAAAAACATCCAAGCCAGGCTACATTTTGCAAAAAACACATCTGAAGTCTCCCAAAAGCATGTGGGAAAAGGTGTTATGGTCTGATGAAACCAAGGTTGAACTTTTTGCCCATAATTCCAAAAGATATGGAAGCATGGTGGTGGCAGAATCTTGCTTTGGGGCTGTTTTTCTTCAGCTGGAACTGGGGCCTTAGTTAAGATAGAGGTAATTATGAACAGTTCCAAATACCAGTCAATATTTGCACAAAACCTTCAGGCTTCTTCTAGAAAGCTGAACATGAAGAGGAACTTCATCTTTCAGCATGACAACGACCCAAAGCATACATCCAAATCAACAAAGGAATGGCTTCACCAGGAGAAAATTAAAGTTTTGGAATGGCCCAGCCAGAGCCCTGACCTGAATCTGATTAAAAAATCTGTGGGGTGATCTGAAGAGGGCTGTGCACAGGAGATGCCCTCGCAATCTGACAGATTTGGAGTTTTTTTGCAAAGAAGAGTGGGCAAATCTTGCCAAGTCAAAATGTTCTATGCTGATAGACTCATACCCAAAAAGACTGAGTGCTGTAATAAAATCAAAAGATGCTTCAACAAAGTATGAGTTTAAGGGTGTGCATACTTATGCAACCATATTATTTTATTTTTATATTTTGTCTTCCCTCTACCTAAAAGATTTCAGTTTGTTTACAGTTTATAGGTCACATTAAAGGTGGAAACATTTCTGAAAAGTTTTTTCTTTGTCTCATTTTTTTTACAGCACAGAAACCTGACATTTTAACAGGGGTGTGTAGATTTTTTATATCCACTGTATATATACGTATATATATATATTAATAATTACTAAATTACTATATATATGTATATATATATATATATATATATATATATATATATAATACAAGTTAAACTTGTTTCATGCCCAGTATTCCAAGAAATACGATTATTACACTGCATTCTGGGAACCTTGGAAGGGACATGCAAATGTGCCCACAAAAGTTTTGCTCTTGCAATCCATAACCATATTAAACATATGCCGTTGCATCAAACAGCTTTAAGCAACCAAGGGAACCAAGAGGTCCCACCCCCTGAAGCCATGCAAGGTTGGGTTTTGTCAGTACTTGCATGGGACACCACCTAGGAATACCAGGAACTGTATTCTGTGCTCCACTGGAGAAGGATCTGACAACTCACTCTAATATCTTTGCCATGAAAACCAAATGGATCAGCATGGTGTCAGAAATAACTGTATATATAACTGTATATATATATGTATATATATATACTTAAAATTAGATGAAACTAAGTAGTTTTGTTTCAGAAATTATATTCATTTTTTAATATTACAAACCTTTTTACATTAGACTTTTACAAATATTTTATGAAACTTACATAGTTGTATAATTATTTTCAAATAACTCAAATTTCAAATCTTGTACTATTATCTATGTAATACATAAAACTTAATTACAAATCAAAACATATAGGCCTCCAATCAATTGGGCAAATTGTAATTACTGGAGCCCGTAATGGAGACTCTATAAGTTATTGATATTCAGTTGACCTCATCTAGCTACCTGCAATCAATTTGAAGATTACAGGCACAACATTCCCGCAGGTTGTCATAATCGTAACTCCAACTCATCTCCGCCTTTGATCTTTCACGCCCGCAAATGTTTCAATCGTTAAAATCACAAATTGTGATTCAATTGTAACAATTTTACAAGGGCGCAATTGCTTTTAAACCGATAAATGGCAAAAGTACCAAAAAATATTACAGTTTCTAAATAGGACCCGCAAGTGGATTCAACACCAGTGCACTGCAAAACCAAATATAAACACACTATGTACTGGGAAAGCAAAAAAAGGCATTATAATGAATTGCACAGCAATCCCCAAGGAAACAAATAGACCTCAAAACAATATGAATTTATTTTTCATTTTTTTGAATGGTCATGCATATGCCAATATGAAAAGTGTTGCTGTAAGATGCATAAAGCAAACAAGACACACTACATGACTAAATTGCAAAACAAAAACATAAAACTGTGTAAATTATCATTTACACTCACAGAGGCTCAAACGTGGACCCTAAAAATAATAATATATTCATTTATATATGCCATTCATCAGATCCATATTGGAAAAATAAACAGTGGCAAAATTACACCATCACATGACATATATCAAGTACCAGGGGAACATACACTACACTAGTGTAGTACAACCCATCAGGAAGAGCCGCAAACACACATGAAGGCTGTGCAGAGGCAAGTGGAGCAACAGCCAACTCACCTCCACCAACGCCAATCTATGCCCATCTTGTTATGTCCCACATCATTGTTGTTGGCCATGTGGCAACATGTATACCCATTATCATGTTGTGAACCCATAACAAGTGTTCTTGTATCAATGGATTTAAATTATCACCAGTCAGGGGAATGTTAATACTCAACAGAATCCCAATTTATATGTGTATTAACTCACAAACCTCACCAAGAATATTCTGCAAGCATGATATCCCAATGCCTTGAATAAAACCTAAAGTAGTTATGACTAATACATGTGACCACTTTGAAAGCACGCCAATGTCACTTTAATGGGCTGGAATGTTATCAATCTATTGGACAGTAACTAGGGCTCATTAGATTACATATATATGAACGTGACAGACATGTGACATTTGTTGATGTCACAAATCCCCAACCATTGAAAACACACAAACTGTGATAATGGTATAACAAAACTTTATTTGATAAAAAGAGCACACTCACAAATGTACACGACTGTGCATTAATATCAATTATTATTATTATTATTATTATTATTATTATTATTTTTTATTTGTATCGCGCCAACATATTTCATAGCGCTGTACAGCGGAGAAGAACAAGGAAATATACAATATGTAATATTGAGAACGGCAGAAAATGGAGAGCCCTGTTTTAAGCTTCAAGTCTTGTAAAAAGTGTTTTTTTCTCAAAGAACCCAACAAGATTAGAAACTCACCACTTAAAATCAATGGTGTAGTGTGGGCTGATACCGGAAGGGCAAAAGGCTTTTTGGCAGAAAGTGACACATAAAGGGTTAACTGTAATACTGCATAATAATAATGATGTATAGTATCTACTAGGGTTAAGTGTGGTCATTACACCACAGTAACCATAATCTCCTGAAAAAAATAATTTTCATATATTACTCAATCATGTAACCATAAATACGCATGGCGCTTCCATATGGTCATCATCTGCTCAATGAAACAGATGCATCAAATCATGGATTATGTCATCCAATTCAATTCCACACACAGTTAAGGAATACTTACTAATAGATGGTCATTATCTGAAAAAAAAAGAAAGAAGAGGCTGATAAACAAGCAATCACTGTATTTACAGTACAGTTTTTCATGCTGTTAACCAAAATAATAAACCAATTAACCTGAACTTCACCTACGAGCAGTGCTAACCATAGTGAATCTGTCCTGGGCAATCACAGTCTCTGTAAACTATTGAGGATGTCTAATTCAACAAGGAATGCTTCACTGTGACCACAATCAGTTAGTAAAGAGTACTATCACTATCTCCATATGGAATTGTTGTGCATCACTGATATCACATTTGATTTTTATACAGGTGGTACCATGGCCAAACAGATTAGAATGATCATATTACTCGTGAACACATACCCATTGATCCTGATGTAAAACAAAGGCTATCATCCATAATGTTTGTGAATTAAATTACACACATGAATCTGCTATGAGAATGTTCACATGCATGTATAACTACTGGTTTGGATTAGCAGATCCTAATGGGACTGTATTCATTGTAATTGATCATTAGTGATGATATATGGAGTCATATATGGCATTTCCGATCTATTTGCTGGGGGGTATGTCAGTGATCTAATGCCTGCTAGGCACTGGGTTGAGACTTTACTTACATAATATGATTGCACTGCTTGAAGATGACAAACATGTCTTCATGATTGTGAGATGTAACTATTAAGACATGAAGAAACAAGAACAATATATCAATCATAATACTATTAAGATTGACTACAACACCTCATCTCAATGGCAATCCACATTGAACATCAATCAGTGAAATTTTAAACCATACGTGTACACACTCTGTAGCCAGGCAATAGTATGTCAACATTTATACTAATTAATATTCTTTGGGGAGTGTTGATGAGGAGGACTTAGGGGATGTTCTCGTCTACCTCCTCTTTCTCAGCACTGGGTCCCCACCTTTCGTACCCGCGCTCCTCCTCCCTCTACCATGTGGAGGAGTGGGAGTGAGGGGTGTGTCCACCTGGCATGGCTGAGTAGCAGCTGTCGTTGACAGTAAGGTGTGACATGAGGAGGCCACCACTGGCTCAAGGTTGTGTTGGTGGAGGCTGTGGAACCAAAGCCTGGAGAGATATGAGCTGGCATTCCACCAATTCTAATTGCTGCTCAATTAGTGCTCTCTGGGCGTGTCTGTCCCTATTTGCATTTTGCTGATACCTCTCCATCCTTTGATTGTGCCTCCTCATCTCTCCATATATCAATCTGTTGCTGTTAAGGAGGGAGGTAGTGATTTAATTCTGCCTTTCGAGCTGTAGTGCCAGGTTACCCATTAGGGTGTAATGGCATGTATCCTCCCTCTGAATGTGGAGCAGGATATACTCAAAGTGGCTTGTGGGAGGAGTGAGGTCTGTCACAGGACATGCCAGGCCTTTTGATGGGCTGTGGTGTTGGCAGTGGTGATGGTGTTGGAGGCGCCGGTGGTGAAGTCCATGTTGGAGTATCCTAGGTTGGTGAAGCCCATGTTGGAAATGCAGGAGTGGTTGGGGTCCTGCCAAAGCATCCATGGGGTTGGATCAGATGACAGTGGTGGGCCTGCTGATGCTTTGGTTCCAGTACAAGGACATTTGTGGAGGTGGCGGTGGTTGCTGGCTCCAAAACATGTGAGATTGAGATGGCTGAACAGGCTGCGAATGTGCCAACAATGCATGAGGGGGCCCAAGGGGAGATTCACAGATTGGAGAACTTGGAGCACATCTTGCTGTTAATGAGCTAGTTTCATCTGATCTGGTTTCATCTTCCTCAATCACCGCTTCTAGGGGTATATCTGGTTCATCCTCCAGTGGAGCCAATGCCACTGCCTGTGTCTCTGTGAGTGGTCTAGGCCTCCTGGGTAATGAAATGAAAGGACTATAATGTTTGAGTTGGGATTCTCTAAACAATTGATTCCTCTGTGTTTCTATATCCCTGACATCATGGTCACAAATTGGCTGTGGTGAATATATTTTACAGATAAACACTGACCTGTATCATGAGCATTGTGGATCATGGTTTATATCAATATATGTAATCCTGCTGCGGTCGGCCATCTGCAGTTCATTAGGACACATGCTCAGCCTAATCTGCTGTGCAGTATGTGAGACTGACTAATCTGTGACCAATTCTCAGCAATGGTTGTTAACATGCAGATAAGACATGGTGCAGGTTAAGCTAGCACATGCAGTCCTTCAGAGTCTGTATCCACATATGCTGCAGTGTGCACATGTACTCTGTTTTGGATGATAAATCAACCTTGATCTATTCGGTGACTGTTAATAAGAATAAGTTGTAACTTTAGGTATTGGACAGACATTTGTTGATAACAATTCTGATTGATCGGATGTTTGCTTCCTGGATTTAAATAGTCATTGCAGCCCCATATATAATTAGTTGCGATTCGAGAGCTTACAGTACTGCATTGCTATTGTATGTCAATTATGTATGTGTGTGGTGTTCATGTGTGTTCATATGAGGGTGTGATGGTTTATATGATACTCACATCGCATGGTGCTAGGCACACCCATGTTCACCTGTCCTGGAAGGCACACTACTGCTACTAGCTTGATCCTTTCCCTCAGGATCCTCTCCCACTCTGTATAGGTTATAACTGGTGGTAGTCCACCACCGGTTGCATGGGCTGCTCTGGCCTCATCTGTCATCTTCCTCTTCACCTTCATTCCGCTGTCATCATATCTGTACTTGACCTCACATTCCTGTTGTCATACCCCAATGCATCAACAGCAGAAGCCACCTCCTTCCAGGAACGTGTCTGCTGGCTAGGCCTCCTTACATGTATGATGCTATAGCGGGCACTGATTTCTATGAGGAAGACCCTCATCTCATCTGGGCTATAATTGGGTGCCCTGTGCCTTGCCACAGCCTCTTGCCCTCCCAACTGTGCTTGTAGTTCCTGGCCTCCCTGTTCTCTCCCTGGGGCCGGTCCCTCCTCGCCACTACCTCCCCTCTGTGATCAGGCCCCTGACCGTCTGCCCCTATTCTTCTTGTACCTCCATCTGGGGGCACATTTGTTCCCCCTCCTGCTCTCCTACACCTCCCCTCACTGACCTGCCTCCTAGTCTCCCTCTCACTATACCACTACCGTTCCTCCTTTCCTTTTCACCTACAGCACAGTCAATGACTTAGGGTTTCCAGTAGAATTGAAAGTACAGTGGCATTCATTGGCGTTCTCCGGTTCCTATTTGTTATTTGGGTTGTAACAGGATAGGTAATTGTGGGCATGCTTAATTTTGGTGCCCTTCATTTGCAGCCACATTAAATTCGAGCCTCATAAGTGCAATGTGAAGCTTGCAATGGCTGCGAGCTTGAAGAGTCGCACATTTACGGCTCTATTAAATTAGAACAGGCTGCGAGTTACAGGTTTGAGAGCCAAACCCGTAAACCATTTGTCACTCGTTGGATGTGCGGCTGTGAACATGATCAATTTGTCTAACTCTTAGTTACTAATTGGTATGGAGGCAATGGCAACAGATATGGTCAGAATTACGACTCTGAAAAATGTAGTTGGGACTTTCACAGTCCTACGGGGTTCAGTTACAAGTTACGATTGGACCCACAGTGCAGAGATAATGCAATATTCATAAAGCCGTAAATATGATATTCTATCACATGCGAGTTACAGTATATGTATTAACACATTGATTGCCTGGATCGATATAACACAAAAATTGAACATGAAAGAAAGTATTTTTTGGCCTGATTTGTGAGCTTTAGAATGTTGGGCTGTTAATTCTAAGACCTTACATCACTTTCACTTTTAATAAAAGTACAGTATGTTGGTGATCTGTGCACTTAAAGTGCTACAAGTTGGACTTTACCCCCCTTGAGGGTCCTCTCTCGCAATCGTTGGCTTCTTGGCTTCATTTGCGAGTTACGAGTTTGAACGCAAGTGATTTTGATGCAATTTAATAGCTCAATTGGAACATAGCGCCTATGGGCTTGAAAGATCAAAGGATTTGAGGCCGCGAAGTTCCACTTTCCACTTTTTTCGGCCTTGCTGCGTCTTAACCCGCAAGTCGTCTGCCGGTTACTTTAAGAGGCTTATTTAATAGCTTTAAGTCCTGCGAGATACGTTACGAGCTACGAATCATAAATTAGTAGCAATTTAATGGGGCTGATGATCGGCCACATGGAAGTGTTACATAGGAAACCAAGGGTTAGGGTTTTAGGCTTTAGCCCTGTAATTGCAGGCTTGGATAAATCAGATACAGCTGGAATTGTAACAAATTTCTAACCCGCAGACATGCCTGTATGATGGTAATTATGGGCTTGGAATTGAATGGGGGCCATTATGTTTAAAAAAAAAAAAATTAAATATTGGTTAGCTACTGTGAAAAGGCTTACATGTATTGTTTTCCTTATATTTTGTTCTCGTTTAAGATATATCTTTACCATATTTTAGTAAGTATATTGTAGCTATCATTAATTACTACATATTTCTTTTATTTGTTTTCCAGTGTTGAGCTATTGAATTTCTCACGTCACATAATATGTGTAAAGTACTTTTATTTATTTTTTGTTTTAGACTTCATTAGCGTCCATAAAGGTGCTTATTTCTTATTAGATGTGTGGGCGTTTTCCTTTGTTGATTTTATTTCATGTTATATAATATTGAAATCATCTTAAACACATCCTTCTAGAACACTTCTATTAAGAGGGAAGGTCCACCATGTAATAAAAGTCCCCCATTTATCCATCACCGCTCCATCATACCATTATCTGTGATTGGTTAGTACATTGAGTACTACAGAGACACTGTATGCATGAGCTACAGGGGGCAAACCTTTGTTGTGACCATCTGGAAGGTTTCAGTGAGAAAAACAGAGCTTTTAATCACTTATTAAGAAAATGTTGTTTTAATATACAAATAAATATAATTTATTTTATTATGAAAAACAGAATACCTTCCATATTCATTTAATCCAAATTGTAACAATTTGTTAGTAGTTAAATATAATATGAACAAGACCTTATAGATATTATCTTATATTTGTTCTTTATTTGACGTCTAAACTCCATAACTGCAAATATTTACTTTCTGCTGTTTACGTTCATAAGGTAAAATTTCATAAATTGGTGTTATAAGCCATTTTCTATAATGCTCCAATAAAAAACATAAACATATTTTATTCAAAATGTGAGTTTTGCAATTTACTTTTCTTTCTATATATAATTATTCTTACTATTTAATACTTGAATGCAACTCACTTAAATCTATTTCTAAATTCATCATTGGTTATTACTCTTCCATTGTTTCCCAACAGGTGATAAATACATGTAATTCCTGCCTTCTTCCAGTTACTATAAATTAATTGGTCTCCTTTCAGGTGAAATAAACATTTTTACAATCCCATATTTTCAAGATAAACCTTGTAACTTTTTTTTTTTTTCTAACCACATACATTGGAACAAGACCATTTCTGAGATATCCTGTTTTACCAAATCTATCGAGTCTCTTGTCTCCTCTTTATAACCTGAAAGGTTTCCAGTTTAAGCCAAAGTAGAGCAATTAAAAAAATAAAAACATTTTTTTCAATGCTTCAGACTTACCTGAGCACAGCTTTTTAATTACTGGTACTGAGTTTACAGAACTTTATTTGCTTTAGATGCCATTCCAAAAAACACATTCTATAGTATTGCAGGTTATTAAAAGAGTTCTTTGGATGTCTGCACCCTTTTCATATCTACTTGACTTTTTATGTACATATAAAATCTAATTTTCTATCATAAAGTGCTTATTTCTTATTACATCTGTGGGTGGTTTCATTTGTGCATTTGCACTTTCAGACTAGATTTTAGTTGTTGAAATCTAATTGTGTAGTGCTGTGATCAGACTTATTGTACTTTTATTGTTTCTACTACTAACACAGGACTTTACAAACACCATCTACTAACTGGCAGAACTACCTTAAAGGAATTACACTCTATTATAAAAATAAAATTGAGTTTAAAACATTAGAATAAGAGTGTAATTAGACATTTTTAATGCTAGTTTTTAGTAGAAATTAATTGTGATATCTCTGCTGGACTGTGGAGGAATCCATGATACTTGGTTAAGGTTCCATGTGTCAAAGGGATGTTTACTCTTCTGCATGACACGTTTGGAATTATTGTGCAGAGCTGCCTGTTTCTGAACATGTGTGGGAAAAGGTTGGTGTCAAATTCAAAAGGCTCCAAATGTTTTACAAATCGTCAATCTTTTCCCTTATTTCCCACACTTCCCTCTACTGGCTTCAACTAAGAGAAAGTGCTCAGATCAAACAAGGTGGACATTTATAATGTAACTACTTATACAATTAAGACTAGATAAATATACTCTTCAAAAGTTAAGATATTCTATTAAATGTTTTATGTCCATGGCTTACATAGCTGCTAATGGTTTTTGTTAAATAGTTTACAAATGTAAATTGTCCCTAAAATACAGTGCTCCTTTAAATATAGTATGCACACTACTATAGTACTGAGTACAGACAGACTCTATTCACTCTCACTGGGGATTATAACAATGCTTAGTATTTAAATAGCAAATTAAAATATATAAACAAACACATAACAAATAAAATTAAATGAATCAATATAAAGTACTTTTATTCTATACAACATATTTGCCTAACGGCTTCCAGCAGATAATCTGAATATACACTTCACAGCACTCTATGCCAAAGTAGAGCAATTTAAATAAATAGTTTTAAAGGATTTATACTTACCCAAGTCAGTTATCAACAGATTACAGTTCTTTATATGTAGTACTGTGTTAGGAACATATTTTTATTGGGCCTCATTCTATTAGCGGCCGCAGCCGTTGCGGGGCCGCAAGGACCGGCCGCAAGCTATTCTGCTATTCTATTCCCTTACGGCCGGGGATTCCGGCAGGCTTGCGGCCGGTGCCTTGCTATCTCTTGCGGCCGCTCGCGCCGGAGGAAAGCCTTTGATCTAAAACGTCCGCAAGAGATTTGCAATTCAATTGCTCCGGGAAACCTCTCTGCAAGGCTAAAAGCGAGCCGCAGCTTACTTGCAGGAAAGAGGTCTCGCTAGCACCAATTAAGCACATAAAATAGCTCAAATAAAGCCATCCTGCACTTTTAGAAGACTGTGATGTACTGAAGCAGAGCATGATCCCCTCCCTTCAAAGACTGGGCCAGAGGGCAGTATTCCAACTTGATAATGACCCCAAACACACCTCCAAGATGACCACTGCCTTGCTAAAGAAGCTGAAGGTAAAGGTGATGGACTGGCCAAGCATGTCTCCAGACCTAAACCCTGTTGAGCATATGCGGGGCATCCTCAAATGAAAGGTGGAGGAGTGCAAGGTCTCTAACATCCATCAGCTCTGTGATCATCATGGAGCAGTGGAAGAGGACTCCAGTGGCAACCTGTGAAGCTCTGGTGAACTCCATGACCATGAAGGTTAAGGCAGTGCTGGAAAATAATGGTGGCCACACAAAATATTGACACTTTGGGCCCAATTTGGACATTTCAACTTAGGGGTGTACTCACTTTTCTTTCCAACGGTTTAGACATTAATGAGTTGAGTTATTTTGAGGGAACAGCAAATTGACACTGTTATACAGGCTGTACACTTACTACTTTACATTGTAGCACAGTGTCATTTCTTCAGTGTTGTCACATGAAAAGATATAATACAATATTTACAAAAATGTGAGGGGCGTACTCACTTTTGTGAGATACTGTACAGTTATAAGGCCCCATTCCAATCCTATACGTAACTGAGCAAACCGAGTCCTCAAGGACCCCCATGGCACCTAAATAATAAATAAACACTAACCAAAATAAATTACATTATTTAAATTAAATAAAATTACACCAGAATTCCCTGTTTAGTGCTGTAGCTAGATTCCAGGCAATACAAATATTAAGCGAAAAAGCTGTAAACAGGGTCGTTTTAACATAGGGGAAGATAGGGTACTCATTGAAAAAAAGACACAAAGTCAATAAAATTTTCAAACTTTTTCATTTCATATTAACTTTGAATAAACTGCAAACATAAAAAGAGAAAACATTTTTAAGGAACAGTACACTAAAAAAAAACAGTCCACTTTAAGTGGCAGATGTTGAAACTTCAGGCTCATCCTCCAATATGGCTTTTTTGTGACAAACTGGTCCAGGGACATTTGCCTCTGCTTCCTGAGCCTATCCAGCAGATGTTGGTAGCAGCACATTGTCCTAATAATAGTGCTTCTCACATTCCTCCCCCTTCACAGCTTTGGGATTGTTTGCACTACATTATCCATGAGCTCTTGGATGGAATGCAAAGTTTTGCTTAGGAACTCGGTGGAAAGTTCTTCACAGTGACGGAGCTTGTGCATAAAGGTGCAAAAAAAAAATTGTTTCCCCCCATAAAGGACCTGGCACAATTTGTTTTTTGGCTTCCTGACCGCCCCACCAGCATCAATAAAATTTCCGAAGGCCAGGATGAGTTCCAATCAGGCATTTCCCATAGGAATCAAGGTAAATTGAAATAATCTGTTCCGGACCTCAGATATTTCACATTTTAGTTTGAGGTGATGGTCTTGTTTTTTTTATACAAAACCTTAAAATCAACAGACATAAATAATAAAACAATTATTACATCAAACAATAGAGCATTTCACATAACTTTAACTGTACTGAGAGGACTTTAGGGCCCAATGGCATGGTGGTGATGTAGAAAAGGAGAAGGAGGAGAGAGGTTATTGCTTTCTACTTTGGTTCTTATAGGCACAGGTTACACTTTGGTTCTTGTAAGCACAGGCTGCACATTGACATTTACAGGCACAGACAAGCTGCACTTGGGCTCTTACAAACAAAGACTGCACATTGGAACTTACAGGCACAGACTTGCTGCACTTGGGCTCTTAAAGACACAGGCTGCACATTGGCTCTTACAGGCACATGCTGCATATTGGTTCTTATAGGCACAGGCTGCAGATTGACTCTTACAGACACAGGCTGCACATTGGCATTTACAGGCACAGACAAACTGCACCTGGGCTCTTACAGACACGGGCTGCACATTGGCACTTAAAGGCACAGGATGCAGATTGGCACTTACAGGCACAGACAGGCTGCACTTGGGCTCTTACAGTCAGAGGCTGTAGATTGGTACTTACAGGCACAGCCAGGCTGCACATTGGCTCTTACAGGAACAGGCTGCAGCCTGGGGGCCTCAGTGGCCACTGGGGCATCCAGTGGGCAAAGGGGGGGGGGGGTTTGAGGGAGATTGGGCTAGGGAAAGCACTGGGCCCCCCAGTACAGGGCCTCAGTGCATTGCACTGGCAGCATCACCAGTAGCTCCGCCCCTGGTTCTTTATGTTCCTCCATATGAGAATCACTGCTGTCCTGGGCTTCCTCAATGCCCTATTGTGCCAGTTTTGGAGGTCCTCATTGTTCAGGCTCTCGTCTGAAGCCTGAACCAAGTCCTCTATGTCCTGGGCGTACGCATCTCCCAGTTCAGCCGTTTTCACAAGGTGTATTATCTCTGCTATGTTGGGCTGTTCTAGTTGCACATCTCCAAACATCTCTGGCCAGATCCTCCTTCACACAGCTTTTAGACATTGCTGTGTCACCTCTTTCCAGGACAAATCAATATTTATGTTGGCCTGTATGATGTTTTTTTTTTCCAGAAATCCATCATGGATTGTTTATCATTGCTGTCCATCTGGTCAATGAGCTGATGGAATGTTTGGCGAAGATAGTAGGCCTTGAAGGTCGCAATGACCCCCTGATCCATAGGCTGGATGAGCGAAGTAGTGTTTAGTGGTAGGAACACTACTTCCACTGCGATGTAGCAGTGGAGCTCAGCCAGGTTGGTAGGGTAGCTTGGAGCATTGTCCATTGGCCTCAAATCCTCTTTGCCTGCAATAGTGCTGCACCGATAAGCAGAAATGCTGCCTAACCATTGCTTAAAGATGTCCATGGTGATCCAGGCCTTCCTGTTGAATTGCCAAATGACTGTCAAACTAGATTTTATGATGCCCTTCATAGCTCTGGGTTTCTTTGAGTATTAGACTAGCAGTAGTTTTTAGTAGACACATATACAAGCACAATTTTTAGAAATGTTACAGTACAATTATATATTATTAAATTCACAAGCATTTTAATGTTACATTTCATTGGTTAGAAAAGAGAAGTCTCAGATAGGTGTTAGTTTGTGTCTTTTTCTGCACAAGGGTTATTATGTCTCTCTCTCCTTTACTCATTCTTTTCCTTTTTCTTCAATGTTTTTTTCGTTTTCAGAATGCAAACTTTGGGAAGAAAGGTGTGTTAAATTTGAAGTAATTGTTTATGAACAGTTTTGCTCCTCCACACACGCACTTTTTTGCTCCCTCTTTCTCTCCCTCTATAATCTCTCTTTCTCTCTCCTCTTTCTGAATAAAGTTTATTAGGGAAAAAAACAACTCCTGAGTCAGTGTGCTGGGTGCAGAGCCTCAGCCACCTCAGTACTCTTTATTTAGCTGACTACCCTGTATATATCAGATAAGCCTGGAAGGAAGGCTCCTAGAGTAAAGCTTGTATTATATAGTAACAAAGAAGAAGGCATCTGCATCCCTTGGTGGACCTCCTTCAAGGCCCCTAGATTACAGCTTGTATTCTATATTTACATAGAATAAGGCATCTGCATCCCTATGAAGGACCTCCTTCCAGGCTCCTAGAGTACAGCTTGTATTCTATATTTACATAGAATAAGGCATCTGCATCCCTATGATGGACCTCCTTCCAGGCTCCTTGAATACAGTGTGTGTTCTATATTTACAAAGAATAAGGCATCTGCATCCCTATGAAAGACCTCCTTCCAGGCTTCTAGAAAACAGCCTGTTGTACTCCTACAAATGTTTACTAGGTTCCCATGTTTTAGATATTTTAATATTCTTCTCCACCCATTTGTATGTATATATTTGTGTGTTTAAATATGTCGACAAGCACATATATAATGTATATGACGTGTGTTTATATATATATATATATATATATATATAGAATATACATTATATATGTACTTGTGGAGCTTGCAATCAACAGTTTTAGAACAGTTTAGTATAACAGTTAACTTCTGATTTTATTTAATTCAAATGATACACAGGTCTTGTAGCCAGTTTAAGACGACGGAGTATGGTACAAGAAGTTGGGTGGTTTTTACTTCAGTTTTAGTTTTTGCATTGTCAAGTAAAATAACTTGATGTCTGCTTTTTAGGTTTTACTTCAATCAGTCTACCTGTAGGATCATTTAGCCTGTATAGTGTTGCAAAAATGTATTCAAAAATAGTATTTTTTCCCCATTACTATTGTTTTTGTTAAGTCATGTCTGTCACTCTGTAACCCTATGGACCACAACACATCAGGCACATCTGTCAGCCACTACCCCTCTGAGCTTCTTCAAGTCCATGTTCATTGCTTCAATAACCTCATTTATCTCCTCCTCTGAAGTTCCCTTATTCCTATGCCTTACATTTTTTTCTCTCAGAAATCCTGTCTTCTATTCTGAATTGTTCTTTACTCTTGCTTATCTATCCCTCTCACCATCCCTCTCTCTCGATCCCTGTCTCTCTCTATGGGATAATTTTTGTCTGTATCTAAGAGCTGCCACGGCTATACGTCCTGATGTAACATGTTTTATATGTTACTGGTGTTTTATCATTCAATGCCCCCTAAATAACAACTATATATCTATCTATATATATCTATATATATATATATATATATATATGTATATATATATATATATATATATATATATATATATATATATATATATATATATTTATATATATATATATATATATATATATATATATATATATATATATATATATTGTAACAAGGTACCCTTTGGTAGACTGTAAATGTTAGAGACTTCTGGGCTCTTTTTATATATTGTATTGAGTAGTTACAAAAACACAAATTGAATAGCTTATAGTCAGGAAAATAAACATCTACGTAAACAGGCTTACTTATACTCTGGAACACCCTGACTATAACCTGAGCAGCTTTTCTACTACAGGTTAAATTATAATTCATAAAGAAAAAAAAACAGTCTCTTGTAGTGCCACCTTGTGGCCAGGATACAAACAGTCCCTTATAGCGCCAGCTTGTGGCCCGGATACAGATAGTCTCTTACAGTATCCGTAGTCTTGTATATGTGGTGTAGTGCCACCTTGTGGCCAGGTTACGACTAGTCTCTTATATAGTACCAGCCTGTGGCCTTTCCACGTCTTCACTTAAATAACCTTGGATGAAGCATAGGGCCCGCCCTTCTCTCCCATATGCTTCACCCCAGGGACCCTTTGATATTGCAATAGGAACACTGCAATTTAACAGGACAAGCAATCAGCCTCTTCCCTGGGGTACAATAATTCAAGTAAAAGGTTTCTGACCTTATGGTAAATGGAGTGTCCGTCTCCTCACTAGCTTCAGTCTGCCATGCAGCTTTCTCCAGTCAGGTAACTCAGCAGCGTTCCACAGGTACTTAATAAGGATTTCTTTGCAGATCCAGCAAGACCTTTTACTTGCAGCCCCAGAGAAACAGCACTTCAGCATTCAGTATTGCAGCTTCTCAAAAACAGCTCTCTCTGCTCAAGGTTTCTTCCAGGCTCCTTATCTCCTGTGAACTTAGCTCGCGCCCTCTCTGCTCACACAGCAGCCTTTTAAATCCTCCTGACTTAGATCAGGTGTACTGGCTTGATTAGGCCGCAGCTCACACACTCCCCTTCTGTTCAAGCATGGATGTACAGCCCTACTCATTCTTCTGCTTATGTAGATCCCTTGCTGGATTCTAGTGCAGGTTATCTGTCCTTGCTGGACACTGTTACAATATATATATATATAAACTAGTAACTTGCCCGTCAAAAATGATGGCAAAATAGATTTTGATATATAGTGTGTCTCTTCCTCCCCCTAACTCCCCTGTGTCTCCTTCCTCCCTTATCCCCCCCTTTGTCTCTCCCCCCTCTTGATCCCCTGTGTCTCCTTTCTCCCTCTCCCTTTCCCCTCTCCCTCCCCTGTGGCTCCTTTCCCCCACGCTCCCTCTCCTGTGCCCCCTTCCCCCTCTCCCTTCCCCCTCTCGCTCCCCTGTGGCTCCTTTCCCCCCTCTCCCTCCCTTGTGTCTCCTTCCCCCCTCTCCCTTCCCTGTGTCTCCTTTCCCCCCTCTCCCTCCCTTGTGTCTCCTTTGCCCTTCCCCTGTGCCTCCTTTCCCCCCTCTCCATCCCTTGTGTCTCGTTCCCCCCTCTCCCTTCCCTGTGTCTCCTCCCCCTCTTCCTCCCTTGTGTCTCCTTCCACCCTATTTCTCCCCTGTGTCTCCTCCCCCTCTCCCTCCCTTGTGTCTCCTTTTCCCGTCCTCTTCCTCTCTCTTGTGTCTCATTTTCCCCCTCCTCTCCCTCCCTTGTGTCTTCTTTTCGCCCTCCTCTCCCTCCCTTGTGTCTCCTTTTCCCCCTCCTCTCCAGCCTTGTGTCTCATTTCCCCTTCTCCTCTCCCTCCCTTCTGTTTCCTTTCCCCCCTTCTCTCCCTCCCTTCTGTCTCCCTTTTCCCCTTCTCTCCCTCCCTTGTGTCTTCTTTCCCCCCTCCTATCCCTCCCTTGTGTACCTGCTCATTCTTCATTGGTGGTTTAGTGGACCAATGGCGTCCCACACCTGCTGGTGCATCCTCTATTCAGTGTAGGGACATAGCAATGACGTCATTCGGGAGTACCCACGCTGCAGTGCGGACGCGCCGGCAGGGGTTGACGCCATTGGTCTGCTGAACCACCAATGAAGGAGCAGGACGCGCTGGCAGCGGTGGGACGCCATTGGTCCACTGAACCACCAATGAAGGAGCAGGACACGTCGGCAGGGGTGGAACGCCATTGGTCTGCTGAACCACCAATGAAGAAGCAGGTACAGCCTACAGGGTCCATAACTCTTGCGGGCCAGCCGGGGGTGACACCTGGGAACCCGTAGGCTAACCCGTGCGGGTCAGTCAGGGGTGATTGCACACAGTGAGCTCATTGCACCTGGGGGTGATGTGAGCCCAGCATAGAGTGCCTTCGGGGCTCATTGCAGCCTAAGTCGCTGGCCTGTCTGTCCTTCGGCGCTTATTGCAGACCCACAATTTTTAACATTGCATGACCAACATCACAAACGTGACAAACAAACTCACAGATCCACAACTATATAAATAATATATAACATTGGCTTTGTAAGTGAGGAGAAACTGACTTCTTTAGGCATGTGGTACATATGCAAGTATTAAATAGATAATCTAGTGATTACTTGAAAAGATCAGAAAATCGAAAAACAAACAATTCTGATCACTGTAGATTGTGCTGTAGAAATATTAGTCTTTAAAACCAGTTTTCAAGCTGGTTTCCAAGTTAAATGCAATACTGGTTGATAAGTAAAAGTCTCAGTGCTTTTTCATTCAAAAGCTGGTATACAGTGAAAATGTACACACAAGGTTACTGGCTAAAAACGTCCTTTTGTCTGGTGCTCCCTTTCACTTTCTAAATGCGTCTTTAAATACTTAAAAAAACATGTTCCATATAGGCTCGACCTTCCAATACAAAATCCTGTGCAGGTACAAATAGAACTATGCCTAAAAGTATACCTTTACAAATGATAATTCCATATATCAGAACATAATTTCCTCATCAAAATTGGGAACATGCAATGCCAACAATACACAGTCAAATTTAAATATCCTATCTTTCTCAGGTCTGAATATTATTTGGTTGTATCTTATTTACTTCAGTAACGGTTGGTACCACCTATTATAAAAAAAATAATAATAACTATACTCCTCATTTAACTTGTTTCTAACCCTGAAATCAAAAATAATTTCCCATGACCTTTTTTTTAGCTATATCTTTATTTGATTCAGTTACTCTTACTTCTTCTAAGATCTGCCATCTCAAATCTGTTTATATTGATGAAAATGCCTCCCTACATGGCATCATTGTCTTCACTATACTTTAGAATACTACCGCTAGGTTCATTCAATCTGATATGAAGATTACATTCTGTTTTACCTACATAGTCCCTCCCACAAGGGCATTTAAGTAGATAAATCCCATTTTTAATTGAGGGTTAATTAAGGTTGAAAAAAGACCTTTAGTCCATCAAGTTCCACCTTTCTAGATCTCCTCTGATCTGCAATATGCAGATTAATTGTTAATTGATCCAGAGGAAGGCAAACAGAAAAAAAACCCAAGTGAAACTTTGCCAATGGTCTCGAAAAGGGAAAACCAATATAAAATTCCTTCCTGACAAGTACTAAAATGTTTATTCTAGTAACATTCCCTTGTGTAGGATAGTAATGTTACTTTTAATTACTAAATTACAATTTTGACAATTCAGAGATGGACATGTCCCATGTTTCTTAGTATGCAGATATTGCAGTTATTTTGTTGTTTATTAATATTTCCCCTAAATAGGTGATCTCCAAAATTCCTAAATGAGCATTTATTTTATCTTCTTAGATTTAGAATTAGACAAACAACAAAGGCGGAGCTACCACTGGTGCACGGCAAGTGGCCCTGCTCTGGGGGGGGGGGTCCAGTGTTGTGACTAGCTAACTCTGCCATGGCCTGACGCTGCCGCCCTGCAACCCCTGCGACCGTCTCGTGGCCTCCGTAGCCCTCCCGCAGCCCTGCGTCTCTCCTGCAGCCTACCAGTGGCCCCCGCAGCCAATGAGGCCCTTGCGGCCCCCGAAGTGCAGCCTGTGTAAGAGTCAATCTGCATCCTATATCTGTAAGAGCCAATGTGCAGCCTGTATCTGTAAGAGCCAATATGCATTTTGTATCTGTAAGAGCCAGTCTGTAGCCTGTTTCTATAAGAGCCATGTACATCCTGTGCCTGTAAGAGCCAATCTGCAGCCTGTGCCTGTAAGAGCCCATGTGCAGCCTGTGCCTGTAAGTGCCAATTTGCAGTCTGTGTCTGTAAGAGCCAATATGCAGCTTTTGTCTGTAAGAGCCAATGTTCCACCTGTGACTGTAAGAGCCAATGTACAACCTGTGTCTGTAAAAGCCAATCTGCAGCCTGTGCCTGTAAGTGCCAATGCGCATCCTGTGACTGTAAAAGCTCATGTGCAGCCTGTGTCTGTTAGAGCCCATGTGCAGCCTGTGTCTGTAAGAGCCAATCTGCAGCCTGTACCTGTAAGTACCAATGTTTACCATGTGTCTGTAAGGAACACAACCTGTTTGAGACTCATCCTGCTGTCCAGAAGTAATTAAGTATGAGAGCCTTAATTGCACCGGGGCCCTTCATGCACTAGCTCCGCCACTGACAAACACCATATTTCTGAATTCTTCTATCTATTATGGGCACATGTTCTTTCATCCACTGTAACACATCAATGTCATATCCTCTTTCACTAAATCTATAAACCATCAGAGTTGCCTGATTGTGATATCTTTCATTGATGCTAGTTTTTCTTCTAGATCTAATCAACTGACTTTTTTCGTAATCCTTTATTCAAACCCTCTGGATGAAAGCTGCTATAAAGCAACGTGTTCTTTTTATCTGTACTTTTCTGATATAAAAATTGCAAATTTATCACCTTGAACAAATAATAATACATCTAAAAAATCCATACTCTAATTATCACACAGTATGTTTTTAATTGTAAGAGGTAAAGAATTTATTTTCTATACCATTGCAAATCGTTCTTCATTTGAGCCATTTCAAGTAAAAAAGTTCACATACCTATTATTAATCTTGATCTTATCTTTATATACGGAATCATTAAAAATAAAATTCATCTCAAAGTCATATATAAATATATTTGCATATGAGTGTTTCCATGACCCCGTGGACTCATGGACTGTGGACAACTGGCTATAGATAGACACTAGCCCATATGGCTACCACCCCAAGGTTCATTATAGTGGCCATGGGACTATTTTCTAGTTATGTATGGTGTAATGTTGGGCAACAGGCCTTGGTTATGTACACTGGCTTCCAAGAGTCCATTCCAACTAGTCATTTGAGCATAAAAGGTTCACTGTCATTTTTGTATTTTTTTAAGCATTTATTTGGTGTTCAGAATGTGTTTTAGGATTTAAAAGTCCCATTGTGCTAATAAAAATATTTTGATATTAATACCACTTTATTGGCAACCAGTAAGAACCTCCTGTTGTCAACTTCAATACCTAGTTCGCTCCCAGTCCCAGGGTTGGGCTACTTGCATCAGCAGAAGAATAGGCTCCATAGACTTCTATCCAAGAACACTGTAACGGAACCCATCACTGTTTTACCCTGTTTTATGGTTGTTTAATTATTGGTTAAAATATGATCCTACTGTTATATTATATGTATATTGGTTTATGCTCTGCAGAATATTAGCAGACTATTGCAGACCTAGGCTAATAGATAATCCTATTACAGAGACTTCAGAGATAAGGGAGTCGATTGTATAAAGTGTTTTCATTCTCAGATAAGAACAAAGACGGCTGATTTAATCAATGTCTGATTATATCAAGTTGCCAGGGAGGTGTGACTTACCTATTGTTTTTTCTATGTGTATTGTGTGGCCAACTATGGGGGATGTGGATTGCCTGTGGGAAGAGATGTGTATATATATTTCTAACAAAATAAAGTCAGTATTCATTTGACTCCCAAATTGTGTGTCGTCCAATATGGGAGGTCGGGGATGGTGAAACTGTAGTGCCTCTTGGGTATTTTACTGTATACCAGCGGAGATATTGGATTTGTGTTCCAGCTCCGTTACATTTGGTGGCAAGTGGCGGAATTGTTCCCACGGTCAGAAGGACAGCTACAGGAGACACCATTCCGTGGAGTACAAATTGAGGGCAACGCTAGTATCCGTACAGCGCCCCTGGCTACAGCAGGATGGAACCGGCTAGTTTTCGGACAGCGTTCCATCATGAGGAGGAGGAGGCGGCCGCGGACTACAGGGATGCAGACAGAAAGGAACTCATGGTTACAGTACCTCTTATTGCCCCACAGACTGAGTTTGGAAGAGAACTCCAAAGCAGACTGGCCTTTTTCCTAGGTACGCTTCCCATAAAAACCTTGGAATGGTTAATGACAGATGTCCACAAATACATTATGGAAAAGCAGCGAGCACAGGAGCGGTCCATCTTGGGAGCTGCTAACCCACCTCCCACCAAACCCCTCCACGGTACATCAGGTGCCACACGTGTAACCAGCAGGGCCACATGCAGAGAGACTGTCCCAGAAACAGAAACCGCTCCACGTTGAATACTCCAACTAATTCTCCTCCCCAGCGACAGTGTGTATCCCAGGGGGCCGAAGGTGTCGTCCTTCCCCCCCAGCGGCAGTGTGTACCCCAGGGAGCTGAAGGTGTTGTCCTTCCTCCCCAGCGGCAGTGTGTACCCCAGGGAGCTGAAGGTGTCGTCCTTCCTCCCCAGCGGCAGTGTGTACCCCAGGGAGCTGAAGGTGTCGTCCTTCCTCCCCAGCGACAGTGTGTACCCCAGGGAGCAGAAGGTGCCGTCCTTGCTCCCCAGCGGCAGTGTGTACCCCAGGGGGCCGAAGGTGTCGTCCTTCCCCCCAGCGGCAGTGTGTACCCCAGGGGGCCGAAGGTGTCGTCCTTTCCCCCCAGCGGCAGTGTGTACCCCAGGGAGCAGAAGGGGCTGTCCTTCCTCCCCAGCGGCAGTGTGTACCCCAGGGAGCTGAAGGTGTCGTCCTTCCTCCCCAGCGACAGTGTGTACCCCAGGGGGGCGAAGGGGTCTTCCTTCCCCCCCAGCGGCAGTGTGAATTTGTGTTCCAGCTCCGTTACAAACACAATTAAGCCATCAAATATAATGAATAAGATTAAATAGCAACTTAAACACTCGTTTCAACAGACAAAGGTTAAGCGGTGTTAAGTGCTCTGAAAATGATACCCTTTTGATGCTTTGACCCCTTTGATTTGTGGTTAACCACAGATTAAGAGATACTTGACCTTAGTCTTTGTTTGTGAAACCCATTTATTCTAATAGGAATCGGATTGTCTAGAATTCTTGTGTGAAGTGTTGGTAAGCACCAAAAAGTGGGTACAGCTCAGACCCATGGGCTGCTAGTGCATAGTGGTAAATGGACAACCCCCCTCCCAAAATAAATGCACTGACTTAATCCCCCATCACTTACTTAATTGTATAATTTATAATAAAAATGTTTTATCATGTTCAATATTCTGTTTTTTTAATAGCTGCTGCTCTCACTATAAATTTGAAAACCCTCTGTGCTGCAGTTAAACACACTGACATATCACATCTAGCACCCTGCTGGTGACTTGCCTAGTACTACAAATTAGGGTACATGTGAGAATTAAAAAAAAAACAGCCACAATGCTGTCTATGCCCAAATTGTGCTTTAACTGAAAGAGCTGAGCCTGTCCGTCAAACGCAGCATCACCCAATCAAAATGGCTGGTAGGGAAAAGTCCTGTATCATACAGGGACTGCACCTCTCACAGTCCCCCCGGAAGTGAATACATTGGTGCAATCTCAATAAAGTTTATTGAAAAAAATAACTCACAGCTCACAGTACATGCAGTTAGAGGAAGCTGCGTGTAAAGCTTTAGTTTTCTCAATACTCTGGTGGTCTTATTGATTCTGACTACCCTGCTCCACACACCAAGCTTGTGACCTGTCTGTTACCACCCCGGCCTATACCAGACAGGAGCAGCTGCAGAGCTCAGGTGAGTCCATATCCCTCTTTGTGTCTTGCTGTTGTTGTTGTTCTGACTCTGTGTCTGTCTCTCAGTGACCACGTGGATGCAGCACAGTAGGTACAACTGTCTGTGTTTCTAGTTGTGCTTATCCATATGGTTTTCATGGCAAAGATACTGGAGTGGGTTGCCAGTTTCTACTCCAGTGGACTTCATTTTGTCTGACCTCTCTAAAATGACCTGTCCATCTTGGGTGACCCTTCATGATGTTTTTTGCAACTTAATATTAATTATGTAAAGGCAGCCTATAAACTGAATAAATATTTGTATTTTGTATTTTTTGCAAACACATATATTTATTTAAATATATTTTTTAAAGATAATAATGTTTAAAATGTAGGGAGAAACAAAACAGTACTGAGTCATGCAGAACCAACTTGGGGTGTAACTTTCTTGTTCTGGTCTGTTGTTGGTGAATTATCACCCAGTCCTTCTGTAGGTGCAAGATGTTCCTCCCACGTGCTGTTTAGTCTCTTTTTACTTAATCTATTTGCTCATTTAACAAATATCTATTTATGCAGTATAGTATATTTATGCAGTATCCCAGTATATTTGCTGCTATCATAGTATCTGCTTTTTATTATTACTGACTCAGTCATAAAATACCTGACCTAGGCTCAGAGTGATACATAGAGATGTATGGAGATGGGGGGGGGGGTATTGAGGGCCGGAGGAGAGGGGTAGAAAGAGAGATGGATTGACAGGGAGAGAGAGGGATAGAAGAAGAGGCATATCATCTATCTCTCTAACTTTCTATCTCCCTCTCTCTCTATCCCTTCTTCTCTATCCCTTCCCCTCTCTCTATAAGTTCCTCTCTCTCCCTATGCCTTCTTTTTTCTATCCCTCTCTAACTCTCTATCCACCTCTCTCACTATCCCCCCTCTCTATCTCTATCCCTGTCTTTCTCTATGGGATCACTTTTGTGGGTGAAGACTGTGTCACTAGGCAGGGTTTATACATGTTGTGGTAACATGTTGTGAATGGGAGCGGTTTAGAACGGTTGGGTGGAGTCAATGTAAGGGGAGGAACCAGGTCTCTGTCTTGTACCCCACCAAGTTGGAAAGTCACCAGCCGCCACTGCTCAGACTCTTCAAGAATCCATTAGCCAAATCCCCTCTGACTCAATAAAAATATTTTATCTGAGTAGAGGTCTGTTAGGGAACATGCTGCCGGGCTCTGCCACTCTGTTCTCTCCACATAGAGGGATCCCCAGTAGCAGTAAATTTAACATTATACATCGCAGGTTACTAGATCCCCATGTGGGTTAAAGATACAAACCCCTCGCCCAGACACCATGTCTACAGAAGTTACACTACCTAATTACTCCCTGCTATGCCCAAATCCTTATCCTGGTACCCGGTAACTTGCCCTGTAACTCTTCAACTTGGTTGGAAGAATTTGCAATTTGTCTAGCCTCCGGTTAAAGACATATCTAAGTTTCTCTGTTCTTACCTTTTTCTAATCTAACACATACTGCTTATATCAGAAATACACATTACATTGAGTCATTCTAAACACATACAGATTTATTTTATTTAAAAATAAAACTTGTTTTCCGCATTTAGAGCTGTTTACAAAGGCACAGTGTACCTACTAATAGAACCACTGCATTCAAATATGGATTTTAACCCTTTACTAACCTTCAAGCCAGCAGCAGCTCTATGCAGAGATCTACAAAGCAGTGTCTGGCTCCTCCTGCTTCCTTCTACACAAACTGCCATCACTAATTGTTACATTGTATTAAAATGTATAGCTGCGTGTTATTGTCCAAAACTAATTATTAATTTTATGCTAATTTTAGCAGGGATTTTCAGGGGTGTTAACTCACAAAAGCTGCTGTTTGCAAACTCATGAGATTTAACAAACATAAGGGTGAGTTTGTTAATGTTTCTTTTGTTATTTCATGCACATTTTTTTTTTATAGACTACTGATTCTCCCTTTATCAGATGCATTCAATCAGAATCCAGAAAACGTATATATGCCTCTAAGCTATCTTGTGTCAGGGATCGAAAGAACTTAACAACCTGCAGGTAGGATTGGTGTTCTTGGCCTTTTCAAGCCCAATGAAGAGTGGGTTGTGACAAGGGCGCCATACTGAAATTTGTCATTTTTAGCACCTGTTTTTTAAAGGATGTTGAAAAACACATTCTAGACCTTCTGTATTTTGGATGGACATATACAGATTTTGAACATCCATGTACATAACAGTACACTTGCTTCATCCATAGTAATATCAAAGCTTTAACTATACGTTGTAAATGAGTATCCAATAAAACTCCCAATTGTTGTAAGAAATAATCCTTTCCAGATACTATGGGACGATGTTTCCAATCTTTATGCACTTTAGGCAATACCTAATTCGAGTTTAGAGTGTTCCTTAATCAGTGATTTTTTAAAGTTCTAATGGAATGGTTGCTTCAAATTCTGAGACCTCAAGAAATTTATTAATTTGTGTTTTAAACTGCAAGGTTGGATCATGCTCTAACTTGATACAGTACTTCTCATTATCAAGCTGTTTTAAAGCTTCCTCTACATATTGATTTTTATTCATCATATCAAAGCTCCCTCTGTTATCAACCTTTTTCACAATAACATCATCATCTTTTTTTTTTTTTTTTTAAGTCAGTCATTGCTAACCTTTTCTCATAAGTCAAATTACTTTTTACTTTAGCTTTATTATTCAAATACTACAAATTAAGAATTCTTTATGCATGGATCAACATTCCTTTTGGCATTTTCATTTATTTAGCATTAAAATGTCTTTTAATTTTATACCAGCAATTTTTCTGTTGTCATTTATTTCACTTCTAAACCACAATTTTAACCGGACAGATCTCGAAAATGTATAAAGGTTCACTTTAAAATCCAAATATGTAATTTGAACTGTAGGCAGAAAGCCAAATCCTTTATTCAAGTCTCTTTTTTTAGACAGGGAAACATGTATTGACGGAGCATTAATTAGTAAGATAGTCACCTGATTTTAGGGTACACTTACCTTTTCTGTTGTTTCTTAGTACTCAATCGTGTCAACGTTGAAATCCCCTGCCCTTTGATAGATCAAAAAAAATTCTGTCAGTTCCATGGGCATTTTCTATAATGGATAATTCTGATCTGGGTCTTTATCCAGACCAAATATATCTTAGGGACTACCAACATCAATACCTCTCTCACAAATTCTAGATCTATTTTGCTATTGCTGTTCTGCTGCCCAAATCATAATCAATACATGTATTTTCTTTTTACAATATGTTTTCAAATAATCAGTTTTTCTCTTGCAACTCTGCTTATTATTTACACTATTCCACCTTGATCAGCATCTTTTTATTCACTGTGGTAAAATTCAAGTTTTCTTATTGAATACCTTTAATTTGAAGTTGTAGATATTGTATTGTCAACAACATCAACAAGATCTAATAAACATTTATTTAGTATAAATTATTTATTCCCATTACAGGGTATAGATAAAACAGGTATATGCAGTCCTCTTGAAATCCTTTGTAGTTTAAAATACTCTGTCATTATAGAGAAATACAACTGTAAACATATTCAAAATGGTGCCTAAAATGGTATAACGATGGTCAAAGGGACCTGGCTGAACAACAAACTAATCTAAGGTTCTCTACAAAATTAGATTACTAAGAAAATACTAACCCAGAATGTGACCCATGAGGGGTATCTCCTATCTGGGAAGCCGGACACTAACTTGCAGGCTTCAAAACAAACTCAGGCCCTAGTAGATATACTAATATCATTTTGCCGCCTGGATCCCTAATTCTCTCTCCTACAGTGTGCCTTTACTCGTTCTTGGTGATTTCAACATTGACACTCCCACCTTTCCTGCAGCTGCTAAATTACTTTCACTCACCTCTTCCCTTAGCCTCTCACAATGGACAAAATCCCCAACTCGTGGACAACTGATGGACACTCCCTTGGCCTTACTTTTACCTCTAACTTCCACCCTTGACACTCTTGGCCCCATAACCACATGCATAAGCCCTCACTTTCCTCCATAAAAATAGCACACCACACAAACACACTACATCCAGAGGTGCTCCCGCACTGCTGAATGACTTTTGAAGAAATATTTCACTTCAGCAGGCAATCTCCATTCCAGGTTTTTTTTGCACACTTATTTCTCTGCCCTCAATTTTACCAAACAGCACTACTTCTCATCTTTAATATCAAATCTGTCTTCCAACCCCAAACATTTGTTCACAACATTAAAAAGTCTCCTCTTCCCACGCCTCTCTCTTGCCCAATCACCTTGTTACCCAATCACCACATCTCCATAACCATTTATGTCCATTGAGACCCCAATAGTATCTAAAACATTAACCCATGCCACAGTTGTCCTTAATTCTATTTGGACCAATCAGATTGCTCAGATCTGATTGGTGCAAATAGATTGAAAATCAATATTGAATAGAGTGACAACTCAGAACCCATTCTGATTGGCTGAAATGTGATTGGCATCTATTTCAGCCAATCAGAATGCACAAAATATCTATTAAGCTGCAGAAAGTGTGGCAACAGTTATATTTGTTTTCCAATTAATTGGGGGGTTGTATTAGTTAGTGTAGTGTAGTGATTTTGACTTATAGTGCCATTGGCAACCACTTGGAACTTCATGGGTTAATGTTTGAGTACCACGGGGGTCTACATAGACCCCCATGGTTGTTAGGGGATTAATAGGGATACCATAATGATCTGTATAGACCCCCATGATATCTAAGGGGTTAATAGGTATACCATTGTAGTTCTTTAAGGATCCCATGGTATGGGGTTAATTGATTAGATGCCGCAGAGGTCCTTAAAGGACCTCCCCAACAGGGGTTATTAATTAGATGTCACAGGGGTTCTTTTAGGACCCATTCAGCATTGAAGATAACTGTATGTGCCCCTGTGGCACAGGGTTAATGTTTTAGATGCCAAGGGGGTCTCAGTTTACCCCCATGATTATGTAGATGGGGCTATCGGTTTATAGGGATCGGGCGTGAGCAGGGAAGGAGGCAATCAGAAATGAGGAACGGGGATATTTTCCACCACATGCATGGATATAGGGAATTTTTCATTGGCAGTTGGTTTGTAAGAATGTATTAATACTGAGCACAGACATATTCATAATCCTAAACCTTGGAACTTTAATAACACAACTTGGGTTTGTGAGTTGCAGGTGTGCTCAGCATTTTCCCGTCTGTGGAGCATCTCAAAACCTATTCTGATTGGCTGAAATATGATTGACATCTATCAGAATGCACAACATCTCTATTTAGGCCGCAAGTGGCAATTGCAATGGGGGAGCTCCTCTTTTGAGTAGCTACCCTAGTGCAAGTTATTATTATTTTATTTTAGAACAGCAGCATTTTTGTGGAAGGCCTTTCCATGGTCCAGAAGAGAGAACAAGGCCTTCAATCAGGCAAGAAGAAGGCTAGACCTTCTTCAAGGGTTATTTTTTTTAACTGTTTTATTGTGATTTTTTTATTTTGTATGTAATGTTACAGTTTACTGTATCCTATTTTCTGTAATTATAGGTTTTATTATTTTTGATAATTGAAGTTTTTTTTTATTTTTGATAATGTAGTTTTTTTTTTGTAATTTTTTTGGGTTTGTATTATTTAGTGTAGTGATTTTGTCTTTGAGGACCTCCATGGCATTTCATGGATTAATTTTAGGTTACCATGGAGGTCTATCTAGACCCCCATGTTTGTTAGGGGCTTTAATAAAGATACCATGGGGGTCTGTATAGACCCCCTTGGTATCTTAGGGGTCAATAGATATATAAAAGGGTCAATTAATTAGATGCCACAGGGGTCTTTTAAGTGGCAGGAGTTAGTTTATTCAAAGCTGCAGGGGTTAATATGTAGATGGAACAGAGATCCTTCTAGGACCCACAAGGCATCAGAATTAAATATATTTCCACAGGCCTCCATTAGGGATATCTTTGAGGGGGTTAAAATGTAGGTGACACAGGGGTCCTTTAAGGACCCTCGTTGCATAGGGTTAATGATTTAGATGTCATGGGGGTCTCAATGAACCCCCATTTTTATGTAGATGGCGTGATCGGGTAATTGAGGAGCATGCATAAATGGACATAATCCCCAGGGATTTTCATTGGTGGCAGGAATGTAATAATACTGAGCACAACCTTACTTGTAATCCTAAACTTTGGAGCTTTACTTACAAGACTTGGGTTTACAAGTTTCTGGTGTGCTCAGTATTATTGCCACTGTGGAACATTGAATACATGTGTAACATTACTGAAGAAGCACCCCCAACCTAAATTACGTTTATAAGTAGCTCATAACAGGTATCAGGAGCAGAGGGATAACTCCATGATATAGATCGATAGAAGCAGCGTTCCAGCAAAATGGCAACTGTGGATAGAGCAATTGTGTGATTCCTCACTGTACCTAGATAAAATGATTGATCTATAATTACACAAACATTTGTGTAAGAGAAGGTATTTTGTGAATTATGAATGTGTGCTACATGCATTTACTACTTTTATTTTAGCAGTATTCAAAAAGATCTACATTGTACAGCAATCATTGATATACACTATATAGTTACAGGTAGCATAATTAGTCACATCATGGCATAGGACACCTTAATAATACATTGTACAATTGTGTTTATAGCAATATTACACTATATTGTATTTTTTTTTTGCACTTCACATTAATCTTTGAGACTATTGCATCTCAAAAAAAAACTTGTAATATCACATACACTAAAATTAGGGTTTGTTGGATAAATTAGTTGCACTTATTTTCTGTTATGTTTCAGTGCCCGGTTTGGATATGCCGAAACCGTGAAAAAATAGGAAATAAGGTCCACTGAAAGTATAGCCAATTTTTGCCATCACATTGATATTTTGACATTAGGACAAACCATTCTAACGATAGAAAAAAGATGGACAACTAAACCTTTGAGTCTAATAAATAACTGTAATACTAAATACTATTTTTTATCATTATGTTGCATTTTTTAATAATCACTTCAACACCTCCATCTCTTAGGAAGCTAGTTGATTAATGGGAATTAATTGGAATGTTGACAGGGGTTTTAATTTTATAATGTAACATGAAAACATAAACACACACGCACACAGACACATTAAATGTTGGGTTGCTTGCTGCAAACAGCATGAGATATGTGTGAAATTTAATAGCCTAAGCTTACTTTATGCAATATTCATAAAACAAAGCAAAGTCAGTTGATTTAAACAAGATTTTCCACAAAACTAATGACCGGTAAAAATCAAGATAGTGCATATTTCAGCCAAGTGTAACTAGGTGGATAATGGAAAATGTCAGCTACTAAATGCAGGAACAGTTTAGATGATTTGCATAATCCAAAGTATTAGAACAAACAAGGATATTTGTGCTGTGGAACAAGTTATGAAGATAGAATTAAATCAAGTGAACTGTTGCTTATCTCTAGGTACCAGATATATATCAAACACAATTACAGTGTCAGTTGGGCAAATTGTTTTATGTATACCTAGCACATAAATATGCATATGATATTTTACATATATAAAAAGCTAAAGAGATATGTTTGGCATTTGAACTTGAAAAGTAAAATAAAATTAGTAAATTAAAGCAATATGAAAAATGAATAAAAATGTGTTGCTTGTCCTGTTAATGAAATCCCATCTGTAGAACTAAATGTAGTCAGGCAATAATACTGATAATGGCCACTTGGTCTTAAAACATAATATAAAGCTTCATTTCTACTATTAAATGCGTAAACTATAGTTTAATTATTAAACAAAAACATTGAAATGGGCGCAAAAAGCTCTATGAGACTAAGAGACATGTATCAAACTGAACCAAAGCTGGGGGATAAAGGCAAAAATGGATGAAATCATCAACAAAGTAAGGTTTTCTAGTTTACATTAATGAGGTAAGAGATATCCATATCCTATGTTCATCTATGGAGTGTAGCGCTCAGAGTGTTTCAGACTGTGGATCAAAACTATTTAAAGCACCCTATTTACTGAACAGCTTGATGGGCAGAGCCTGGGAAAATGACTTAGACCATCCAAACTGTGTGTTGCGACACGTTAGTGTGTTGGCGGCAATGTGTAGGTGTGTCACTCGAACGCAATTTATGTATGTGCTTGTATCTCTTACAAGGGGTTAGTTTAACCTCAGGTTTGAATTTCTGTGTTGCAAAATGATGCATGCCTAAAAAGTGTGTCACCAACATGAAAAGTTTGGAAAGCACTGCCTACAAGAAAAAAAAAAAAAAAAACAGAAGTCTTGAGTGCAAATATACTTAGAAAAGAACAACTTATTTAATCACAGTGATTTAAAAATTGTATATGATCAAATGCTTAAAAATCATGAAAGCTGGTACATTACAGTCATCTTTTAACTACATAATGCAGTTAAAGTGAATTGTTGTCACAATCATAGCACGGCAGATCAGAATATATTTTTTCCAGGAAAATGGCCTATGATATGGGGAAATATACACAAATGATAATGCCATATCCTGCATTTTTAAACATAAATATTTCTTAGCAAATATACTAAAACCTCATACTGATTGTGAGCGTTTTATTAGATATTTTAGAGATAAAATACTCTACTCAAAATGGTTAAGCATAACGTCTAGCTTCTAAATTACTGTAACTTTCAATAAGGAGAACTAAGGCCATGATCAATCTGGATATATCTGGAACTTTAAAACTGTGAAATTATAAGGGAATAGAAAATACTTTGTATTTAGAAGAAAAGCCAAGGCACAAGCTCTAAAAAATGATTTAAACACAAGAAGGCTGAATAGCTTTTTCATACTCTTCTTCACAGATGAAGGGTCGCTAACAACATTTGATTACCAGAATAGCCTCATATAATGTACTTAATGGCCCTACTGTCACTTTGCAAAAAAGTATTAGTGGTCAGAAACAGCTGCACGGATCAATAGTACTAAATCAATGGTTCCAGATAGAATGCCAAGGCAAATGCTAAAGGAAATTATTATGATTAAGTCAAGACATTCAATTAGAACAGACTCAAAGCTAAAGACATAGAATGATGAAGTAGAGGATATATGTATTATGACAGAGTAATATTTTGTATATACAGTAAAAGAGCTATTCATTTTAACAAAGTGTGGTTCACCTTTACAGTTTGTAAATGCAAACTGATCTATTTAACTCCTTATATCCTTATAAAAGAAACATCATAATGACTGTATTTTTTTAATCAGAGAAATATGAGACCTTACAGAAATATTTACATGTAATGATTTAAACATTCGGTTAAATGCTTGTTGCACAGACAACCACCACCAAAATGTCCAACTAGTAAGGCAATGTCCGAGTTCAGGGCCCAAATGCATTGTTACTTTGGAATTATTTTCTCACTAGCAGATCTGTACTAAACATTTTAAAATTACTCTTGATTAATAAAAAAAACAAAGAAACAAAGACTCCGCTCGTGTACTTTTGGTGGTCTGAGCACCTTTGGCGCTCATTGCAAGGGCCAAGTTGATCGCCTTTGGCGCTCATTGTGAGCTTCTGCCCTCATGTACTTTTGTTCCTCTGAGCACCCTCTGCGCTCTTTGTGAGCCCCACGCTGAACGCCTTTGGTGCTCATTCTGAGCCCCGCGCTGAATGCCTTTGGCGCTTATTGCGATCCTCTCCCCTGGTCCTTTTTTTTTATGTATATAGATTTTTTAATGATAATTAATAAATTAAAAATTATGAATTAATATACTTTACCTATTTGTAATTAATATATGCAGCAAGCAATATCCTGAAGACCTAACAATCTGTTTTGATTTTCCAGCAGCATACAATGTACATTTGCACTGTTGCTGACCTGAGATGTAAGTGTCAGCAATGTGTGAAGTGTGCAGTATAAGTAGGCTACGTGCGTGAGGTCAAACCATTTGTTTAGCTGTGTAATTCGGCATTTTTGAATGGTAATGTTATTAGTTGATAGTTAGTGTTGTAAAATGGCGGCGATTGTCTATGTGTTACGCGGGTGTGGAGCATTTTCCGTTCTCCCTAATAGTGTATTTTATACCTTGTACGTTCCTGTGTAAAAGTCTTATGTGCTTGTCAGTGTTTTGCATGTTTTATGGATCCTGTAGCCTCGTTTTTTTTTTTTTCGTCCGCCTTTTTTTTGTCGCTTAGGCGATTTTCGAGTGCCAAATTGTGTTTAAATTATTGTGCAACCTCACTCCCAGATGTCCTGTGTGTGATGTTTTTTTTGTATTTTTTTTGTATTTTGTTTGTGTTATTGCTGTTTTTGTATGTGCACAGTTCGGCTGTTAACTTTGTATTTTTTGGACTTTGTATTATCTTTTTTTTTAAGTGCCACAGGTTGTATTTATTTTTTTCTAAGTCCTGCTTTCCTTTTTGCAACTGCTACGGGTCTCGCATTCTGAATTGTGTAATTGAGATTTCTATTGATGTGTAGTTCCGGGCGGTCGTAGAGATGAGCGCTTATGGCGCTTATCTCCACCAGCGTAGTGAGCGCCTTTGGCGCTCACTGCCTAAGTTGTGCAGGGTCGTAGGGATGATCGCCTATGGCGCTCATCTCCACCAGCACAGTGAGCGCCTTTGCCGCTCACTGCCTAAGTGGTACGGGGTTGCAGGGATGAGCGTTAGCAACAACTCGTATTGCTCACAACTATATATGTGATATACAGTGCCTTGCAAAAGTATTCACCCCCCTTGGCATTTTTCGTGTTTTGTTGCCTCACAACCTGGAATTAACATGGATTGTTTGAGGATTTAAATCATTTAATTTACAATACATGCCCACAACTTTGAATATGTTTTTTTATTTATTTTGAAAGCAAAAAACAAATAGGAAAAAATAACAGAAAAAGTCAATGTGCATAACTATTCACCCCAAAGTCAATACCACCTTTTGCGGCAATCACAGCTCCAAGTCGCTTTGGATAAGTCTCTATGAGCTTGCCGCATCTTACCACTGGGGTTTTTTGCCCATTCCTCCAGCAAAACTGCTCCAGCTCCTTCAAGTTGGATAGTTTGCGCTTGTGAAAAGCAATCTTTAATTCAGTTTTTTTCTATTTTCTATTGGATTGTGGTCTGGGCTTTTACTAGGCCATTCCAACACATTCACTTTTTACCCCTTAAACCACTCAAGTGTTACTTTAGCAGTGTTTTGGGGTCATTGTCCTGCTGGAAGGTGAACCTCCGTCCTAGCTTCATATCACGCACAGAGAGGTACAGGTTTTGCCCAAGAATATCCCTGTATTTAGCACCATCCATCTTTCCCCAAACTCTGACAAGTTTACCAGTCCCGGCTGCTGAAAAACATCCCCACAGCATGATGCTGCCACCACCATGTTTCATGGTGTTCTTTGGTTGATGTGATGTGTTGCGTTTGCGCCAGACATAGCGTTTTCTTAGATGGCTGAAAAGTTAAATTTCAGTCTCATCAGACCAGAGCACCTTCCTCCATACATTTTGGGAGTCTACCACATGCCTTTTCGCAAACTCAAAATGTTCTATTTTGTTTTTTGCTGAAAGTAATGGATTTCTTCTGGCCACTCTACCATAAAGCCCAACTCTATGGAGTGTACGGCTTATTGTCGTCCTATGTACAGATACTCCCGTCTCTGCTGTGGAACTCTGCAGCTCCTCAAGGGTTACTTTAGGTCTCTGTGCTGCCTCTCTGATTAATGCCCTCCTTGCCCGGTCCGTGAGTTTTGGTGGGCGGCCGTCTCATTGCAGGTGGCTGTTTTGCCATGTTCTTTCCATTTGGTTATGATAGATTTGATGGTGCTCATGGGGATCATCAAAGATTTGGGTATCTTTTTATAACCCTGACTTGTACTTCTCAACAACATTGTCCCATAGTTGTTTGGAGAGTTCCTTGGTCTTCATGGCTTATGTGACTTCTGAAGGTAATTGGTTGCACCAAAGCTTTTTATGGGCTTCATAACAAAGTGGGTCCATACATACGCACATGCCAAATTTCTGTTTTCTATTTCTAAAAAATAGTTTTATGTATATCTATTTCTCATTTCACTTCACCAACCTAGACTATTGTGTTCTGATCCATCACATAAAATTCAGATTAGCAAAACATTGAACTTAAGGTTGTAATGTAACAAATGAGGTAAAAAGTCAAGGGGGGTGAATACTTTTGCAAGGCACTGTATAGTGGTACAACTTTAAAGTGCCTGACTATGGCGTGCCGACAAATGCGTGTTGACGCATGCGCACAGGCACAAATGCACGCTGGATAAATGCGCGCCGACCTCACTCATGCGTAAGCCTTAGTGGTTTCAAGGAGAGGAAGAGACAGCAGAGATGAGATAACCTTGGCGGTGGTTGGGGTGTACACTCGTCAGGGAACTCCTCCGCCGGGAACATTATATAGGTGAGTACCCTGGGGAGGGCATCAAAATGTTTACAAATGAGGGAGGGGGGATGGAGAAATGGTAAAGATGGAGGGGGATGAGGCAATGGCAGGTCAGAGAGAAAGGGGGATAGAAAAGGCGGATTAAGTTGGGAGATGAGGGGAGAAAAACAGAGAGATGGAGAGGGGAGAACAAGACAAATAAAGGTCCTGTATATGAGTCTGGTGGATGGTATATGAGTATGGCGGATGCGTTCAATATGGTTTGAAGTGGAGACAGATGGGTGATGGGAGGCCAGCCTGGGAGGTGGGAATGATTATGGCATTGTCTCCAACAGTGAGACATATATGAGGGGTGAAAGCTGTGCAAGAGCATGAGAAGACAAGGAGTTCAGTTGGCAAAATGAGTTAGAAGACAGGTGGATAGTTCTTGTGCAGAGAGCTAGAATTGAATGTTATCTGCATATAGATGATACTGAAATCCAAAAGATTTTATTAGGGTACCAAGGGAAGATGTATAGATGGAATAAAGAAGGGAGCCTAGGACTGAAAATTGGGGTATGCCAACAAACAGAGGTCGAGGCCAAATAGTGGAGCCAGAAAAGGAGACACTAAATGTATGATTTCCTAGATAAGATGTGAACCAAGAGATAGCAGTGTCATGGATGCCAAGGGAGCAGAGAATTTGGATTAGAAGAGGGTGGTCAACTATGGCAGCATAGAGATACAATAGAATTTGAATAGAGAAATTACCCTTTGAAATGGCGGTGAGAAAGTCATTTGTGAGAGCTGTTCAGATTGGAAGGGGTCAAGGAGGAAGTTGTGGGAAATAAATTGGGAAAGTTGATTGTAAACAATACGCTCAAGCAGTTTAGAAACAAGGGGAAGAAAAATGATAGGGTGGTAGTTAGATGCAGAAGCAGGATCAGATGAGAGTTTCTTAAGAATGGGTGTAATTTTGGTGTGTTTTAAAAGTGATGGAAACTTTCCATGGTTTTGAGAAAGGTTGAATAGATATGTGAGAGCAGGGATAAGTGTGGTAGAGAGGGAAGGGTCATCTGTAATGGAATAGAATTATGTGAACAAGTTGCAAGAAGAGAGGTTGATATAAGAAGAGAGACTTCATCCCCAGTTACAGGGTCAAAGAAATGGAAGGAGGAGCTGGGTTAATAAGGATGTTCAATGTGGAAGTTGTGTTACACTCACATGGTGAAGCAGAAGGAACAGGAGGAGGAGATAGGGCAGTTCTAAGTTAGCAAACACCAACAGATTTGACAGATCAAGTGAAACTGTTGGGGACTTCCATTCAGATGTCAGACCGATCTGTTGACATCTGAATGGGAGAATAGTTGTACTGTAGGAGACGAAGGGCAGATTAGGCAGAGCTACATTCGGTTTTCTGTTGGAGGGAGCTCTCCTGTTAGGAAGGTAGACAGGGTGATTTGGCACTAAGATCCCAGCAACCAAACTGTCTCTCTGGAGCTCAGGTTCAGCATATCAATTGTGATAAATTAATCGGAGGGCCTGGACATAACCCAGTGGTCTTATTACTCATTGGTACTGATTACAAAGTCATTAGAAGTGTCCTAAAACAAGATTTTATGGATTGTGGAAGCAAACTTAGGTCCATGACCTTCTCTGTAGTATTTTTCAAGATACTACCTGTGCCACATGTTAACCCAGAAATACAGATGCAGCTTAAGAAGGTTAATGCATGGATGAAAAAGTGGTGCAGGAAGGAGGGCTTGGATCCTCAGAGTACTGGGCGGACTTCCTTGTTGGGTACAAGCTGTATACTAGTGATGGATTGAACCTTGAAGGGACTGTATAACCCCAAGACCAAGATGAACATGAAAATTCTAGCTAATAATTTCACTAGTCATTAAATTATATAGTGAGTTATTCCTGAGATAATCAGTTTTTTTCTGCGGTGTCCTTAAACAATCATTTGATATTATCATGCAATCAAATCCCCTCACCACCTTTTTCAAGTACTCTGAGCCACAAGTTAGCTTATTGCACCACACATTAGCATACTGGAGCCAAATCTTCAAAGCTGAATATGTCTGGGACGATTTACTGTGGAAAGAAACAGCTAGTACAACATCAGACAGCTTGTAATGCTCTTTAAGATGAAACCAACTTCCTGTTCGGGTAACAGTGTCCCTTTACTGAAGAGGTAGCTTGTGTGCTGGGGAGAGGATGGTATAAAGGTTGGAACAGACAAATACATACTATAAAATACTTTTCTTAGTATTGGTACAATATATAATTTTACTGCAAGCACTTTGCTCCCATATTACGGCTACAAGGAACCCCTCCCTTACTTATTCATATTTGTAAATAACAATCACATAGGGCCACTCCACTGGTGTATAGAGAGTTGGAATACACACACGCACCCACAATCAGCACAGTACAAGTACAATTACATCTCAAGTGAAACAGTTTGTAAAGTAAAAATGTCTTTCTCTGTAAGAGCAGGAAGATGAACCAAAGGAAGCAATGTCAAAGTTTTCCCTGAGATGCAGACTGTTACATTGTTGTATTTGCCTCTGATTGGCTACAAATAAATATGAATTTTATGCTAATTTAACCTGGATTTTCAGGAGTGATCACTCTCAAAATCAACTGCCAGAAAACTGAAGAAGTTTTGTAAACTTTAGGGTAAGTTTATTAATATTTATTGTGGGATTTTTTCATGGATTTTTTTTTTCATACACTACTGATTCTCCTCTATCAGATGCATTCATAACCCATAATACATTTATACATGAGTGAGAAATATGATATGATATGATATGATAGGCATAACAGGAAACATGGGATGGGATGATTTCTATGACTGGGCAGTTATTTTGGAGAATTATAACATATGTAGGAAAGATAGGTATAATGTTAGAATAGGAAGAGGGGTTTATCTGTATGGTAAGCTTGATTGAAAGACTATAGTCAGGTAAGATATGTGTGGCGATTGTGATAATGTAGACGCATTATGGGTAGATATAAAAAGTAGAGGTACAAATCCCCCAACATATTTGTAGGAATGTTCTATAAACCCCCAATATAAGTGAAAACGCAATTGCTACTTCAGATGCAGCCTAGCATGGTCTAGTTATAATGGGAGATTTTAACTACCAGAAATAAACTGGGTAAATAAAACTAGCAGTACAGCTAAGAGGGGCAAGTTTTTGAGTTCACTACGAGATCATTTTGTAGCCCAAGCTATAGAAGACCCTTCAATAAATTCAGCTATCTTGGATCTGGTCATCACAAACATTATTGATGTAATAATACATGCTGAAGTAGGGGAACTCTTGGGGAATAGCGATCATAACAGTCTCTTTGGAAAATTAGTTTTTCAAAAGCAATTTTGTAGGGTAAACAAAGACTGTACATTTTAAAAGGGTAAATTTGAATGGTCTAAGGGCATCATTACAGTATACACTAGGGTGAAAGCTCTATTGTGGTTCAGTTGTGTCCGACCCTCTGTGACACTATGTACCGTAGTATGCTAGGCATATCTGTCAGCCACTGCCTCCCAGAGCTCCATCAAGCTCATGTTCATTGCTTCAGTGACCTCATCTATCCATCTCTGCCTCTATCGTCCTCTTTGTGTGCCTTCAATCTTTCCCAGCATCAGCCTCTTCTCCAAGGATCCCTGTCTTCTCATGATATGACCAAAATATTTGAGCTCTTCCTCGTGATCATACCTTCCAGTGAACAGATTATCTTGATTTCCTGAAGTATTGATTTATTGGATCTTCTTGCAATCCAAGGCACTCTAAGCAGTTTTCTCCAACACCAGAATTCATGCATTCTACGGCACTTAGCATTCTTTATGGTCCAGCTCATGCACATCCGTATGTTACTACTGGGAATACCAGAGTTCTAACTATGCAGAGCTTTGTTGATAATATAATATCTTTGCTTTTTCCTAGCTTGTCCAGACTTGCCATAGTTGTCCTCCTCAGAAGCAAACATCTTTTAATATCATGGCTACAGACCTTGGATCCCAGGAAAATAAAAACTCTCACTGCCTCCACTTCTTCCCCATCTATTAACTAGGAACTGAGATTGCTGCTTGTTATGATTTTGTGGAGGGCCTCTTTTGCTATATTGCTCACCATACATTATATATATATATTTATTTATTTATATTTATTTATATAATTTGTCATTCTATTTAGGGGGCAGGGGGCATTGAGAATTTAAACAAAGAAATGAAAATACATTTTTTTTGAGGGGCACTGCAGCAATGGTGCCCCTCATTGCACCGGGTGAACTGGTGGTAGTTTCGCCGCTGATTCCTATCCTGTGAGTAGAGTTGAATCTTCCCCTTTAGATTTTTTGGGGCTTCTATGTCCATGGTATACAGATAGATATATTTATATATTTATCACTCAATCACTTATGGGTCTATCCCCCCGAGATTTTTTCTGTTCCTACGCCATTGCCCACACATCTGGAAATATAAGTAAAACATTAAAACACAAACTTTGGGGCTTAATATTTTTCTAAAATATAAGATAAGGAAGAATAGCAGGTATATAAGTCATACAAGAAGGAGGGATCAGAGGTAACCATATGTGCATGCTAAGGAAAGTACAACTAACCATAAAAAGCTTTTTAAAATACATAAATGGAAAAAAGGCAAGAATGTAAACTATGCAACCCTTACATTATGAGACAGTTTACATGATAAATACTGACAAAGGTAAGATACGGTAGATAAGATAAATTAAACATTTTGTACTGCCTACACCAGTGTGGCACCAATGGTAGAGGCATTGCAACAAATGGGACTGAATTACTGAGTAATTGGTTTACTCTGGAAAAAATGAAAAGAGGCTTGAAAAAATAAATGTATTTGAAGCACAAAGTCCAGATGGAATACATCCAGGGTACTGAGTGTTCCAAGTTGTGTGTTAGCCAATCCATTTGTTCTTATTTTTTCAAGACTCAGATGTTGTACCTAGAGCATATCTAGGGAATTAAAGACCAATAAGCCTTACCTTAATAGTGAGGAAGCTCCTATAAGGGTTTCTAAGTTAACACAGATTTATAAGTGACAGGTCATGTCAAATTAATATATTTAGTTTCCATGAGGAGGTAAGTAGAAACCTGCATCAGGGCAACACAGTTGAATTAGAAAATGCCTTTAATAACAGTGTCTTATAGGAGGCTGTTTTACTAAATAAAGGATACAAGAATTGCATTACATATCTGCACCTGGACAGAATAAAGGCTTAAAGAACAGGAAATAAAGAGTTGCTGTAAATGGAACATACTCAGATTGGACTAATGTGGTAAGTGGGATTCCTCGGGGTTCACTACTAAGTCCCTTTCTTTTTAATATATTTATTTTAATATATATTTGCTGATGACACTAAATTGTACAAGATAACTAATCAGACAAGGATGTGCTTTCCCTGAAAAATGAACTTGCATAAACTAGATGACTGGGTTGCTAAATTGCAAATGAGATTTAACGCAGATAAATTATACAAAATTATGCATTTTGGAAGGAAATTAATAATCTAAATGGATCTCATTTAGGGGTATCAGAATCAGAAAATGATTTCCAAAAGCTGTTAACAACAACCCACATAACAGTGCTCAATGTCAGGCAGCAGCAGCAAAGGCCATTATATAAAAAGAACCTGCATCTTAACCACTGGGCCACCAGGGAACCCGAATACCACCTATAATGAGGGGTTATTAAGGAATATTTGTAAGAGGAAATATCTAATGGGTATTGTTCATGGAGGTGTCCTGTCAATTAAAACTAACCATAGATTTTTTTTGATGGTTTCTCCAGTTAGCTATTGTTTGATTGGTTATAACATATAGCATCACACTATAGCACAACAGGGCTGTAGCTGTAGACAATAGTACCAGATATGAAACATTGTTCCCCAACTACACCATATGATTCCATACCTACAAAATGTATTATATCTTTGAATTACAGATATTTATATCTTGCATGTAAATCAATATTGTTACATATTATAATTTATTATTACATTCATTTATTTTATAACACTAAGTACATGTTAAAAGTGACTAAAAAAGACAGAAAAAGGCGAAATAAAATATATTTTGATATAGATGGATGAATGCTCTCATAAGCTCTTACACTGTAAATATGTTTTAGAGATATGGTCAATGGAAAGGATGTATTTCCTGAATCATGTAGAAAAGTTGTTCAATTAGAGTAAAGAGTTTATTTGAATGCTTACTTTAATAGATAAATGTGTAAATATTTGAGGAAAGTGTGAATGTTGAGTGAGATACCATATTTCATAAGGTATGGGCAGCACAGAGAAGTCCAATAGACTGGAATAAAATAATAGTGTAGAAGAAAGGGACAGCTTGTAGGCACAGAGGAGAGTGTGATTAGACAAGTATTTGGAGAGGAGATGATAGTTAAAGTCTGGTAATGCAACTTTGAGGGTATTATGGTAATCAAGATTTTGACTTGTGGGATGGATAAGACTAGAAGAAGCATTTAAGATAGATAACCTTGATTTTACACTGAGCTTTTATTTTTTAACTGGAATCATCTGTATTATCCTCAAGTCTCCACTTAGTTTGAAAAATCCTCTACTGACACCTCATAACTCTTTTATCATTGCATTATCTCATATATTTAATTCCTAATAACAGTTATCAGACTAAAATAAACAAATACCAAGAGTAATTCCTTTGCTATTTCTGTAGAGAAATTGTAAAATATTTAATAATGTGCGATATGTTTTAGATAATAAAATAAATGTCAATACAAAATGCAATATACTTTCTGATTCAAGCCCGCCAACAATACACATGTAAAAGGCTTGATAGTTGTATTTCAGTATTCAATCAAATAGTTAGTGTTTTTATTTTGTGTGCTCTGCTTATCTTCTATTATTTTTTATGCACAGGTAAAATTACATGTTTAGAAATTGCTGGTTTCCTAAAAACAGATCAGTGCAGAGGAAAAAATATGAAGAAATGTTGTTGGTGAAACTATAGTGTTATTTGCCTGTCAAGATTCATTTATATAAAAGGACTGTTTCATGCCAATTATTTTACATGTGATATCACTGTATAAAACGCATAACTTCATCTGCTAAATAATAAAAATACTCAAAAGATTCTCATAATATGTAGTTTTATTACTCAACAATTTTAGTTCAGACCACACACTTACATGGCTGAAAGCTGCTTGTGTAAACATTTAGATCTATGATAGAAAAATATATACATACCAAAAGCCTTGCATAAAACAAACACCAAATAAATTCATTAATAAAAACAAAAAAACAACAAATACCGTATATACTTGAGTATAAGCCGACCCGAGTATAAGCCGAGGCACCCATTTTACCACAAAATACTGGGTAAAATGAGTGACTCGAGTATAAGCCGAGGGTGGGAAATGTGCTGTCCCCTGTGTCCCTCTTGTGCCCTCTGTGTCCCCCCTCTCTCCCGTGTCTTTTCTCCCCTCTCCCTTTCCTGTGTCTCTTCCCCCCTCCCTTATCACCCTCCTCAACCCCCCTCCTCATTCTCAACCTCCCTCCTCAACCCCACTCCTCATCCTCATCCTCAACCTCCCTCCTCATCCTCCCTCCTCAACCTCCCTTCTCCCTCCTCAACCTCCCTCCTCATCCTCAACCTCCCTCCTTCCTCCTCAACCTCCCTCCTCATCCTCCCTCCTCATCCTCAACCCCCTCCTCATCCTCAACCCCCTCCTAAACACCCCCATCCTCAACCTTCCTCCTCAACCCCCCCATCCTCAACCCCCTTCAACCCCCCCATCCTCATCCTCAACCCCCCATCCTCAACCTCAACCCCCCTCAACCCCAACCCACCTCCTCAACCTCAACCCCCCTCAACCTCCCTCAACCCCAACCCCCCTCCTCAACAACCCTCCTCAACCTAAACCCCCTTCAAACCCCCTCCTCCACCTATACCCCCCTAAATACCTCCCCCCTCTTCCCTCACTTACCTGCTTGTGCTCCGGCACCCGGTATATGCGAATGACGCGGCACGCATGTGACGTCACATGCCCGCCGGCGCCGGGTCAAGGAGCGGAGGCCGGAGCACAAGCAGGTAAGTGAGGGGAGAGGGGGGAGGTATTTAGGGGGGTTTAGGTGTAGGAGGGGGGTTGAAGGGGGGTTTATGCTGAGGAGGGGGGTTTAGGTTGAGCAGGGGGGAGGGAAAGAGACACGGAGGGAAAGAGACACGGGGGGTTAGAGACACACAGGGGGTTAGAGACACACGGGGAGGTTAGAGACACACGGGGGGTTAGAGAGACATGGGGGGGGGAGAGTGACTCGAGTATAAGCCGAGGGGGCCTTTTTTTGCCTTAAAAAAAGGGCTGAAAAATTCGGCTTATACTCGAGTATATACGGTAACAATTTTGGGGGAGTATTTAGAGATGAGAGCAGAGATATAAGGGGGTGCACTGTTGTTGAGGGCCTTGTAAGTTAGGGTCATTGATCTTACATTTAATGGTAATAAAATATGATAAAATAATTAATACATGCTTCTGATATAAATGTGATTATTAGACAATGTTAGCCTTCAATTGACTTAAGAGACATTTTTGTGAAAAAAAGTAAACATTCATATGAAAAAAGTTACAAACATTGGACTAAGGGCCATATCCTGACATCCTGAATGTTGACATTTACTGGAGTTTAAAGATATTAGTGTGGTCATTAGAATATATGTATATTTAGTAATATTGCACATTATGTTAAATACATAAATTCAGGCACATTTTATTCTGTCCATCTCTGTACTATATGGCATTATGCACCCCATCAACAAGTTTTGTTATCAGATTCCTTGGAAAAATATATTATTTTTATGATTATATTTAGTTTTTTCAGATTTTATATATTTTTTAGTCATGTAAAGATTTCCATGTTTGCTATGCAATACGATATCAGTATTACATTTTCATAGTTTTTGATATGGGGTCTATTATTTTTATCAATTCCCTTTTTTACTCCCATAACTGACATACTAAATATATTGCAAACCATAGATAATATAGTTCTCTCTTAGGAGTAATCAGAATAATTACAACAATTACGTGTGGCTCACTAATAAACCAACACAAACATATTACAGAAGTTTCCCATCCTGCTGATATTGAAAGAAAACAGGCTACACACAATCTAAAATATCTCGGAGTTCAACTTCACAACCTGATATAAAGTATATACCCCCAACATCCCTCCAATATGTAGACATATACAGCCTTATTAAATTGTGATTCTGTAAATTTAAAAGGGCTCTATTTAAGCACATAGCATATTTTTTTACAGAAGTTTTTAGTTAGTGAACTTCTATCCAAAAGCAAGGTCTTTACTAACTAAAAAATCCTTTAAAAAATATATGCTATGTGCTTATATAGAACCCTTTTGGATTGGCAGAATCACAATTTAAAAAGGATTCGGCGCCCAATGCGCATGCCGGGTGAGTATTGCAAATTAGTACAAGGAGAAACAGGGGAGGGAGAGGAGGGGAAGGGGACACAGGGGAGGGAGAGTAGTCACAGGGGAGGGAATTGGGGGGAAGGAGACACAGGGGAGGAAGAGGGGGGAAGAGACACAGGGTTGGGAGAGGGGGGAAAGAAACACAGGGGAGAGATGGGGGAACAGACACAGGAGAGGGGGAAAGAGAGGGGGCGAGACACAGGGGAGGGAGAGGGGTAACAGAAACAGGGGAGGAAGAGGGAGGAAAGGAGTCACATGGGGAACGATATGGGGGAAGGAGACACAGGGAAGGGAGAGGGGCCAAAGAGGAACAGGGAAGGGAGAGGGGGAAAGAGACACAGGGGAGGGAGAGGGAGGAAGGAGAGGGGAGAGAGACACAGGGCAGGGATAGGGGAGGGGGGAACAGGCACAGGTGAGGGAGAGGGGGGAAGAGACACAGGGAGGCAGAGGGGGGAAGAGACACAAGGGAGGGAAAGAGGGGGGAAAGGAGACACAGGAAAGGTAGAGAGGGGGAAAGGAGACACAAGAGAGGGAGATGGGGGAAGGAGACACAGAGGAGGGAGAGAGGGTGAATGGAGACACGGAAGGGAGATGGGGAAGGAGATACATGAGAGGGAGAGGGGGGAAGTAGACACAGGGGAGGGAGGGGGGAAGAGACACATGGAAGGGAGAAGGGAAAGAGGCACAGGTGAGGGAGAGGGAGGAAAGAGACACAGGGGTGGGAAGGGAAAGAGACACAGGGGAGGGAGGGAGAAAGAGACACAAGGGGAGGGAGAGAGGGGGAAAGGAGACACAGGAGAGGGAGATGGGGAAGAAAAAAGAGGGGAGTTAGATGGGGGAAGGAGACACAGGAGAGGGAGTGGGAAGGAGACACATAAAAAGGGAGAGGGGGAAGGAGACACACGAGAGGGAGGGGGAAGGAGACACATAAAAAGGGAGAGGGGGAAGGAGACACATGGGAGGGTGAGTGGGGTATAGACACAGGGGAGGGAGAGGGGGGAAGAAACACAGGGGAGGAAGAGGAGGGAAAGAGACACATGGGAGTGAGAGGGGGAGAAACACGGGGGAGAGGGTGGAAGAGACAAAGGGGGGAACAGAAAAATAAAATATTATCCCGTCATTTGTGACGGGCAAGTGACTAGTATTTTAATAAATGGATATTTTACATACAGGTTTTTTTTGGTAAAATATTTATACAACAATATAATAAAATTATATATGTGGTGCTATAACATTGAATTGTAATCTTGTAATGAAATATACAATACAAATTTAAAAAAAAGATGGATTCATCTTTTTGGTGCCTACTGGAAGATAAAGAGTTTCAGTATTAAAAGAATTTTACACATTTTATATATATAAATATATATATATATATATATATATATATATATATATATAGCTTTTTGAGAAAATGAATCCATGTGAGAGAGAAGATCTACTGTAATTTCATGGTACATCAAACTGCAAAATAGACATTGCTTTAGTCTTTAACATTTTTTGGGAAATGATTCATTCCCATTTTTAGAAACAACTTTTGTTAACAAAAGCTAGCATTCTTTTAGAGCAGCACACCCCTTTCATATATATTCTTCCTGGACAGAATCAGTGGTGTAAGGATGAAAATAGATTGCATTTTAATTTAGTTTCTCATCTGTGTTCATGTCAGAAGCTGATATCTCTGAATGTCAGCAACGACGGAGGTATGCATGACCTATTACCTAATCTGTTAAAATTTGAAGGTCCAATTATTGCTTTTTCTACATTCTGTAACGTTTAATCTCAATGTATGTCTGTTGTCAAATACATGTCATTGTATTACAGTGAACTGAAAAACCCTACTACAGCAAGCGTTGTATATTTATTCATGGAATAAGCATAATATATGAAAAGTAGAATAAAAATAAGATTAGGATAGAATATATATATATATATATATATAAATATATATGTATATAACACTTTATTACTGAAGATCCTTTCAGTATATGTAATCTGAAAACCACATCAGCCTTATTAAATTACAATTCGGTAAATTTAAAAGGGCTCTAATTAAGCACACAGCATATTTTATTTACAGAAGCTTTTAGTTAGTGAAGACCTTGCTTTTGGATAGAAGTTCACTAACTAAAAACTTCTGTAAAAAAAATATGCTATGTGCTTAATTAGAGCCCTTTTAAATTTACTGAATCCCAATTTAATAAGGCTGCATATGCTCATAAAATGGAAGGACATTTGTAACACTATATCTAGTGGCGGAGCTAGTAAATGGAGGGCCCCAGTGCAAAAAAAAAAAATTTGATCCCTCCTCCTCCTATATATATATATATATATATATATATATATATATATATATATAAATATACACATTTTATTTATTTATTTTATTATTATTTTTGTTAATGCCTCTGCACCCCCATCACCCCTGGCCCTCCTGGAACCCACCACACCATCACTCCTGCCCCACCTGGATGCACAAAATCATAGCCCCTGCCCAGGGTCCTCATCAGCTTTTGCTTTTCTCTGCTCCCCTGCTACGCATATTATGGTCGGTACAGGAAATCCCAATTGACGTCACATGTATTTAAGACGCGCCAGAGGTAGACAGGTATTGATATTGGCGAGGTAGAGGGTGCAATCATTGGTATATTTATTCTTGGATTAAGCATATTATATGAAATGTAGAATAAAAGTAAGATTATGATAGAATATATATGTGTATATAATACTTTATTACTACAGCTCCTTTCAGTATATGTAATTTGAAAACCATTACCATTAAATGAAAAGGCATTTGTAACACAATGTCCAGCGGCTGAGCCTGTAAATGGATGGCACCAGTGCCAAAAAAAAAAAAAAATTTGATCCCCCCTCTTCCCAAAGCTCAAAATCCCTGCGTTGTCAAAATCTTAAGTCTGACCCATCTAAGCCTTTGTTCTTTCAAGCTTGTAAATGTTACAATTGCAAATCGCTATTTAATTGCTACAATTCCTCAAGCCCGCAATTGCCTTCAAACTCATCAATGGCAAATATAGAAGAAAATCCTATGAGTACCAGGTAGGACTCGCAAGGGGGTTAAACACCTGGGGAAAGTGATGAAAGGCATTAGAATTATTTTTTTTTACATTTTATTTCCATGTTATATCAATCTTGGTAATCAAGGAGTTAATACATATCAGGCCCACACATGGACTACAACAGTATTGTCATTCATTTTTATTATTTTGTACATTGCCGGATTGCGAGTCCGATCGCATATCAGACTTTTAAACGCTAATTGATTGACGTTTAAAAGCCATGTTTTACTGACGTCATGATGAAGGTCTTATTTACTATTGAATTTTTTTAAATCAGTAGGTATGGCCTTGCTTAATTGATCATGATCATGGCCTGAAATGCTACTTACGAGTGCATGGTTTACGGTTTAGGCTTTCGGCCAGGTTATTATTATCCTTTCTTTGTAACATGCCAACATATATAGCATCATTCAGGGGTTAAGTACAAGGCAAAAACAATTTTAACACATTGCAAAAGAATGGAAGTCCCTGTCTTTAAACTTAAAATCAAATGTACATAGTGCTTTCACTAACACACCTTTCAAGATTGAAAACTCACAAATTACAATCTAAAGGGTTTGGATGTGGTATTGGTAGGTCGATAGATGTATTGTGCATGTTAAAGCAGAAGGTTATATGCTTCTTTAAACAGATGCTTTTTTAGAGAGGTTTTGCAAAAAGTGCTGAAGGTGGGAAGGAGAGAAGGTGATAAGAGAGGAGAAAGGAAAAAGGTCATTAGCAGAATGAACAGGGCAGGTGGGGGAGTATTTTGAGATGAGAGTTGAGGGATTTGTAACTTAAGGTCATGAGAAGGCTATGGGAAGCCAGTGGAGCTACTGACAGACAGCTGCTGCAGACACTGAGCATTGGGTATGGTAGATGCGTCTAGAAAGACATTCATTATGGACTGGGTGGGGACAGACGAGTCATGGGGAGGCCAATAAGGAGAGAATTGCAGTAGTTGAGGTGAGATATGATGAGAGAATGTATTATAATTTTAGTTATGACTAGTATAAAATAGTGACATATTTTGAAGACATTTTTAGTTGAAAAAGACTTATAATTTTTAGTGATTGTATGTGAGGAATTATAGAAAGGGCAGAACCCCGAAACAACGTGCCTGGCAGGTGGGAGTGATGATGGTATTGCCAACAGTGAGATATATTTGAGGAGAAGAGTGTGGGAAGATTAGGAGCTCTGTCTTTGACATGTTCTGTTGGTGGGAGGACATCCAGGAGGATATGCTTGAGAGTAGTTAGAAACTTATGCTCAAAGAGATGAGGCTAGATCTGTTGCTGAGAGGTAGATTTAGGTGTAGTCTGCATAGAGATGATACTGAAATCCAAACAATTTTATTAGGGTGCCATGAAGGGTGTATAATGGAGACGAAGAGGAGGACTAAGACTGAACCTTGGGGTATACCAACAGACAGAGAGTGAGGGGAAGAAGTATTGCCAGAGAAGGAGACCCTAAATATTCTGTGTTGTAGGTATGCTGAGAACCATGAGACAGCATTGCCATGAATACCAAGAAAGTGGAACATTTGGATTAAGAGGGTGGTCAACTGTGTCAAAGGCAGCAGAGAGATCCAGGAGAATTAGAATAGAGAACTGACCGTTGAGTTTGAGGAGAGCAAGTCATTAGTGACTTTTCTGAGAACTGTCTCTGTGGACTGTTGGGAACGTAAGCTGGATTGGAAAGTGTAAAGAAGGGAATTGGAGAAAATAAATTGTGAAAGGCGAATACAGTGACCACATCAAACACTTAGGGCCTCATTCAATTGAGAAATTGTAGCTTACAGGAGACTGTAATGTAGCCCGTAAACTAATTTGCTATTCAATTGGCGTATTTTTGCGAGCCGCAAATGATCTATGGGTTACGGGCTGAAAATCCCTGTGGTTGTTACAACCGTAACTTATGCCCCATCTAAGCCTTTCAAGTCCGAAAGAGTTACAATCACTAAAATCGCAAATTCGAAAGACCGCTAATTTTTTCCCACCGTAAACGGCAAATGTAGAAGAAAGTCCTACGGGTACCAGATGGGACCCGCAAAGAGGTTAACGACATGTCCGTAGCACTGTAAATGCAATAGAAAAAAGCAATACTGCACTGTAAATGACGAGGAAAGTGATTAAAAACATTAGAATTAATTGCACAACAGTCTCAAGCTCTAAAATCGGCATCCAAAAATCATTTATTTTAATGTTTCATTTCGGGGTTATATGGATCTCGGGAATCAATGAATTAATACATATCAGGCCACCCATACGGACTAGAAAAGTATCGGCATTCGTTTTTATTATTTTGTATTTTGCAAGTTTGCGAGTCTGATCGCATATCGGACCTCTAAACGCTAATTGATTGACATGTAACCTCCATCTTATACTAAGATAATGATGACAGTCTCATTTTCTATTCGCTGTTTCTAAATTGGTAGTTACGGCCTTACTTAATTGGTCATGTTCACGCTCTGAAATGCTACATAAGATTACATGGATTATGGTTTCAGGTTTCGGCCTGTAACTTGTAGCAGAGTTCAAGTCCTCAGCAAGCCCGCAGACATACGACCTGCATATCTTGAGTTGCCGCCTTGCAATCGAATGAGGTCCTTAGTCACTCAATTAATTTTCCTGGGCACTAAGCACACTTCCCTAGATGGAAGATAAGCTTTTTGTACTTGTCAGCTAACATGATTAGCTTTCTATGTGAGGCTATCTAATAAAAGTAATGCATTGGCGTTACTTGATTGGCGTTCATTGTATTTTTTTTATTCTGGTCACTTTTTTACATTGAATATTGAAGGACCTCTGAGCAGAGCAGCAAATCCAGAAGGTGCCAGCAACCACAGGAACACAATTAAACTTTTTACATTTTTCTACTCACTATTAGGGCTAAAACAAAATTAGAAGTTGAATGCTCTTCTAAACAATATGAGCCTCATTCAATTCCGAGTTGCCCAATTGAATAGGGCTCTATATAAGCACATACAAAAAAATTTCACAGAACTTTTTAGTTACTGAACTTCTATCCAAAACCAAGGTTTTCACTAACTAAAAAAATTCGGTAAAAAAAAAATGTTATGTGCTTATAAAGAGCCCTATTCAATTGCCAAAATTCAAATTGAATGAGGACCTATGTCTCTGTGCATGAAGAGTACTCCATGCATGTAATAAAAAAATAAAAAAACATATGTATATATTCATTTACTATGGACCTCATTCTATTATCGGCCGTAAATCGGCTGTAAGGCTGCGATTCCTTGCGGGGGTTCTGTTAACTCGCGATTCTATTATACGGCCCCGCAAGGATCTCCTCTTACGGCCGGCCGCATATCTTGAAACCGGCCGTAAGCTCTGAAATCTAAAAACTCTAAAATAAATTCAAGCCTGCACTGTACAGCTCTGTAAATGCTAGGGATCATATTGGGGGACATGAGGATTAAAAGTAACCCACTCTCAAGCTTGCACATCAGCCCAAACCCGAGTTCAAATTAACTGTTTATTTTCCGGCTGCGGCGTGGGCGTGTCTGAGGTGCTCCAAGCACTCTGGACTTTTTACATGTATATTTTACGGATTTGAGTATAGGGTAATTATGTGCTATTTTTGCTAACACCGAATATCACTTTATAGACTCTGCAAAGTGCAGGATGGCTTTATTTGAGCTATTTTATGTGCTTAATTGGTGCTAGCGGGACCTGTTTGCTGCAAGTAAGCTGCGGCTCGTTTTTAGCCTTGCAGACAGGGTTCCCGGAGCAATAGAATAGCAACCAGGCTTTTCTTACGGCCGATTTCCTTGCGGCCGTTTTAGATCAAAGGCTTTCCTCCGGCGCGATCGGTCGCAAGAGATAACAAGGCGCCGGCCGCAAGCCTGCCGGAACCCCCGGCCGGAGGGGAATAGAATAGCCGGAAAGCTTGCGGAATGAGCCCCTATATATATATTTGTGGCCACATTTGTGTGTCCTGGCTCAACTTCCCAGAATGCAGTGTAATAACTGTTTTTCTCGGAACTCTGAGCTGGAATCGGGTTTTTTTACTTGTTTAGACATTCAAGTGTGAATGTACTTTTTATTTAATATATATATATATATATATATATATATATATATATATATATATAAAAAGAGTGAGGTAGCTGTGAGTGTCCAGTAATCTAGATGAGTAATTATAGTATTGCAGTATTTAATGATACCTCTAATACATATAGTATTGCTATTGACTTGAAAAAAGTTGAAAAAGAGAGGGTTACTCTTGAAAGCTCATTGTTTATTTTATTTTGTTTGTCCAATAAAACCGATATACTACTGATTATTTAGATAGATAGATAGATAGATTGATGTAGATATACACACATACGTTTCCATACTTATATGCACATGCATAATTATAAATTCAATTACACACAAAGACATGCTAATGTGCACAGCTCACAAGCATAAAAGTCACCTCTAATCATTTTAAAAGATAGAAGAAAAAGGAATTAAAGGTTTTGTAAAGAGATGTTTCAATAATCTGAAATATAAGAAGACTCATATTAATTACTGAGGAAGGAATAGGTGTATATGTACAACTCTGTTCATTTAATTCAATTTAAACATAATGCAGAAAAATATGTAATAGTGATAAATACCAGACTCCTAAAGGCCATAACAAGCTAAACATTTTCTCTGCTTGAGATTGGTTGATTATCATTCAATTACAATAGTTGAAAATTATTTTGACAGTACATTTGCTTTGATATTTATTTTGGAAAAATTTCACCAATTATATTATAACATGTATAAGCAAGTTATATTTTATCTAGACAAATTATCAAAAGTTATTAGCACCAGAAAAAAAAAAAAAAAAAAATATCATAGTCTGATGGGCATCTAGCATAGTGTCTTCATGACAAAGATGATTAGAAACTGTCTGTTTAAAGTATCACTGTGATCATTTGTTTTCTGTATGGTATTTTCTTTACCTACTCAAGTTAGCAGACAAAATGTTAATAGAAAGCAAAAAAAATAAAAATAAACACAAGCTTTACATTTTGCAACTTTCGTATTCAATTATTCTTTGCTGTAAGCTTTACTCCTCTTTTCTTGCCTGTAGCATACTGAGGTGCTTTCCCACTGTGCAGATACAAACTTCCACTGTATTCAAAATATCCTCCCATTTCAGAAATGTAAGATATTGAAAGCAAAAGGGCAATCCCAAAGCAGTATAAATGCATATAAAAAGTAATACAATTTATCAGAGATATTTTGACATGTATATCACATATATTGTTGCCAGTGTTGGGGACGTTTGCGAAGTTGGTAACGCAATTGCGTCGCTTGCGCATTGAGGCGAGCAGTTGGAGTTACCAACACCTTCCCCCTCATCCTCATCCTCCCTCATCATCGTCCTCAGGGGGAGACACAAAGAAGGCAGAGGAGAGGGAAAATGAGACTCAATGGAGGAAGTAGACAGGGGGAAAGACTCTGAAGGCGCTCAGCGATTAGCGCAGAAGGTGCTCACATTGGGTGGCAAACAGCATTGTTAGGCTTAAAATATTATTCCTGTCATTTTTGGTGGGCAAGTAGCTAGTTTACATTACAAAAGCAAGTTGCATATTTTCAAGTGAAGGCCTTTAAAAGTGTACTTTTAAAAATTTGACCATATGGGCCTTTTAACAGGGAAAAGACAATGGCTTGGGCTACATATGTATATCAACACTGATCAAGCATTAACAACACAATTGTCGGAAACAGAAACTTGATGCTGGGCTGAAGATTGAAGATTAATACTAACCACAGAGTCAGGGGCATGGATCCTGACTGTGTCCAGCTAGATATAGGACAGGCAAACTACATCAGTCCATCTTGGGTTAGTAGTTAGTCAATATAGACCATAAGGCAAGTAAATATAGTCAAGGCAATCCTGGATCACTATGCAGACTCTGGACAAAGCCAGATTTCAAGCATGGAAGGTGAGTAAACATTGAAGTATATCAAATAATACATTAGCATGGGCTGTTTCAGCCAGGAAGAAGTTAGGTATTTCAAGCCTGAATATTAAATCAGTTGCTGTCAATGATCACTTAAGGTGGATTCTTGTAAGTAAGGTGTCAATTTAAGCTCCTAAAGTTGGCTTGACCTGACTACCAGACATCCTAGCATCTGAATATAGTATTAAAGATTACTGTCACATTATGTCCATGGTGAACAGACAGATGCCTGACACAATCAATGCCACCACTAAAATATAAACCTGAATGTATAAGAAACATAATTTTTGTTCTTGAAATGAGTTTAACAGCTTGGATCATGATGGAAACTCTGCTGTTTAATTGACTTCAAATTCTAATTCATTCTGTGCAAAATAAACAATAACCCCCTGTAGATATAGTCCCCCCATAGTACACCAAATTATTTTAAAACCAAGTTTTGGGTAAAATTTTGCTAGTGCTAAAATATACTATGTACAATTATTTCTGAAAATTGCTGCAACATCTAGTGGCATAGCTATGGCATCAATAAAATGAGAAGGTCAGCACTGCCCACTGACCCCTCCTAGTTTGGATGCTGAAACTGATTAATTATTCATTCATTATTTGATTGTTATTGATATAGAAAACTTTTCTCATTTTAAAGTGTAATACAAGGTGCTATGATGCTGTGCTAGAATAATGGTTTTAATAGGGATTTTACATTTTCACCAGGCCTTTGTATTGCTTATTATCAGTCGCTCATTAAAAATGACCTGAGCTTGCTATATCTGTTTTGACTGTTTGGAAAGACTCTTCCTAGGTCAAATCATTAGAGAAGCCTTAATCCTTCAGAACAATTTTTCAATACTGTTTACACCAGGGACTTAGTTCAACAAATCCTCTTTACACAAGACAAGAATAACACAGGAAGAAACTATTTGTTTCTGATCTCTGCCAAGGAGAACAAACCTGTGCCCCCAAGGAGTAATTCATCAGTTAAAATTATAATAAGAATATAATAACAAATATATTTTCTGCATGATTTTCAGTGACAAGACTATGATTACACTAATCAATACATAATACAAGAGACTAAATATGTAGGCAAAGCTTGCATATTCTTTACATTATTTTTAAAGAACTCTTAAAAATAATGGTTTCTTACAAGATTTTAATGTTATTTATATTATTACTCATAATTAAGAATCTATCCTTATTATTATTATTATTATTATTATTATTATTATCATCTTTAATTATTTATAAAGTGCTGATATATAGCAGCTTCAGAACTAAGTGCAGAGAATACAGTGATAACTTAAGACAAATATGAAAGACATATACATGCTGGAACTTAATATAGTATAAACTTTAAATGCCATTCACTTCAGTTAAACTACCACTGAAGTGATAACAAATTTAATTCAATCAATATTCTATATTATATACTTATTTTCTTTAATTACTATATTATTAAAATAAAGGAATAGTATAGTGCTGCTTACTCATGATTTAAATGTTCTATTTTCCACTATAGCTGCAGCCGTTTTGCTAGTAACAATCCTCCATTGATGGTCAAACCTCCATCTTGCTAATGCTGTAGTTGCATATTTATACAGTATGCAACATCGGCCCACACATGCTTCATGACGTATATTTAGCATGGTTATGCAATGTCACTGGTGACTGTGTTTTCACTACTGACACTGTAACAAACCCCCCCACTTTTGCTCAAAAAAGGACGAGAAACAATGACCTAAGCAAGGCCCAGTGGGTATGTCCGAGAATACTTTGGTCTTAACTAACTCCCTGAATATAATAATAGACACGAAACATTTGTTGGGATAACAAACTGGCCACAGCATTTATTGGTAAACACAAATTGACGTAATAACAATACCAATAATTAAGTAAACAAAAACAAGTGAGGGGGGGAGCCTGACCCGAGACAGTACACTCTGAACCCTCGTCCAGGGCCTACTGTGATGGAACATCCGTACCACTGTAGGGTAGGCTCTCTCCCACTTTACCACTGTCTCAGCGACTCCCCTCACCACCCGCCGCTGTGACAGCCAACAAATACAATAAAAGACACAACAATACATCCTGAAATACTATACCCAACACAACAAATGCTAAAAGCCATAGACAGAACATAACTCCAAATTATACATATTATATTTACTTTACTTTTCCATTTTTTTAAATTTATATATATATATATATATATATATATATATATATGAACACATCTTTTCCAAATATTGGGATGGGTGGGATCTATTCACTTGGCTAGTATTCACCCTTACTCCCATACTCCCATACTCCCAGGCCTGTCAGGTCAAGTGGACCTCCTACTAACTCCAGGATGCCTGGAGAGGTATACAGGCCATTCAGATTTCTTTCATCCTGTTATTCACTGCTTGAGGAATTGCAAAGCACCATGATGTTATTACGCACAACTTCTCTGTTGATCTAGGAACATGTCTGAGATGCTCTTTAAGAATCTCTTTCACATTTGGGTTTCCTGCTCCTCTAAAGGTCAGATGATCATCATAAAAATGGTAATCACATTACCACTACTAGATTGTTAGAGAAATAGTGTAGAGTAGGGAGCATAATAAGACCCCCCATATTCCTCCACAAGTAATACCAATAACATGGTGTATAACAAACTTTATTTATGGTTAGTGGGTCTCTATATTAACCCCCTTCCCCTTAAAATTGGACCAATATATCTATGAGACTTCTACTAAAAAAGGGGGTTGTCATGAATGACTTATGGGACTCCCTTGAACCCCACCAGTAAGGGACTATATGACCCAAGATCGAACTGTCACTGCCCTGAATTCCTGGACTATTTTGTTCTATCATGTACAATTTTGTTATGACCGTAATAACCTGTGTAATGTTAGGCCTCAGGCTCTGATCCGGTACCCCCTTTTCCCCAAAGCGCATGACCTGTGAGTATTCTGGCCTAATAAGAATTATTTATATAATATTTAGTGTTCAGGTTGTGGTTAGGACATGATACGGTTATGGCAAGCCCCTTTAAAAAGAGTAACAGGTATTTAACAATGATATAATGTTTGCAATAATGATTTGATCTAATAGGATGATTTGGGTAATTGTCTAAAATTTAAATAATGTATTTGCACACAAAAGTAGGCCCTGGGATATAATATTGCATCAAGTCCATTCAGAGGTTGTGACATTTGTTGTCTGGAATTTCTCATGACCAAAAGTTACTATTTACTGCTCCATATTTAATGTCAGCAGAAGAGCAATGTATTAACTCTTATCCTGGGCTGACTAACTCATATAAACAGTTTTGTTAAGTTATCTGTACAAGCGGGAATAAAAGTCAGTCTGTTTTGAACTAAAAAATGGTGTTGCTCGTCTGATTTCTCCAGCTTCTCCATGACTGATGTTCAGATCTCAATTGCTGGGTCATGAGATGAATATAAAGTCACAACCTGCAGAATACCCATATAAGCTACAGTAGGATAATTAGGGGTGTACTGGGTTGTGACAGGGGTCTCTTCTTTCCAAAGAGGAATTTCCTAGTTATATAGGAACAATGTACAATAATGTCTATATGCAGTAACAAATTTTTCCCTGTAAGTATGCCAGACTCTTTTCTTACTGAATGTTAACATATATTAACACACGTACACTTATGCTTCCATAAAATGTGTTTTGTTATCTTAGAATGTGGATGTAGAAAGGTGAAATGAGTATTAACTGGGAGGTCTGGCCTTAGAAAGGCTTCATAAAACCCTAATACACCCCTGTCTATAGTGATCTTGTAACTGTTCTTTATTTTATATCTGGATTATATTGTTGTTTATAGTTTGTTATTGGGTGGGTGGTTTTAGAGTTGTTATTGGACCGCCACTCAATACTTCAAACATTGTTTACTGATACTGTAGTGCGGTTGTGTACAGTAGCACTATTCACAATATTACAGGTGCCAATTACCTGGTTCAAAGCAAACAATTAATTATTATATATAAACAGGAGAGTGAGATATAAATGTATATAAGAGAGTTTCCTATGATGACAGTATTGTCTTTCACTGCAAGTGCAAGTATAATCTGTGTGGAGTAGATTTTCACTGAAAACGCCAGAATGCTTCAGTTTTGAAAATAATGTACCACTGGTGCTAGCTGTTTCTGTCAGATGCAATTAGTGTATGTTTTCCAACATGGTTTCAGGTTATACGCTTTATATGTAATAGAGTTTACATCTGACACAATACTAATTCTTTGTGCAACCTGGAATTTACAGTTTGATAATTTAATAGGACCACTAGACAACTATCAATGCAGTTTGCTAAATTGCTGTGCTTTTATTCACTAAACATACAGCCTCATTCAATTGCTGCAAATTTGAGATCCGGGCTCGCAAGTGGGGGTCGCAAGTTACGTGCTGCGAGCTGCGATTTCTAGCGATTTTTCAAATCGCAAGTTACTTCCCTCGAAGCCTTTGATCTTTCACGGTCGCAAATCGCTATTTAATTGCTCAGATTTTTCTGCGCTAACCACTCCGTCAAACCTGCAAATGGCTAAACTCGAACCACAGGTTACTGGTACCAAGGAGGTCTTCTAAAGGGCTTAATGACAAATCAGAGCATTTTAAAAGCAAATATAAAATCAATACAGCACTGTAAATTATGGGGAACACAATGGTTGACATTAGAATTAAAAGCACAACATTCTCAAGCTCTCACATCACCAAAATAAAATACCTGATTTTATGTTTAATTGCCGTCCAAAGTCCTACGGGCTTGAATGACCTCCAAGCCTGTAACTCGTTATTCAAGCCCGTAGGACTTCAATGAAATATGGAGATTGGATTCAATATTCCTACGGGCTTGGGAGTTGAAAGGCTGTTCAATAATGGTATATTAGTTACTTTGATTCTGCTGTGTTATACAACAGTGTTGTGTTTCAGACACTCTCAAACAAGTATATTTATAAAGTGGGCAAAAAAGGGGGATACAATAGTGAAGTCAAATCTTAAAGTTTAAAGTTTATCCTCACTTGATAATTAGCTACTATAGAGAAAATATGAAATGGGGATAGTTTGTGTTTTAACTTCACATTACACAACTTATCCACACTTTTATATCTTATTACTAAATATAAGCCAAAGACTGCAAAAATAGCAAAACAAAATCTGCTACTTTTAGTATAAGTTTACTTAAAAGGATCAACAATACTTTGAACTGTTTCTTATCACGAAACATGGACCACCACAGTGACTCTTTAGTTATGCCATTCTACTAGTAAATAATACAAGAATGGAGATTAATATCCTTACATTATGATCCCAAAACTAAGCGAAAAAAGTCCAATAGCTAAAATGATATTTGTAGGATATTTTTACTATTTAGCCGGTAAATAGTAAAAAATATCCTGCAAATATCATTGTCAGTGGGTAAGTTAGTAACAGGTTCTGCTAAAGTTTTATGTTTTTATATAAGAACAAAATGCGAAATATACAAATGTAACAAAATCACTTGAGTATAAGTAAATCAGATGAATTCATATATGACAATTGCTCCTTCAGAATTCCATCTGACTGAACTGTGACAAAGCCTGCTAATCCGTCTTTTGTTATGTCAAACGCCTCAGACAAATTAGGAAGAACATTGGATGATTTTATTCCTGAATGAACAATCAACATATACAATTGTTTCAGATAGATGCACCGTATAAGTTACTTGGAAACAGATTTATAGAAACTAGGAGAGTTGCAAGTTATGATTAAAGCTAGACTTTGTATTAACTTAGCTAAAAAAAACACTATCATATTAAGTAATAATTTTCCTCTAATCATTACTAGCCACGTCAATGATAATTTTCTTTCTGAAGGATATGGTTGATGGAACCTCAATACGCATGTGACAAAAACGGAGCTGTTCTATGATAATGCCTATCACAAATAATAGTTGTCAAACTGCGAGTTGTCGTCATGCTTGCGCCGTTGATGCAAAGAAGCCTTCCGAGTTCTGAGCACTTAGGCGATGAGCGCCAAAGGCGCTCATCGCCCTGCGAGCCTCGCAAATGAGCTCCAAAATAACACTCACACACAGCATGGGGGCAATGCCAGGACCCCCATGACCTGCTGTATAAATAATAGTTCCATAAACAAATTAAAAAAAAGTTTTGATTAGCAAGAAGAGAATAATATTATGAAATTGTATGCGCTCGACTAATCTCTAATGAGTAGCATCAGGTGATAAGTATCAGAAAAAAGGAAATGTAGCAGAATGTATTAGAGCCTACAATTGTTGTCTATACATTATGTAATCTCTTTGTAATTCTTTTTATACTGCACAAAAATAATTGTCAGTATACAAATACTCTTATTTCTTTACCTTTCACTTAGATTAATTTTTTTAACATTTTGTAGAAAAAATATGGCCATCTGTCCTTCAGCCATGCACAACACTTATTCTGTTTGTTGTTACATAATACAATTTATTGCTTTTATTAGCAAATTCTCTATTAGCAGATCCTGAGCTGATGTTGAGTGTTTTTCCCAAATATGTTTTCACATATTTCCAGATAAAAATAAAGTACATTTTCCTCCACACTGAGTTTGTTGTCTCATCTGTTTATTAACAGTTGACAAACTATTGTCTTGGTTACATGGCTCCTGTTACGACTCCATTAAGAGCAATAAGTAGTTACGGGATTTCTTACAAGTAAATTTGTGGGGTGTGCCAGCATGCCCCAGGAGCTAGTGTGAGCCAAGGCTGCAATCGGAAAGGCAACATATGTGGATAGCTTGCAGGTTTTGGTTGTAAGGGCTTGAGAATGCATATGGATTGCATGCAAGCAGTTTTTTTGCTGGATATACAGACAGAGGATTATGGACAGAAGATTAACAGGGAGAGAATATGCAGACAGATAATTTGCAGATGGGGAATTTTGCTGCTAGAACCAGTAGAGCTGGGAACAATTGGAGACACCCAAGGAAAGAAGTGTTTTGGTGAACACATCTGAAAAGACACAAAGAGTCTGCAGCTTGGAGCCAATAAACAAGCCACAGAGGAAGAGTGAAACGTTTGGACCTGTGAAGAATACAGGCCAGTGACTATAAACTAATTGACTTGTTTGTTTTGCTTGCTCCGTCCAGGTTTAGCTGGGTGCGGGCTTGGTTAGTGAGGCAGCTAACTCTATTAAAAAGGTAGTGCTCCATCTGAGCTAGGCCTGTTATTTTCATTGTTTTGTTTTATTTTATAATTTCTTGTGATACTGGCTGAAGATTTAGTAAAAGTTGAGAGCGTATTGAAGCCTCCTGTGTCCTTGTGTTCGACCATTGAAGTGCCAGAAACACGGACACTGATAGAGTGGAGAATGGGAACTTGTTACAGGGCTATTACATAGCGTCTGCAAAACAAAATTCCAAAAGACTTCCTGACTCAGTAACCATAAATTCTGTTTGGGTACACTAGCAACCAATCAGATTAAGGATTCATTATAGTGTTACCCTTTTCTGACTTGCTGTTGAAAGAGCCATTCAGAGAAGCGATTGTAAGCTCACATTCTCTTAAGGGCCCCATGCTAGTAGTTAGAATACCATGGGGATCTCTATGGTATAGGGATTTAAGATGCTATGGAGTCCATAGGAATTCCCACAATAGGAGGTTAATATTAGAATATCATGGAGTTCCATAGGGGGGTCCCGTGATAAAGGGGTACATTTTAGGTGCCATGGGGTTCCATAGGGAGCCAGGAATGCATAAAGCCATCTGTTGATTCAATAATACATAGCATCTTGGTTCATTGATAGTCTACAAATTCCCCACTCACTGGCACTGGCATGATTGTTTTGTTCAAAGTGAACACCACCCAAATCCCATGACGAGAGAAGTGATTATCCATATCGATGCATCTCCATTGCCTTGGGGCTAAAAAGTACACTAGTACTGAGCATACCCATTTGGTTATCTTCTTGCTTATATGTTATGGAGTTTGAAGAGTTTTGACTTATTGACTAAGAATGAAAAGAGTAGGCACGTTATGGAAATAGATTGAAGAAGCTGCTTGCTGATTTTCATTATTCAGATACTTGAGAAAGGTGAAAATTAATTGTAATGACTCTAAAGATAGCCTATCATAGAATGATTGGATTAAAAATAGTTTTTAACAAAATAAATATGACCCTAATATGTTAGATAGAATGGCAAATACAGTACATAATATGCATAATAAGGACCGATTGTACCCACAAAATCCAAAAAATAAGAGAAAGAATATAAGTTGGAGTCGAAATACAAAGAGAAGCATCAGGATATAATGAAAATGTTAAGAAAACATTACTACATTAATCAGGAAGTCCTTTCCTGAGGGAATATGTAAAAGATAAACCAAAGTTAGTCTATTCTAAGGTGGAGAATGTTGGAGGTATTATAGTACCTAGCAATAAGAATGTTATCTAAAATCTTAAAACAAATAGCTCCGATTTAAAAGAGTTTTATTGTTGCAAAAGCGGAAAAGCTTGTAAAAAATATTTTTAATACATCTTGTTCTGCGAGTGCCATAAGAGATACATAGGTAAAACAGATAGAGAATTAAAAGTAAGAATCTTAGAGCACTTAGGGAATATAAAACATCTTTAATTTGCAGATAGTAAACATGCAAATGCAGATTGCAGGGGAGGTAATAGGGACAATAGACTCTCATAAAGAGAAGGTTTCTGGATATACACATTTAACACCATGAACCCAGTAGGTTTCTTTATAGATTTTTACTTTTCTGCTTTTTTGTGATTGACGTTTTTTGTAAAGTTTTTCAATACATTTTTGTAATTTTTATACATGTATATACACTATTAAAACAGCAAGTGATTGCGTATTTTTCTTTCTTTATAATAGCAGATATTTTTTTATTAATAAGTAGTCAGCTTTGCACATTAGACTATTTACAAAATAGTCTTAACTAATAGAAAGAACACTAAACAATTGTTTAATTTGTAACACTAATATAGGTTTACATTTTATACTTAGACACTCCTTTAAGTATTTAAGCAAAAAGATGTTACATTATGTCCATGGAATTTTATCAATCCGTACATTTTTATTAACAAGTTAATTTTAGATTTCGTTTATTTAATAAATCGAGCTACCTTACTATTCACTTTTGAAATAGATTTTATATATATACTAGCGACTTGCCCATCAAAAATTGCGGCAATAAAATTTGTAGCCATGGAAATGCTGTTTGGCACACAATGTAAAGCTGTTGCTACTCTGAGGACCTTCGGCACTCATTGCGAGCTTCGTGCTGAGCGCCTCTCGTGTACTTTTGCTCCTCAGAGCACCTTTGACGGTCATTGCGAGCGTCTCTCCTTGTGTACTTTTGCTCCTCTGAGCACCTATTGCGAGATATATATATAACTGCACTGTAATTTTTTTTTTTTTTTAGTGCAGTGGAAAGTATACATTTTAGTTTCCATTACTAATTAATACTTATTAAATTATGTACGTTAATAATTAATTCTGTATGAACAAATGTATTAGGAAGTGCGAAGCATTAATGTATTCATAAAGTAACGGCAGTGTAAAATATGCTATTTAGCCTATTTTTTTTATAATTTTTTTTTTATAATTAATTAATTAATTAATTACTTAATAAATAAATATACTTTACCTATTTGTAAATAATATATCCAGCAATCAATATCCTGAAGAGCAAACAATCTCTTGATTTTCCTGCAGAATACAATGTACAGTTGGACTGTTGCTGCCCTGATGAGAAAGTGTCAGCAATGTGCCAATTGTGCCAACCATTGTTTTAGTCGTGTAAAGCGCCATTTTAGAATCGTAATGTTATTAGTTGCAAGTTAGTGTTGTAAAATAACGGCGATTGTCTATGAGTTGCCCGGTTTGCAAGCAGTTTCCGTCCTTTCTAATAGTGTATTTTGTACCTTGTACGTTCCTCTGTAAGTGGTGCGCGTCTGGCGGTGTTTTGCGTGGTTCGGGGTCGTGTAGCCTCGTTTTCATTTTTTTCAGCCGCCATTTTTTTTCTAGCTTAGTCGATTTTCGAGTGCCGAAACTCTGCAATTTCCCTTCTCAGGTTGCTGGGTATATTTAGCACCAATGTCAGTTAATTCCCCTGCTGTCCAGGACCTTGTCTCCTCTGATAACTGTTGTTCTGCTGCCGTATAGTCATGGCCATTAGTGTCCACATTTTCTAACATCTCTCCTGTCTCTGTTTCAACTCTCTCCTTTGTCTCTGCTTCACTATAGGTTGAGGGGCTGCTTGTTCCCTCTTATCTGTCAGATCATCTATCTCTGTCCCTGACCATTCAGCGAAATCCACCCATTGTTCTGTAGTTATAAGAGCTTGCACTTGCTTAGCTCCCATGTTCATTTTTTGTTTACGTTTACACCTCCTCCTATTCACCACTTTAACTACATACTACTCAAACTTTTCTTTAACGTTTTCTTTCTGGTTTTTCAATTCTTTCATATACATTCTGTACACAGAAAGTTGTTCATGAGCAGTGAGTAATTATCTGCATTGTCTGAACAGACGCTGACTGCTCTTGAAATGCTTGAAATAAAATCCAGCCCCTCCTTTCTGCCTGCAAGAGATTAGACAGATCTAAGATAACTGCGGCATTGCCAGGGTTAACAAGTAAAAGTCCAGTTGTATATTTCCAACATTCCTTAACTTTGAGTAACCCTCCTTTACCCAGAAAGGCATATGCTTAAGAGAGTTATACTTCTTCCCCACCTTTCAAACATCAGAAACATTATTTGACAACATTAAATAGACACCACTAAACCTATATGAAACCCTGTTGTACGGATCCCGATTGGGACACCTGCACGGACCCCACATTAACCCCATGCTGCGGGGGTCCTGATCAGGACCCCGCAGCACCTGACATTAACCCCCCCATGCTGTGTGGTCCCCAACAGGGACCTGAGGAGAGTCCCCACAATAACCCTTGCCGTGGGGGTTCCCATCCAGACCCCCGCAGCACTTAAAATTTCAAATTTCATGCGGCAGGTCCTTAAAGAGCCCGCGGCACAAAAATGGCTAACCCGATGCCGCGGGGGTACTGTAAGTAGCCCTGCAGCAACTAACATTAAACCCCCATGCTGCGGGGTCCCCACATTAACCCTTGCGCAGGGGTCCCAATTGGGACTCCCGCAGCATTTTCAAATTTCCAACTGCGGTCCTTAAAGGTCCTTAAAGGACCCACGCTACAATTAACCCCATCACTTATGGGTGTCTATACAGACCCCCATGAGCCTCTAATTAACCCCATCAGTCCCATAAGGGTCTATATAGACCCTTATGGGACAATAAATAACCCTCACAATAACTATAAGTGAAATGAGGGTCCTACAGGACCCTCATGACACTAAGTCTAAGCACTACCCTATACTACACTATTAGAAACCCCAATAAACTAATACATCTAAATTAACACCATCTAAGTAATTTACCCCCCTCTCACTAATTAATCCCCTCTAAGTAATAAGTAATAAACCCTCCCTCTAACTAATTAACCCCATCTAAAAGCAAATTTATGGCAAGGTAAGTGGTTCAATTTACCCTTTTCTATTTTTAGTAAGGATGGGGGTTTTAATTGTAATCTAGGTTTTTTATTTCAGTAATGTAGGTTTCTTATTTTTAGTAAGTGGGTTTTTATTTTACATAATATGTTTATTTATTTTTAGTAATGTAGGTTTTTTATATTCAGTAATGTATTTTTTTTATTTCAGTAATGTAGGTTCTTTATTTTCAGTAATATAGTTTTTTTATTTTGTGTAATTAGTAGGTTTTGATTTTTTGTAATTAGTGGGGTGCTAGGGATTTTATTAGGGGTTAGGTAGGTAGTGTAGGGGTTAATAGGATAGGGTAGAGGGGGTTAATAGGATAGAGGTTTACTGGGCACAGTTGGGGTTAAATAGGACTAGTTAGAACTAAATAGGTACAGTTAGGATTTAATAGGTACAGTTAAGGTTATTAGGTCCAGATAGGGTTAAATAGGACTAGATAGAGTTATTGAGTCCAGTTAAAGTTCAATAGGACTAGATAGGGTTAAGTGGTTAGTGAGGGCTAATTAGGTATAGTGAGGGTTTAAATAGGGTTAATTACTTAGATGGGGTTAATTAGTTAGAGGGGGTTAATTCATTAGAGGGGGTTTATTACTTATAGGGGGTTTATTACTTATAGGGGGTTAATTACTTAGAGGGGGTTAATTAGTTAGAGGGGGTTAATTACTTAGAGGTGGGGTTAATTAGTTAAGGGGGGATAAATGATTAGAGGGGGTTAATTAGTTAGAGGGGTTTATTACTTGGAGGGGGGTTAATTAGTTAGAGGGGGTTTATAACTTAGAGGGGGTTAATTAGTTAGAGGGGGTTTATTAATTAGAGGGGGGGTTAATTAGTTAGAGGGGGGTTAATTAGTTAGAGGGGGGTCTATTACTTAGAGGGGGTTAATTAGTTAGAGGGGGTTCATTTTTTAGAGGGGGTTAATTACTTAGAGTGAGTATAATTAGTTAGAGGGGGCTTTATTACTTAGAGGGAGGTTAATTAGTTAGAGGGGGTTTATAACTTAGAGGGGGTTAATTAGTTAGAGGGGGTTTATTAATTAGAGGGGGGGTTAATTAGTTAGAGGGGGGTTAATTAGTTAGAGGGGGGTCTATTACTTAGAGGGGGTTAATTACTTAGAGGGGGTTAATTAGTTAGAGGGGGTTCATTTTTTAGAGGGGGTTAATTACTTAGAGTGAGTATAATTAGTTAGAGGGGACTTTATTACTTAGAGGGAGGTTAATTAGTTAGAGGGGGTTTATAACTTAGAGGGGGTTAATTAGTTAGAGGGGGTTTATTAATTAGAGGGGGGGTTTATTAGTTAGGGGGGGTTAATTAGTTAGAGGGGGGTCTATTACTTAGAGGGGGTTAATTACTTAGAGGGGGTTAATTAGTTAGAGGGGGTTCATTTTTTAGAGGGGGCTAATTACTTAGAGTGAGTATAATTAGTTAGAGGGGGCTTTATTACTTAGAGGGAGGTTAATTAGTTAGAGGGGGTTAGCCATATTTGTGCCATGGGTCCTTTAAGGACCTGCGACGGGGAATTTTTATTTTTAATTTTATCTTAAATGCTTTGACCTGCGAATGTGACAGATCAAAGGCTTCTGAGTGGTGTAGGCTACGAGTTTGACAGTTGTCATTTTTGCAAAGTTGTAATTGACCGTAACGTGTCTCGTAGGTGTTTTGCGTGTTTAGAGTCCTGTAGCCTCGTTTTCGTTTTGTTCTCTCGCTTACAGAATTTTTTAGTGTGTAAACTCTTTTATTTTGAGTTAAATTGAGGTGTAACTTCATTTTTTGAGGTGCTGGAGGCTCCCTCTTGCTGTAGGTAAGCTTTTTATGTATGTGTTGTGTGTATTTATTGTTTTTTTCATTTTTTCATGTCCACGGCTTGCGGACGATTTTTGCGAGGTCATTATTGGTCATAACGTGTCTAGTACTTTTTTGCGAGGGCCCTCGCATGCTCACAACTATATATGTGATATATATTAAATTAGCACATACAATACATGAAAATTATTTTTAGGCTAGTATGTATATTATTATACAGATACAATTCATTATAAGCAATTACAAAAGGAAGACAGAGCATATAGAAAACATATAGATAAGTAAAAACATGTTTTTAGTAACCATATTAATACTATACGTCTGGTATTTATAATTCTTAATAAAACATTGTTTTATTTAAGTGTTTTCCAAGCTGTATGTTCCAATCACCTGGTACAATTCATTAATACAGTAGTATGAACTTTTTACATTTTTTAGACTAGACATATTTTATATATATATATATATATATATATATATATATATATATATATATATATATATATTTATATTATACTCCTTCTTTTACAATCTTCTGTCCCCACCTCCTTTGGTAGAGAATTTCCCAGTTTACCCACCCTTACTGTGAAGAACCCTTTCCCTTCTTTAAGGTGGAATCTTTTTACTTCTAACCTCAAATGATGTCCTCTTGCCTTATATTGACCCTATATATATTTACATAAGGTAATCATGTCCCCTCTTAGATGCATTTTTCTAGAGAAAACAAGTTTAATTTGGTTAGCCTTTCTTCATAACTTAGCCTCTTCAACCCCCTTATTAGTTTTGTTGCCCTTCTCTGTACTTTTTCCAGCTCTAAAATGTATGTGGCTATTTTTCCTTCCCAAATGTATAACTTTACATTTATATGTATGAAATCTCATCTGCCATTTAGTTGCCTATTTCTCTAATTTATGCAAATCCCTTTGCAGGGAATTTTCTGATTTAATTACCTTGCACAACTTAGTGTCATCAGCAAAAGACAATACTATCCAGTCGTACTTCTAAGCCATTAATAAATATGTTAAAAAGAAGAGAGCCTGATACTGAACCCTGAGAAACCCTGCTTAGTATATCAGTCCAATCTGAGTATGTTCCATTTATAACATCCATTTGCTTCCTGTCTTTTAGCCAGCTCTCAATCCATGTGCATATATTTACGGCAATTCCTGTATCCCTTAGTTTGCACAATAGTCTTCCATGTGGCACTGTATCAAAGGCCTTTGCAAAATCCAAAAAGACTACATCCACTGAGTTGCCATAATCCAAGTTCCTACTAACCTCCTAATAGAAACAAATTAGATTTTTTTAAATCTCCCATTACTAAAACTTGACCATGCTTGGCTGCATTTCCAATCTGTAACAATAATTGAAGTTCCTCACTTATAATTATATTATATTTGTGTGTTTATAGCATACTCCTATCATTATTCATTTACAATTTGCTGCTCTGATATTTAACTCTACCCACAGGCATTCAACATTATTGCTTGTTCCAGCATAAATATCTTCTTTGACTTTAGGCTTAAATTCAGGCTTAACATAAAGACAAATCCCTCCACCTCTTATACCATTGCCCCAATAATTTCTACATACATTATAACTATCCAGATTACTAGTCCAGTCATGGGAGTAATCCCACTATGTTTCAGTAATGCCTATTAATTCACAATTCTCATTAACTGCAAACAATTTGAATTCACCCATTTTCCTGACAAGCTTCTGTCATTAGCAGGAATACACTTTATGATGTTACGAGTCTGTAATTTTGCAGTGCCTGCCTCTATACTTGAGTAACTTAGCAATACTTTCCTATTGACTGTATTAAACCTCCCCCTTCTCCACCCCCATGATTAGTTTATTCATTCCTTACCACCTCTACACTTTCTATCCCATTACTTCTATCTAGTCTCTCCCCCCACCTACAAGTTTAAAAAATCCTTCAGCCTTTCTACCATCCTATCCTCTAGTATGCATGCTCCTTCATCATTTAGATGCAACCCATCCCTGCTGTATAGATTGTCACCAAGTGAGAAGCCAGTCCAGTGCTGTAAAACCCCAAACCGCTCCATAGTGCACTACTTTTTTAGCTACGCATTAACCTCCCTAAGCTCCTTCTGTCTCCCTGGGGTAGCATGTGGCACATCTCATAAAATACTACCTTGGAGGTTCTTGCCTTAAGCTTATTCCCTAGTTCTCTAAAATCATTCTTTAGGACACTCCATCTTCCACTAATTTTGTCATTGGTACCAATATATACCAAGACCGCCAGTTTATTTTCAACCCCTCCCAATAATTTATTTGCCTGATCCACAAAATGACAGCAAAGTGTTAAATCACCCTATCTACCTTCCTAATAATAGAGTCTCCTACCACAAAAACCTTGAGGCACAGGCTTGTCAGTGTGAGCCTTATAGAATGTCCTGATAAAGCAGGTAGTATGAATTTCTTAGGCTGGCTCCCAGGATCTGTAGGAGGAGTCATACCCCTTACATTGAACCAGATAATGCAGCTTTGCTCACTCAAACAAAAATCCAGAATATTTTCTACGTCATATTCTTCTTGACCATCCACCAGAATGGGTTGCAGAGGTTGAAAAGTTCAACAAAGAAAAGGCTTTTGATGTACTGGTTTCAGCAATAATAAAGGAAGACAGGATGGACATGAAGTGTAAGAGGGAGGTAAAGTTTCCAGGTGACAGTATTCACTTTTTGAGCAATTGAAAGAGGACCCAGATCATTTGGGGCCAGCTTTCTGGGGGGTATGGCAAGTGACAAGTTGAGAGACACAATTTGTCCCCTATATTGTTATGGGGGGAGCTTACTTTTCAAACTCAGCATGGTATTTGAAAGCTTTTTGAGATTATCCAACAGCCCTTTGTAGAAATAAACTTCGGTAATCTAGCAAGAGAGGGCACTCCTGGATCAAATTTGAAATGGTAGCCATAGTTATCAAAAAGGGGCTAATAAGAGCACTGGAATAATAGTTGTTGTTAAAGGCAAACATAGCCAAAGGAAGAAGTTGTCTTGTTGATATGATGAAAAGCACTGTAAGCATTGTCCAAGTGTTTGGTGTGTCCAATTGGCCATTGGTTTGTAAGTAAAAAGCTTGGGCGAAGGATTGAGAAATGTTTAACAGAATGCATAATTCTCTCCTAAATCTGGATATGAACTGAATTGCACAATAATTTATGATGTGTTCTTGATGGCAGTGTAATCAGGAATATTGAAGCAAAAGGTATTTTTAGTAGATAAATGGAGTAAACCATTTTCATAAAGCAATCAAGTACGACTTTAATAGTATTACATGAAGAAGATGCAGGGACATCAGAGATAATGCCCATTGCTATCATGGACCACAGTGGATTAGGAATTGCAAGAGGCTGGAGAACACCTAAAGGTTTGGCATGAGGTACCTTAGAGTAGTTGCAGATATTAGAAGAAGACTCATAGGACTTTATATAATTTCTAACCGAAGACCACCAAAAGAATCTCATCACCAAATGAGTTTCAAGGTGCTGGGGAGTGGCTGATCATGCCAATGATGAATGATCTTGACTTGAATGTGTGGTGGTAAATAGATTTTCTTTTTCCACAAATGCAATCTATCCGTATAATACAGATGGTAATTTGAGGGCAATGAAAGATGATTCCTAGACATCCTAGTAACCAAAAAATGATCTTGATGGATGATATACTCTACTGGACTTGAGGTCTGAGGATTAATTTAATCTAGAAAGAGCATCAACATTTCCATTCTTTGACCCAGGTCTGTAGGTAATATAGAACCAAAATCTGGATTTTGATTGTTTAGGTATATGGCTGATTGTAAATATGTTGTGGGACAGACAAAACATGTGTTTTGGTATTGCAGAGTTGACGTTATACAGCAGATATTGCAGAAATTGAAATTGTTAGCATATGGGTATTCAGATAGCGTACAAGAAAAAGTCATGCATTAGAAAAGGAAAAATTTAAAATTGCTAAATTGAAAAAAGACTATTTTTCAGGATCCATTTACAGAAAATTGTTTAGAAATAAAGTTAACATGACAATATTTTACAAATATAATATATATGTTGGAACAGCAAAACATAAGAAAACAACTGCAAAATAATAGCTGTTATTGTGAATTGACCTGCTAGCTACCAATCATAATTGTTTCAACATATTATTGCACAGAATCCATTGCTATTTTATGTATTATAAATATGATATTGCAATAGAATTGATCAGAAGTAACGCTTTCTTGATAAAATGAAGTGTCCCTCCATAAACAAATTTCAGGCTCAGTGAGTTAGATTTACAATAAATTGACTGAGTGGATTATTTAGATAATTTTATCGATGGACACTGGACTGGACTGGACTCCACGAATTATCTCAAAGACACGGACCGAGGCAAAGCTAATAAAATTATAGTGAACAGTTTATTAACTATCCCATTGCTAGAATATCATAGTGAGAACCCAATGCAACCAGAGGCAGTGTTTAATAACTTGACATAGACTGACTGTTTATGGTGCTAGGTATGTAAATGGAGTAGATTTTAAAAAGACGATTACAGTGTCACTATTTTGGAATTACAAAATCTGAGCCAAATGTTGCTTCCATATTATTTTAAATTAGGGTTTTAATGAACCAAAAACTGCAGAGTGAAGTTCTATAAATGCACAAACTCAGAACCACAGAATGGTTATTAGATGTATCTTCATAGTATCTGAAATCTGGAATTTTATTTTAAATATTCTCCTAATTTTGTGTGTATAACAGAGCAATTTTCATTGGTTCCCAATGTACATGGATGCTAGAATTGCAATATTGTTAAGAAATTATTTGAAGATGGTATGCTAATATATATCATATATGTGATTAATATATGTTTATTGAATATGAAAACATCTGTGTACTCATCTGAAACTGAAAAAAGTCTATCTTGCTGTTTAACAATATCTTATACAATGGATGGGTAAAATGCATGCTGCCTTATGTATTGAGTGGTATACAATTATTTGACAAATGTGAATACTTTTACAAAGTAAAATTATTTGAATAATACATATATATATATATATATATATATATATATATATATATATATATATATATATATCACCTATAATAGTTGTGAGCATGCAGGTTGTTGCTAACGCTGCGGACCAGCAACTGCTGACCTCGGAATATTTACGGACTTACTACAAACAAATACGAGACGCGGGACTATGACATCGCAAGGATAGGACTTTAACGGCCGACCAGCGCGAACCTGAAAACATTAGAAACACAATAAATACACACAACAAACACATAAAAAGCTTACCCACAGCAAGGGGGGGGGGGGGGGGGGCAACCTTTATTTGATTACCATACACCAAACAGCATTAGCTCACTTGCAATTTCATTGCCGTCATTTTTTGACGGGCAATATTCTAGTATATATATATATATATATATATATATATATATATATATATATAGTTGATCTAAGTTTACTGACAAAATAAGAGTACTGTTTTTTAAACAGCTTAATGGTTACAATAACTCATATTGTTATCCACAAACTTTGTGTTCTCTCAATGTCTGAATAAATCTATATTATGAATGAACTTCCAAAATGTATTGAACAGATTGTAATTGTGCTCCATATACCTTCCTTGTTAAATGCTCCTACAGTGCAAGAAAACATTGTATGATTTATATACAGAAATATATGCATACCAATTATTTCATTTTTGTAATGTTACATCAAGTACGGTATATTATATGCAGTATATATGCTTTATATATAGTTACTGGAAGTTTCAATTTGTAACCATCGGGTATCAGGACAAAATATCGTCACTGATAATCATACTATCAGCCTCTCAGTGAATTCTCTAAACTTTCTTCAAAGGAAATCTTCATACACCACCCTGTGGTGAATTAACAAAATCTGGAAAAAATGCTATCTGTAAGTATATTGCATAAAGAAGCATACTATGGTAATGCTAAATTTAATACATCTTTTGTTTGGTCTTGCTAATAACTAATTAAATGATAATAAAAATAGCCTACATTAAATAATATTAATAATACAACATAATTTGTTTTTTTACTGGTAATAAAAAGAATGTATGATCAGAGTGCCGTCTCTTACTATCATAATATTGAAAAAAATCACTTTGTATGATAATAAAAATAGAGTATAACAGATAAGAATAAATGTGCTCCTAGGACTGAGGAAAAAAAGTGCAATGTGGTGAGTAGTTAGGCTTCTGAAGCTTCATACAGCAAAATTGTAGTATATATTATACCAGTTGGGTATGGTCCTCTGTGTTGTTGACTGTATAAGTCAATGGTAAAAAAAAAAAAACATGTACACACACTCTATAAATAAAAACAAATTCCTACATTGCAAACATTTAGCATTCTGTTGCATCCTTATGACAAATATTAAGATCTGTTATTTGTAGTTTATGTGATGCCTTGGGCACAGTAAGTGTTTTATATACCAAGTGAAAGCATATTTTTTACACAGAATCAATGTATTAAAATTCACAAGCAATCATTCATTGTAATAAGAAGCTAAAATTATACTTGTATGTGCTGCAATATGATATTGCAAATAGAATTTGACCAGTTGTTTGTTCCATGAGAAGTTTCTCCAAAAGTTTTTTGTGTTTGTGAAGAGTATTCTAATGTCCAGAAAAGATTACTGGAGATAATGCAAACTAGTTATCTTTCTCCTCTATGGTGCCCCATAATGTTCAGAAATGGGGTTCAAAAATAACATTTCCTATCTGGATTATTTTTACATTTTAACTAATATTGTATAACTGCTTATTGTATGCAGGTGAAATATAAGTATATCATACACATGGCAAAGTTTAATATGACATACAGTTATATTTTATTCACAGAATAAGTTATTATGCTCTCTTTTAGCTGTAGTTTCATTGTGTCTAGAAAGCTGTTAGCAAACAAATGGACTACATCGTTTTGTTCTTAATTAAATATATTCATTATTTGTAGACCGGAATATCAAATTATCTCTAGGCAAGCATCTCCTGGAAACATTTCCATTCTCACATATTACTAACTCTTTTAAATGCTAGTACAAATTGAATAAGCTAGTTTTTCCATTCAACACCTCACTACTTTGAGAATTCAAGGTGTAGTGGTAGATAAGAATTCTAAATGGGGAAGAAGAGCTTGATGTGACTTCCAGATCAGACAATTTCACTTTCTGAAACTGACTTATCTCAAAGATTTTTTATAGCATCCGAACCAGCAGTGCAGGAAACTACAGGAAGCATTCAACTGACTTAAATAAATACAGCATTTTTTTTAGCTCGGAAGCAATGAAAACCATTTATTCTGTGCTTTTTGCAAAATACCTAAAGTGGAATCTATGGTGATATGTTAATAAGTTACCATAGCAAATAATAAATTGCTAATTGCATAGCTAAAGGATTAGCATTGTGAATTAGAGCTTATAACAACAAATGCACCTTTTATGTATTAAAAAAGTCAAGTAACTAGAATTAGTTACAATTGACATATTATTCTTACATAAATTAATTTTTAGAAATTCACACATAAGACATTTTCTCATTACAGATACTAATGTTAGATTGGAGATTTTTATTAGGTATGCTTGAATAATTAACAAAAGCAATTATATTACACCAATATATTATTATACAGAAGAGAGAATAAAAATGGTGTTAACATTGACACTAAACTCAGACTTATATGTGATATTGTTAGTGAATGGTTGAGTAAAATTAAATTTAGTAGTGGTATGATGATTGGGTTGGAGTCTCCCCATGGCCACTGAAATCCTCTCCCTGAAAGAGCTATGTCCGATCCATATTCCCCATTGACTTTACATTGGGAGGTAGGTACCTCTGGGATTGGCCCTGTGGTGACCCACCAAGAGGACCTAACTCCCCCTTTCCCCTTTTTAAATAGTACTATAGTCACTTGACATTGCTTGCCCCTGATCATCTTTCCAGTCTCTGCTAATTCTATCACCAAAACCAGGAAATTTGAACAATGGGTTTTATATCTTGTTGACAACCAGCATGATTGTATTATCTAGCTGTGGACAATTTTAATAGGATAAGTGAGTTAACTAGTTTAGAAGGGAACATTACATGTGTTTCTGATTGAATCCCCAGGTCCCACACCTCCCAGATTGGCCAATGAGGAACTACAGAGGGCTGGTTGAGTTAACTGGTTATGGGTAGGTAATATATTCATGTCTGTGGGCTGAACCATAGTTGTATTCTTCTGCTGAAGATCGAATGAACAGAATACCAAACAAACTACAAATGTCTGAGCTGTATCTGTGAGGATCAAAGGTAAGAAAAAGGGACTTTATTATAAGGCCCTACTGGGAAGTCTATATGATGAGAGTTGTAGCTTATCCCTGGAAAGACAAGGGGTTTCCTCCTTGCTCAATGAGCAAACTCAGGTGTTCCGGTGTTCCATTGTTCCTGTTATACAGTGTTCCTGTGTACCAGCTCCTGCTGAGCATCATCCAGTAGGTTTAGTAGCGCATTCCCCCTCAAAGATGTGGAACCACAACCAAACCAGTGGGAATTCCAGAGTGTTGCCCATCAAGCTGCGATAGGGAGCCAGCCACCTAACTTCTGACAGGTCCATGTGCTACTTGTACTCACCATTTGCTTGTCTCCAGTAATTTGGTAGGAACCTTCTGACCTGAGGTGCTCATTTTACTGTTTGTTTTATTTTCTTCCACCTCAACTCCCTTTGTCCTCCTTTTCAGTCTTAAAAAAATATTTTGAGAACAACAAATAGTTTTTCTTAGTGAGATTCCACTGTATTTTATATTTTTTCCACAATGAGATTGAATGTGTGTTATTTTTAAATTCCTTGTTTTTATTTAGGATTGTTTGAATTCCACACAAAAATTCTATTCTTTGATCTAAAATTTGGTCCTTCTCTTTCTGAACCCATCTTGGTATGTAATCTGTTTCATGCCAAGATGAAACCTGTGCTTGTTTTGTCGCTACAAAGCTAGTTTCTGGGTTACTGGCGGTATAGTAATACCTAATGCTTCCATTTTATAATTATTAATATGTAAGCCAGAACATTCAATATTATGTCCAATATTTCCTAAATTAGATAATGATGTCTACAAATCTGTGATTTACAATAGTATGTCATCTGCAAATAGTTAGCATTATATCTTTATATATATATATATATATATATATATATATATATATATATATTATATTTATATCTTTTGATGTTTAACTTTGAGACCTGTAATGCTGAAGTTTTGTCTAATTTGAATAGCTAGTGGTTCAATAGCAATCACAAACAACAGTTGAGATAATGGACAACCCTGTCTTCTTCCTCTTCTTGTAACAAACTTTTGAGAATAGTTTCCCATGATTTTTACTTACACCATTGGCCTGTTTTGTAAAACTTTTAAAGCCAAATCTATTTAGTGTATGAAATAAGTCCAGCTAATTGTATCAATTGTATCCAATGCCTTTCCTAGGTGAAGCGCCAACAAACAGGTTGACTTGTTTCTTTATTCTGCTAGTGTTAATAATATAGTACTCTACTGAGGTTGTCTGGTACCTGTCTTTTTGGGTTAAACTCTACTTTGATCTAAAATGTGGTCCTTCTCTATCTAAACCCATCTTGGTATGTAATCTGTTTCATGCCAAGATGAAACCTGTACTAGTTTTGTCACTACAAAGCAGTTTCATAAATGTGGCACTGGGAATCCTCCTTCAGACTTTTGTTGATACATAATCTGTTTGTTAACTCTAGGTTTCTTATCTTTCAAAATTAATCCATCAAATGCCGTTTGTAGTGATTCTAAATACATTTTTCAAATTGAGACAGAGAGAAAGTAGTAGAGAATAATAATGAATGTAATCAGATTTCCATGGAAACTTAGAGTTATGATGGAGCTATTTCTGAGTTAATGGCGGTATAGTAATACCTAATTCTTAAATTTTATCATTATTAATATGTACGCCAGAACATTTAATAATATGTCCAATGTTTCATAAATTAGATAATAATATCTACAAATATATCTACAAATATCTACAAATTACACTATTGTCATCTGCAAATAGTTAGCATTTATACTTTTGATATTTAACTTTGAGGCCTATAATGCTGAAGATTAGTCTAATAGCTAGTGGTTCAATAGAGATCACAAACAACAGTTGAGATTAGCCTGTCTTCTTCCTCTTCTTGTAACACATTTTTGAGAATAGTTTTCCCATGATTTTTTATTTATGCCATTGGCCTGTTTTGTAAAACTTTTAAAGCCAAATCTATGTAGTGTATGAAACAAGTCCAGCTAATTGTATCAAATGCTTTTCCCAGGTCAAGCGCCAATAAACAGGTTGACCTTTTTTGTTCATTTTACTGGTGTTAATAATATAGTACTCTCCTGAGGTTGTCTGGTACCTGTCTTTTTAGGTTAAACCCTACTTGGTCTCAATGGATTAACAAGGGAAGATACTAACTAATAACTACTCTAAATGCATATTATTTAATTTATGTTTTCATGACCCCCATTTGATTAGACATCCTCTTACATATGCCTCTAGAGCTAACCAGAAGTAGATTGTGTTTTTTCGGCTTCCATATTATCACTCAAAGTGAAACTAAAGTCTTTCCCAATAACAATTTATCATTGGTTCCCAAAATATGCAAAAAAATAAACACCAACTTAAGGGATTTTGTATTGGGAGCATATACAGATGCTAAAATATACATTTGTCTCATAACTGGTGTAAAAATAATGTATCTCCCTTCCTTATCTCTGTGAATAGATTGCATATTTGCCCCCAAAGATTTGTGTAAAAGTATAGCTGTTCCCTTAGCTATTGATGTATTAGATGATAAATAGAGTTCAGAGAAATGTGTATGTAAACATTTTAATGAGTCTGTTTAGTAAAGTGTGGTTTTTGGATTGGCAAAATTGTTAGTTTTAAGGAACTATAAATATAAAAAGCTGGATGTCTCTTGTTTGGAACATTGAAACCATTAATGTTATGCAATGTAACATTCAAACTAATTATAATGAACGCATCTATAGTATGTATCCTATGAAGATAAAATTGTGGTACTTCAACTTTAGCTCTTGTAAACCATATCAACAGCTATTAAGTTGTTGCTTTCTGTTTTCAGTGAATTACCAATCAACTTGTCCATGTTTACAAGCCCTATGCATCTAGCTCTGTAAGACATGGGGGCATGGAGGTGTGTGATGGTGAAGACTCTGATCCAGAATCTGCTGAGGATGAAGCATCAGTATTCTCTGTGTCTCAGAAAATCAGAAGTAGCACTGGAAGAATTGTGTAGTAAACATCTCCAATTCTTCTTGACTGTGATTCATTCATGCTATGGCATTGATGTTTATTCTCATTTTGTGGTTGTACAGATGAAACAAGTTCTAGTCTGAGAGAAACCTCTTTTACTTTTGCCCCTCACAGGAAGAAATATCCTGTAGTATATCAGTCTGGTCTCACTGAATAGAGTGATCCAGCCCTCAAGTTCACAAGTAACCTCAAATAGTGCTGCTCTCTGGGGTGGTTACCAGGCCTATAGAACAAACCAACTTAGGATTTCTTCATTCTCAGACTGACTTTGTTTTTGTTTATATCATTAAAAGAGGTTTACATGTTTCTGATTTTCCAATATTACTGGAGAGAGGCCTGAGTAAATTTGAATATGCCCCCCTTTCAAACACCAATGTACCTTTCTGTCTAGCCACTAGAAGTAAAGATTCCTTAATAGAGAAGTTGCAAAAACATGTTATAATGGCTGTCGATTTGGATATATTAATTTAGTTGGAGCCCTGTGAGCTCTCTCTTAGGAAAATCAGCCAACAGCAATCTTACTATCTTCGTGTTGATCTCTTTAGCATCCTTATACTTTTCTGATACACCTCATATTCGGATATTCACCTTAACCTGTTCTCCAAATCCTCTATTGTCTAAATCCTCTATTTTTCTTGTTGCTTCTGAATGATATCTTCCAGAGCATCCTGCAGATATTAAATAGCCTGTAATTATGTTATTATTTTATCTGTTTTTTATTCCAGGGTTTCCATTACTTTCCCAATAGAGTCAATGTATAGAGAGAGTGTAGAGCTTGCATTTGTTTCTTAGATTTTCTGACATGCATTCTTCTGTTTGCATCATATCACATATTTGTGAATCATCTGTGATTTTAGAGCTTGTAGATTTTCTTGCAAAGAAATGTTACTTTGTTTTTGCCTTAGCATTTTTTTTTTTTGTAATGTTTTGGTCGGCTGAGGTAACTTTTTTCTTAATGTCTCCCGTATTGAGCAATATTTTCCAAAAACATGTTTATATTAAACTGCCTCTGCTTCACTAGATGACAGTGGTGCATTAAATTCTTATTCTTCTGTGTTGCAGTATAAAATTTGAGATGTGCCTGTCCATATATTGACTTGCTTTTATTTATTCACTGATAAATTCTTCAATTCAATAAAGTCATTAGTACTCATTACTTTGCTTTTATTAGACTCTTCTTTATGGATTTTCTATGTCTTACTGATGATAAAACATGACTCTTCCCTGCAGTCTTCTTGTGTCTCTCTTTTTTTGTTTGTTCTTGTTATGTTGTTATTTATTTATTTTTTGTATATTTTTTCTTTATTTTTATTTTTTTGTTTGCTCTCATTTTTATTTCCCTCTTCCTTTTTCTGATTGTCTCTTTATTATTATGTCTTTGTGTATTTTTATGCCTCCTGTTATAGAAGGACTCTCCTGCTTGGGCTAAACTAGGCAGCCAGTGCTGATGATCTCTCGTGGCCTGGATTGGAGCTTCTCTGATCAGCTCATTCTTCTGTACAATCTCTTCTTGGGTTCCAGATAAGGGAGCTCAAGCAACTTGCGTATTTACTGCTTTATTGGAAATTTGCCTCGAATAATGCCATCAAGAGTAAGTTCAAAAACAATTAAGAAAATGTAAATAAAAAAGGAAAGGATTGCGGGGACCAACAGGGGTTATTTTGCGCTTGGGCATCCATTCACTATCTCCGCCACTGCTCAAAGCTAATCATAAAATGGACACTGAAGTGGAAAAGCAAGTCATGGCAATCAATATATTTAAAATCCTACTACTTAAATGATAAAATGTTAATATATTTTTACTATTTTTTAATTTCCCTCTGCCCACCTCTGAAGTCTACCATGTCGGCCACGCTCCCTTCTCCCATTCCTCAGCGCAGGAGCAGCAGCTGTGATGTGGATAGACAGCTCAATTATTAATCTCCATATTGCATTTTCTAATATACACATAAAAATCAGTGGTTTCCTATTGGTCCATGAGGTCATGTCGTACAGTTTCTAGTGAACACCTTATAGCAACATTTTTTTTATTGTAAAAGGGATGTCTTAAGACTTTCAAAAGATACCTTTACTTAGTAGTAAACAATAATCCAGACTTCAGATAACTCTTCTTTCATGTAAACTATAACCCACTTGTTAACCTTTAAAATAGGCCTTTTGAAATGCATGATGCAAAATATCTCAATTATGTCTCATTTTAATTGGATACTTCTGTAATTAATAAAAAATCTATTGTTTAAATAATCTACAGCTTTCCTGGACATTTTCTTCAAATAACCCAGCATATATGAAATCAGAAATTATTAGGAATATATAAAGAAATATGTATATTGAGCTGACATTATATACTGTAACAGCACTTGCCATACATTTACAGGCAGAATAGTTATAAATAAACAATGCACTAAAATAATGTTGCAAATTAACTTTCATAACATATTTCATTAATAATATAAATTGCTAAATTAAATATAAAACATTTTGCAAAAAAAAGTGAGAACAATAATATATAACATATGGGCACAACCTATTAGAAGACAACAAGCCCTATTCAAGCTAATTTGCTATTCAATTGGCCTTGAAAAAATGGCAGAGGTTAAACCCATAACTTATAGCCTCCAGAAGCATTTGATCTTTCACTTTTGCAAGTGTTACGGTGGCTAAAATCGCAAATCTCTATTTAATCGCTCCCAAGGCTTCACTTGCGTTCAAACCCGTAAATGGGAAATGTAGCCTAAAATCCTACAGGTACTAAAGACGACTTTAAAAGCCCTTACGTATGCTCCCCTAAACGTCCCCTCTGCTCCTAACCCCCCACTCCTAAAGTAAACCCCCATGATGCAGGGTCCCCACATTAACCCCTTACCTAATTAACCCATTAACTATACCTGATTACCCATAACTGTGCCCAATAAACCCTAACTGTACCTCATTAAACCTAACTGCACCTATTTAACCCTAACTATACCCAATAAACCCTAACTGTACCCAATAAACCCTAACATTACCCAATAAACCCCTATGCTATTAACCCCTACTCTATCCTATTAACCCCTATCCTATTGACCCCATCATATCCTATTAACCCCTATCCTATCCAATAAACCCCTATCCTATGAACACCTATCCTATCCTATTGACACCTATCCTACCCTATTAACCCCTACACTACATACCTAGCCCCCTATTAAAATCCCTAACACCCCAGTAAGTACAACAAATAAAAACACCCACATTATAGAAAATAAACCCTCCCCACTAAGTACAAAAAATAACAAACTACTAATTACATGAAAATAACAAAAGCATTACAGTAAAAAAAAGACTTACACATAAAATAAAAAAGATTACATAAAATAAAATCCACTATTAAAATAAAATGCAACCTGTAAAAAAGAATTGGTAATGAGTCTACTGACAAATTGCCCATGCAGCGATGATCCCCAATGCCCTGATCTTTACTCTTCTGGGCCAGGAAAAACCCCTCCATCAAAATCCTGGCATTCTATAAAAAAGAATACTGCTACTAATGGAACTCCTCCCTTGAGGAGCTCCCCGCCGCAAATGAAGGTTTTCCCAAACATGCTCTAATCTAAAAAAAAAAAAAAAAATGCGCATTCTGATTGGCTGAAATAGCTGTCAATCATATTTCAGCCAATCAGAATGTTATACAGGGGGGTATTTCATTCTTATTGGCTGAAAGCATTTGGGCGTTCTGATTGGCTGAAATCAATGTCTGGAGGATGTTCATGGCATGTATTGTGGTAATGTCAGGGTTAATAATTGTCCCATAAGGGTCTATATAGACTCATGGGGTTAATTAGAAGCTCCATGGGGACTGTTAATTTTAGGCAGGGGTTAATTACAATTGTAGTGCAGATCCTTTAAGGACCTTTAAGTCCCCGATGGGGACCCCACAGCAAGGTTTTCTTTAGTGAGCCTGAGGGAGTTTCTTCAGGTTTGATTGCCGTCATGAGGACAGTCTCATTTACTATTGGCTCTGTCTTTCATGTTCAAGCCCTGCTTTGCTTACATATGGATCCAGGGTTTACGATTTCGGATCTCGGGCAGCGAGTTGCGGTCCTTGTTCAATTGAATAGCACCGGAATGGTAGCACAGTGCGAGCCCACAACACACCCGCAAACTTTTGGCCTACTGCGATAGAGTTGCGGGCTTGCAATTAAATTTGGCTCAACATTTCTTGAAATGATTGTTGAGGGTTTATTTTGTAAAACAAATAAATTAATATGTTTCCATTTCAAACTTATTTAAACTTATTTTACTATTAAACTTTAATTTAGAAGTGATGTCTTAATTAGAAAAAGCTAGTTTGGGCAAATAGCAAATATCAACTTTCTTACTGGTGGTTTGACAGTTTTAGTAGAATTAATTTAGGATCTTTGATCCACTTATGCTATAACAATTTATCTTTCTATATGAAAATAAAAATAAAAATAATAATAATTTTATATAATAAATAATAAATAATTTTATATAAAAAATCTGCATAGGAAATTATAAGCACTAATCAGTGTGTAGCATTTTATAAAATATGTAAAATCTAGTACTATTCATAAAATTCTATTTGCGTATGCGACAATTGCTGGCATGCTAGGCAAACTTCAGACTAACTGCATTCCCACCACAGTGTAATTATCACAAACTATTCATTTCAGTTCTCCAGATTAATTATATTTACCACAATTGTGTAATAAAACTAAATCAATTTCCATCTTGATCTAGGACAAATAAACAATGATTTCACTATTCTCCTAGTTTAAACTTTATATTACGGTTCCCAGATATTTAGTAGATATTTAATGACTTTCCAGTTATATTGATATTGTTAGGATTATAAGCAAGTATATTATATAATATTTCACATTTCAGTTTTAGTTGTACATTAGATAATAATTAGTATAAAATAATCCATGTTGCCAAGGTTTTGTTTCTTTTGTAAACCTGGTTATTTTAATAGTTTGGCTATTTAGTTGTAAAAATAAATATAATCAAACATATTTTGATTAATGTGAAATTTTGAAAAGCATTTAACACCACCCTAGCATACAGAAAAGCTAAAGAGACAGGGAGGAAGCACCTTAGGAAAAATTTGGTGATAATTAATTTGGTTTATGGGAGCCTCATGGTGTATATACATGTGTGCATGTGTCTGTGATATCCTTATCACATATTATAATTGTCAAACTGCGAGTTGTCGTCACGCTTTGCGGCCCTCGGAAAGCGAGGGCCAGGGGTGACAACAACTCGCAGTTTCACAAATCCCTCTGCCATGGCTCCCATCAGCCCTGCAGCCTCTTTGCTCTGGTGGCGTGCACGGGTAGCCGGGAAGACAAGCGTGCACGCGCGCACGCGCAGACGCCACATAAGGATGCGCGCGCGTCTACAGCATTGAGGTGAGGGAGGAGTGGAGGGAGAGAGACACGGGGGAAGAGAGACATGGGGGGAGAGGAGGGGGAGGAGGGGGAAGAGAGACACGGGGGGAGAGGAGGGGGAGGAGGGGGAAGAGAGACATGGTGGGAGAGGAGGGGGAAGAGATACATGAGGGGGAAGAGATACATGAGGGAGGGAGGGAGAGGAGGAGGGGGAATAGAGACACGAGAGGAGGGGGGAAGAGAGACACAGGGGACAGGGGAAGTGAGATACAGGGGAGGGGAAGAGAGACACAGGGAAGGGGGAAGAGAGGCACAGGGGAGCGAGAGGAGGAGGGGAAGAGAGGCACAGGGGAGCGAGAGGAGGAGGGGAAGAGAGACAAAGGGGAGGGAGAGGAGGGGGAAGAGAGACACAGGGGAGAGAGGAGGGGGAAGAGAGAAACAGGGGAGAGAGAGGAGGGGGAAGAGAGACACAGGGGAGAGAGAGGAAGGGAAGGAGAGACACAGTGGAGAGAGAGGAGGGGAAAGAGAGGCACAGGGGAGAGAGGGGGGGAGAGAGAGGGGGGAGAGAGACAGAGGGGAGGGGGAAGAGAGACACAGGGGATGGAGGGGAGGAAGAGAAACTGGAAAGGGAGAGGAGGGGAGGGGCAGGATGGGGGAGGAGACACAGCGGAGGGGGGAAGAGATGAGGGTCAGGGTGTGGAGAGACACAGGGGAGGGATGAGGGGGCAGAGACACAGGGGAGGGATGAGGGCGCAGAGACACAGGGGAGGGAGACGGGGTGAAGAGACACAGGGGAGGAAGAAAGACACAGGAGTGGGAGAGGGGGAAGAGACACAGGGGAGGGAGAGGGGGAAGGAGAAAGAAGGGAGGGAGAGGGGGGAAAGAGACACAGGGGAGGGAGAGGGGGGGAGACACAGGAGAGGGGGGAAGAGACACGGGAGGGAGACGGGGTGAAGAGACACAGGGGAGGGAGAAAGACACAGGAGTGGGAGAGGGGGAAGAGACACAGGGGAGGGAGAGGGGTAAGGAGAAACAAGGGAGGGAGAGGGGGGAAAGAGACACAGGGGAGGGAGAGGGGGGAAGGAGAAACAAAGGAGGGAGAATGGGGAAAGAGACACAGGGGAGGGAGAGGGGGGAAGAGACAGAGGGGAGGGAGAGGAAGTAGAGGGCGGGAGAGGCTCACAATGAGTGCCAAAGCCACTCATTGCAAGGCCAGAGATGAGCGCTGAAGGAGCTTATCGCAAGGCCAGTAAAGTAGAGGGGGGAGAGGTTCGCAATGAGCCCCTCCAGTCAAGTAGAGGGGTAGAGAGGCTCGCAATGAGCGCCAAACGCGCTCATTGCGAGGCCCGTGATTAGCGCCGAAGGCGCTCATCGCGAGGCCAATAAAGTAGAGGGGGAGAGGCTCGCAATGTGTGACAAACACCATTGCCAGGCTTCAATTTTTATTGCCGTCATTTTTGACGGGCAAGTCGCTAGTATATTTTATAACTCTCAAGCATGCTACTGTACCTGCAACTGGTCCTTTGTAATAATGTACTCTGAACATTTCTCTTAAAGTGGAGTACCCCTTTTGCAATTACTTTTAGCATACAATTGGGATTTTCGTGTGTTTTTTTTATCAATAGTGTTTTGACACTCTTCAATAAAACCTAGCTTTTATCAGATGTCAGAATTATAGTTGTTCCTGGGATGTTTTCTCCCACCTCAGCTATGATTTTCTCCAGCTCTTTCGGTGTTGCCATTGGCCTCTTGGTTGTTTCTCTGATTAATGGCCCTATTATCTGGTCACACAGGTCCTCATTCAAATGTGATTTGGCCAATAGGGCTATATATAAGCACATAGCATATATTTTTTTACATACGGTTTTAGTCAGTGAACTTCTATCCAAAAGCAAGGTCTTCTATCCAAAAGCAATTTGAATTAGGCCCCAAGTGTTGGTGGATGGTCTCCACTAGGCAGAGCTATAGATGTGCCATATTCTTTCTATTTGTTTTGATAATAGATTTAATGATGTTTCCAAAATATTGTTATATTTTTTTATAACTTATAATGCTGTTTCTTTAGACATGATTGTCATGATTGCCCTGACCATCTTTTGGGTTTAGTAATTGTTATTGTTATTTAATATGTTTTTATGTTAAGTTGATTACCCTATGTATGTTAATTACTGTGTGTTATGTTGCTTCCCACGACTTGTGATGTTTGATTCTGTATGTGGCATGTTTGAATTTATGAAGTGTAAAATAATTTAGAAGGTTGTGTTTTCAGTCTGTAACTGTCAGAGAGAGTCAGTTGAGATGCAGTTAGAATGAGTGAGATGTAATGGAGTCTCTGAGAACAAGCCAGTCTGAAGGCAGTCTGTGATGATTGTGACAGGAGAGAAGTGAGGTAACCCAGCTATTAGTGACTCTGAGAAGCTTAATATATATATATATATATATATATATATATATATATATAATCTAAGATTTAGAGGTATAAATGAAAATATATTAGATAAAGATTTTAATAAACTTGTCGAGCATATGTTTCATAAATTAATACCTCGCTATCCTAAAGAAGACTCAAAAATAGAGATCATCCATAGAATCCCTCTTCCCAGAGGTCTGGATAATAATATACCCAGAGATGTCATAGTAAAACTACACTATTTACCATTTAAAGAAGCTATACAAAAAGCAAATTATATGAAAAAGATATGGATCCCCTATACGAGAAAATAAAAATATTCTTAGATTTATCTCCTCAGACGCTATCAAAAAGAAATGATTATTCAGCAATTACACAAAGTTTAAGGAAAGAAGAAATAAAGTATAGATGGAAATCTGCCTCAGGCCTTGCTATTTTTAAGGACACTATGTGGTTTAAAATCAACACGGTTAAAGAAGGGCCGCTACTGCTACAAGGATGGACTATCGAAACAGAATTACCCATTTACAAAAGCAAACCTCCAGAACTAGTACTAAAAAGACCGGAATCGGAACAAATAAAATTATGTTTAGAGGGAATGAGAGAGAAGAAGAGAAGAAAGACTTGAGAGACATTAGAATGTTATATTTTTTTACTTACTTATTTATTTTTTGTCTCTTCCTCTCTCAACTGCAATGTTCTATCAGAAGTATTATATTGTTTTAAATGATTCACATCACTTAATTCATATAAGAGAGGTGGCTGTATTGATGATGATGTAATATAAATGTGCACTGATGACACCTTAGTACTATAATAATTTAACATTAAATGGTAGAATATAGAATTATTAATTAATGCTAATTTATATTAATGCACTTTATATTAAATATAGAACTAATGAAATAATTAATGCATATTTATAAAATTGAAGTGAAGTGAAGACTTTTTGCACTAGTATAAAAAATGATAAAAAGGTTAAAAACCTCACTGACATAGAATATAATAGAATCACCTGTAGGAGAATTTTATCTCCAGTTAGTAAATATTATAAGCACTTCATAAAAATTGCACTTTAAAGTATAAGTTCTTACAATGAAATCTCTAAATATAATAAGCTAGTGATGGTTTATTCCCCCTTCCCGTCATTAAGGCGAAAGTTAACTGGTTAAAAATGTGTAGCAATATATAAATGGGGATAGAACGGGAAGAGGCAAAGAAGAAACATGACCTCCCAATAAACCAGGAAGGTTTAATAGCCTCCTAACATTTCCTAAAATCGGCATAAAGGCCCTATAAGTAGACTGGATTCAAATTTTAGTCCAGGATAGAAGATGTATGGTAGAGGTATGAAAGTGAGATTGAATGTGTTTCCCAATAATCAGAGAGATTCAAGCAAGAATAACAAGAACAAATATTGCAGAAATGATGATGAGAGATAAGGAAAAATTATTATTTCAAATGATGAACAATAAAAAATTGTACAGACTCAATGGGAAAATATATTATCCTGGAGGAAAAGAGGCCAAAAAATATACTATAAGAAAGAAAAAATTAGACTATATAAATGAATTAAAATAATAGATAAATAAATTTAACCATGATTAAAATAATAACTCACAATGTAAATGGGTTGAACTCGTCGGCAAAGAGAAGGGTCGCCTTCAGTAATTATGTTAAAATCAAAGCTGATGTTATTACAGGAGACACACTGGAATAAAGACTCATTAACTTTTATATTTAATAGTAATTATAAGATTAGGATCGACTCAACATATAAAAAATCACGAGGTGTATCAATTCTTTTTAATTATAAGTTGAAAATTCATGAAGAAGTTAGAATAGAGGATCCTCTAGGAAGATTTATAATTTGGTGTGGCTCCATTAATGGAAAATATATGACATTGGTTAATTTATACTTGCCAAATTGCAAACAAATTACATTTTTGAAGAAGATAGTTAAAGAAATCAAAAAAATCGAAAAGGGCTTGATAATTATTGGAGGTGACTTCAATATGCTGATGAATCCTACTAATAATAGAATTGGTAAACTGAAAAAAAAAATCTGATTATTAAAATGTCAAAATAATTTAAACATAAGATTGCTAACTATGACCTCTTGGATTCCTGAAAAATATTATACCCATATGATAAGGACTATACTCACTATTCAAACCGATTTAATTCCTATTCAAGATTGGACTATTTTTGTGTGGATGTATACACCCTAAGATTAGTCAAGGATATATAAATAGGTATAACACCTTGGTCAGACCACTCTATGGTATATATTAATTTAAAATATGAAAATGCTGATAGGAATATAAAATTGGAAGCTAGATCTGACTTTTTTCAAAAATGCACAAATATTGGAATCCTTAAAGAATGAAACTAGAAGATTCTTTGAAACAAATACAAATTCAGTCGATTCAGCCATTACAATATGGTGTGCATACAAGTCAGTAATAAGAGGGCTAATGATATCTCTAACGGACAAAATTCATAGATTAAGGGGAAAACCCTTAAGACTCTTATACATAGAATTAGAGGAACAGCAGAGGAAGAACAGATTGTCTCCCAGAGGGGAGCTGCCCCTGCAGATCTCCAGACTAAATGCTCAAATAAATAAAATCTTACAATATCAGGCCGATTCTTTGGTATGGAGATTTCAGCGGTCAAGCTTCCTACTGGGAAATAAAACAAGTAAATATCTGGCAAATAAATTAAAGAAACAAAAAAAACTAAATAAAATTCTTGGGCTCAGGGAAACGGATAATATTGTCCATACCCATCCAGATAAGATATGGGAAATGTTGATGATTTATATCTCACTATACAATCTGAAAAATGATCCATCATTTAAAAAACCTAACTTAGACTAAATAAATCAATTTTTAGATAAGGTTAAGCTCCCTAAATCGGAGGAGGAGGATCAGAGCTTTTTAAATAAAGATATCACCTTGGAGGAAATTGATGAAGTAATTAATAAAGCTAAAACAAATAAAGCTCCAGGCCCAGATGGATTTGATTATTCATATTATAAGTTTTTTTTAAAGAAATTAGGGAACCTCTACAAGATATGTTTAATGAGATCAAAAATACAGGGAAAATAGCATCAGAATTAACATCTTAAAACCTGGAAAACACCCAGAGAAAGTTACTAGTTATCGTCCCATTTCACTTATCAATATTGATCTAAAAATATATGTAAAAATCATGGCCATGAGTCTAAACAATATAATATCTAAATTAATACACTTAGATCAGACTGGATTTATCGGCAGCCGTCAGGCACCCGACAATACCAGAAGCCTAATTGAATTAATGTTTATTGCAAAAAAAGAAAGAGCTGCCATACTGATCCTGTCACTTGATGCGGAGAAAGCATTTGACAGGGTCAGTTGGGAGTTTTTGGAAGCAGTATTGTTGAAAATTGGATTTGCTGACTTTGCGTTAAAAACAATAAAAGCTTTATATAGAGAATCATCAGCGTATATTGTGGGATCCAATTTTGAGACTGAGAAGGTTACAATAAGTAAAGGGATTCGACAGAGATGTCCGTTATCACCATTGCTATTCTTGTTATTTATTGAGCCTTTAGCTTCAATGATAAGAGAATCAGAAAATATTAAAGGAATAAAAGTTGGCAAGAATGAATATAAAATAATAATTTGTGGATGACATTATAGTGAATTTAACAGACCCAATAAAATCTTGCGCCAACATCTTTTGGCAGAATTTGGAATAAACTCAGCGAAATCCGATATTATTCATAGAGGAATAAACATCGAAACTTAAAAAAAATTAAAGAATCGTTATACATTTAATTGGCACTCTAAATCCATAATACATTTGGGTATAAAATATAATTTTTATAATCAGAAATTAATATTGGACTATTGTCAGAAATATTAAAACAAATTAGAAAGATATTTTCTGACTGGCGTACAATTAGATTTTCATGGTCGGCTAGAATTGCAATAGTTAAAATGAGTATTATCCCCAAGGTTACATACCTATTTAGAAGTATTCCAGAAAAAGTTTCGCATTATACCATTAAATCTATTAAAAAAATAATAGATTCATATATTTACTCAGGGAAAAAAGTGAGAGTTAAAAAAATAATAACAAACAAGAAATTTGAATTAGTAGGTTTAGGAACCCCGGACATAAAAGAGATATATGAAAACATTGCTTTAACTCACATAATCAATATGATCAATCAATCTAAAAAAACTTGCTGGAAAATAATTGAGGAAGAACTTATAGGAAGTAAGACAATTAAAACAATATTAGGAAAATATAATAAGAAGGATGGAATTTGGAATAGATTGCCAGAAGGGCTGAGGTCCTTAATAAAATTCTGGGGGAAAAACAAAATTAAATCAGAGCTATTTCACATACCATCACTCTCAGCACCCATAGATATATTGAGGGACGAATCATACAATTCTGTGATAGATGTAATGAAGAAAGTAGAAATACAGTATATTTCAGATTTGAATCCAGCAGGATCCTTAATAAAGCAAGAGGAGCTTTATAGTAAGTCCGGCCTAAACAAAAAAGTCATGGTTGAAATTTAGATCATTGGTTGAAAAATTAAAGCAAAAGGGATACACATCCATAAAAATGGAAAAAAATTATGAATTAGAAGAATTGATGACAAAAGGAACAGTACTACATCTTATTTCAAAGATTAGTAAAATTTGATCTAAATCCAGAAAATATAAAAAATCAAAGAGTATAAATTAATGGGAAGGCAATATTAACCAAAAATATGATGAGCAAGAGTGGAGCAAAGCCTTTAAGCTGGTGGGAATGTAGTAAAGTTAGACTCTTCTGGGAAGAGTGCTATGGGCATCTAACCGCAATGACAGGGGTAGAAAGCACTTGTTCCCCGGGAATAGTCTTATTTCACTTAAAGTTAGATAACATCTTCGCTAAAGATAAATTACTGATATCACATATATTACTGATAATTAAATCATTAGTAATTAAATAATGGAATAAACCCACAATTCCATCCTGGAAAGAAATTATAAACAAAATAAACTATAATAGAGATTTGATGAAGGAAGATACCATAGAGGGGCATCAAAGAAAGAGACAGATAGACTGGACCACATAGGATAAATATATGGACAATCTTGAAAAGAACTAAAATAAACCTATAGTTTGACTTAAAAGTTTAGGGTGTAGAATCAAATAATCAATTTTCTATATCTCTCTTATTATGCATACTTATTATATATGATACTGCTATATGAAATTTCTTTGGGCTTATTGAAGCTCTTTTGTTATCATATGCAATACAAGGGAAGAATGTACTTTGAATGATTGTAAAGAATGTATTGTATGTATTAATATTATGTATTAATGCAATGTTTGTATATCTTGTGTAAAAAAAAAAAGAATATTCCCAAAAGAAAGTAGACAAAGAAGGCAAACTTGTTATCTGATGAGGCTTTGAAAGTAGCCCAGGAAAGAAGGAAAGCAAATTTAGTGGAGATAGAAAAAGAGGTGGCAGGAGCCCACTGAAGGAGTACACTGTACAGGAAGGATCTTAACAGCAGTAATGACCTCAATACTTTGTCTTATGATTTGGAGCCAGAGATCTTGTAGATTTAAGTGAGATGGGCTCTAGGATGCCCTGCTGATAACAAGACTGCAGGAGCTGATGAAATACCTGCTGAAATACTCGAACACAAATTATGTGTTCTGTTAACATGTCAATAAATAAATTGCATTTAAACATGATTAAGCTTACACTTAATCAACAGTCATCATTTAACAGTGTATGTTAGGATTTATTGTAATTATATCAAGTATTAGACTATTTACTTAGTCTCCCATTCATTTGTCCCGATTGTAATTACTGGAGCCCCGTAATGGAGGCCGTAAAAGTTATTGATATTCAATTGGCCTCTTCTAGCTACCCGCAATCGATTTGTGGGTTAAAGGCTGAGAATTCCTGCTGGTTGTCAAAACCGTCACTCCATCCAATCCCCGCATTTGATCTTTTAAGCTCGCAAAATATTACAATTGCTAAAATTCCAAATCGCTATTCAAGTGCAACAATTCCACAAGGCCGCAATTTCTTTCAAACCCGTAAATGGGAAATGTATCAAAAAATATTACAGGTTCCAAATAGGACATGCAAGCGGGTTAAACACTGCAAAAGCAAATATAAACACACTAATGTACTTTAAATATTCTTTAAATATTTGTATTCATGTGGAGCAAAGCCAATTCACCTCCATCAGGGCCAATCTCTGCTACGCCCATCTTGTAAAGTTCTAGTCATTGCTGTTGGCCATGTGGCAACATGTATACCCATTATCATGTTGTAAAACCATATCAAGTGTTCTTGTATCAATGAATTCATAATATCACCTGCCATTTTGTGACCAACCCTTCAGGGGAATGTTAATAATTAACAGTATAACAATTTATATGTGTATTCATTTACAAACCTCACCAAAAATGTTCTGCAAACATGATATCCCAATACTGAGAATCAAACCTAAAGTAGTGATGACTATTACATGTGACCACTTTAAAACAATGTTCACATAATCTTTTGGACAGTAACTAGGCTCATTAGTTTACATATATATGAACGTGAGAGACATGTGATGTGTGTCGATGTCCCAAAACCCCAACCATTGAAAACACACAGACACGGTGATAACAGTATAACAAAACCTTATTTGATACACAGAGCACACTCACAATGTATACAACTGTGCAATAATATGGTTGTGGTGTGGGCGGATCCCGGAAGGGCAAACAACTCTTTGGGAAAAATGGGGTTCCTAAAAGGGGGAAATGTAATACTGCATGATAATGATGATGCATAGCGTCTACTAGGGTCACTACGGCACAGTAACCAGAATCTGATGTAGAAAAGCATCATCATAAATCACTCCATCTAATCAAAGTAACCGTTAATGTGCTTTTCACTTACAACTGGTCTTCATCTGCTCAATTAAACAGATGCAGTAACCTCTGAACTATGCAATAAAATTCAGTTACACATATACAGGGTGTTCCCAAAACAAAAGTCTAAAAAAAGGTGGTCCAAACCTAAGGCAGAGGAGGATAAAATAATAAAAACACCTGCATGTACGGTCCAGTGCTAAATACTGTAACTGTAACTATATACCAACTCATCTGATCTCCATCTGACCATTAGGTAGTTGTTATGATATATCACTAGTAATAATAATAATAATGTGTCTCGCAATAAATGATTAACTGTGACCACACTCAGTGGTCCAAGGGTACTGTCACCTTGTCCATCTGATATTGTTTAACAACATTGATACAAATTAATCAGCTATACAGGTGTGAGCACATTTGAAAGAATACCCATGATATCATATGATTGGAATAAATACCCATTAATACGAAGATAACACAAAGGTCAGTTGCCATATTCACTATTATTTACATCAGACACAAGTATCTGTTCTCAGAATGATATTTCAGGGAGGATGACATGCTTCACTAATGCATGTATTAATGCTGGCTTTGATAAACATGCCATTGTGCCACTCTGCAGGTCCACTGCCATAGCTGAATTTGTCTAAATATAAGATAACAACAGTCTTGTCTTATAAATCAGGATATATGATTGAATTAATATAGTCTGAGCAACATGTTTAGGAGGGGCTGTCATTGAAGGAATTCCTATCTCAGAGCCACTGTGAATATATTACATTTACTTCATATTTTGAACTATGCTTGCAGATTAAGAAAATGCCTTCATGGACCTGAATTGTGACGAAAATCAAAACAAAACATAACTTTAAAACAGAATAAGGACTTACAAAAAGATAGCGATTGCAGCATCTCTTCTCAATGGCATTCCTCAGTGACCATCAATTGGTGAAATGTGAAACAAAAACCTACATGTCCACAGACAAGAGGATCATAGACCATGTGATGGGAGGTAGCCATCTGCATACAAAATATCACCATCACATCAAATACTCTGTAGCCAGGCTAGATTCCGTTAACATTTGGACCAATAGATTGACACTGAGGACTGCTGTTGAGAAGGTCCAATATATGTGCAGCCCCTACATCCAAACCCCACGTGGGTGCCAGCCTTCTCTCTAGTAGAGGGGAGAAGGCATCTCTCCCAGGAGACAGCAGCACCGGTGGCGGCGGAGGTTTTGCGGGAGGTGAGGAGAGGTCAGGGTGTGGATGGGTGGGGAGGCCTCTGGGGTGGAGGAGGCAGTGTTTGAAACCAGAGTGCTCCATTGAGCATTAATGTTCATCTGGAGTAGCGTGCTCTGGTTCACAGAATTCTGGAGCAGCCTGGTATGCTTCCTCCTCAGGATTCCCACTAGCTCCACGTGGTTGGAGGGCAGCCTCCGGTGGTGGACCCTGGGATGGAGGTTGGAAGTAATGAGGGGAAAGGAGTGGTAGCCCAGTGGGGAGGGGATGTGGCCTGGCTGGAGCATTGCTCTCTCATGGTTGGGTCAGGTTGTGGCGCTGCTGGGAGGAGGCCGTGGATATCCATGTGCATCAGTCCAATAGGAGGGCTTTGTGGTAAACCAAGCTGTTGGAGGGGGGCAGTGGGGTCAAATGCCACTGGTATGGCTGACAGTCCAGCAGGTGACCCCACTGCCCAGATGATTGGGTCCTCCTCCTCATATCCCGGGCCTTTTGGCTCCTATTGGGTGGGGGCACAGTCCCCAACATCTGGCTAAAGCCTCTGGGTCACTAGTGGACCCAGTCCTCCTGCCAACTGAAAGAGAAAATAATAGAATATCTGTTAATTATGTTGAATGATACATTGATTTCTGTTCATTCCTAACTAACCTAGTTCATTCTATACTTCTGTTCATTCCTATTTGACCTCTTGTCTTGAACCTGGATGTTTCACTAGTTTTCTACTTTTGCTAGATGCTATCTATTCTTTGTATCATGAGCTGAATGGTTATTGGCTCATGACATTATCTTGATTCTGGGTGTGGCCTGTATCTGCATATGCAGCAGTGGGCACACCCATTGCTGGACACCCTATTGGATGATTACTCGTGCTGTGCCCACCGATGACAGTGATTTGCCAGCTTCATGGATTTAATGACACATGACTGATCCACCTATCCCTTGCTAAATCCAGGGAGCTAACATGTCAGTGTCAATATTGGTCAAAAGTTGCATGAGTTGTGTGTTTTATATGTGTGTGTGATGTACATGTGGTGTAATGTTGTTGTATCTGATATTCACCTGACAATAGAGGCTGTATCCTGTTGGGCCACAAGACCTGGAGCTCCAGCAATGGGCAAGCAGCTCAGTATCTCCTTGAGCACCTTCTCCCACTCATTGTATCTCACAATCACTTGGGGGCCACCATTTGATACTGCAGCTGCACTGTCCTCCTTGGCGATCATCCTCCTCACCTTGGCCTGGACGTCATCAAAGTGGTGCTTGATGAAACTGACATGCCTTTGTGAACAGACCAATGCTGTGACTGTGGCCGCTACCTCCTTCCAGGCCTGTGCTCTGGGCCGGGGCCTAGCTTCCCTCCCCCCGCCAGGATAGAGGGGCACTCACGGATGGCACAGAGGAAGACCTTGTGTGAGTAGTTAAGGGTCCTGCATCTGCCCCGAGCCTTTTGCCCTCCCTACAGGTATCCTGCCCTTCCTCATCTGACACTGAGGCCTGTGCCTCCTCCGTGCTACCAGCCCACTGGGATTAGGCCCCATTTCTTCTGAACCTGAACTTGATGTGCATTTTACTATGGGCAACTGCACACGCCCATCTCCCTCTCATCCATTCTTCTCCCCTCCTCTCTTCTCCACTCATCTCTCCCCATTACTCTTTCCTCCATTCTCCAGGGCCACCTCTCTTTCCTCTCTCTCTGCTTTCTCTACTCCTCTACACTCCTCCCCACTGCTGCCCTCCTCCACCCTCCTCTTTCCACCCTCTATCATAATCCCCTCTTCCCAGAATGGACTGGGCTGCACAGCCTATTGTGATCACGAACGCGCACGCTCACATAAGAAGCATAGACACATTGCAGAGGCAAGCCGGCAGAGCCCTGGAAAACTTTGCAGAGGCAGACAGAGGGAGGTAAGGGGTTCTGCCTCTCAAATTCACTCTAGTGCGTAGTTTACATTAATTGCTCTAAAATACCTGACAGGCACATTTAAAGGAACACTTTTGAATTAATATAATTGAAAGATTGTCCTTATTTTCTTGCGAGGGGATCTCAAGACATCAGGGTCTTACGGAAACGAAGCTGTATAATCCATATTAACTTCATCAGAAGCAGTTGATACCTTTGAGTTCTTAATAAGTGTCACACAGCTGATGAGAGACTGACTATGGAGGATCTCTGGCATAATATTTACGTCTTTCTAATTAGAATTGATTGAAGTATTTTTATTTAGTCTTGTACTGCAGCAATTGGAACCCTTTTATGTGTCCAACTAATAATAAGACTTTTGTAAATTACATAGAAACAAATTTGATGACAGATGAGAAATATATATATATATATGTATATATATATATATCACATATATAGTTGTGAGCATGCGAGTTGTTGCTAGCGCTTGCGGGCTTGCGTAGGGGCTCCATGCCAGCAACTACGGCTCTCGCAAAAAAATACGTGACGCGCAACAACCCATTCCGAACACGCAAAAACGCCTGAAAACGACGCGCATGAAAACATCAGAAACACAATAAATAAACACAACAAACACATAAAAAGCTTACTTACAGCAAGCGGGGCATCCAGCACCTCGAAAAGTGCATTTACACGTCCATTTAAGTCCAAAAAACTAGTTTAAAGTGCCAAAAATCACTTAAGCGAGAGAAAAAATGGCAGCCGAACAAAACGAAAACGAGGCTACAGACGCAACAATACTACAGTGACTCGCAAAACTGAAACAATGCTATAGTCAACTTTTCGAGGGAAGGTAACACATCCTATGCGGCACGTACCACACTGAGATTAACCGCCATTTTGACAACTGCTACGCATAAAATGGCAGATGGAACGCAAATTTTACGCTGGAACGCAAATAGCGCATGCGTATTTCGTTCTAACGGTCTCAGGCACCTCAAAGTTTATAAATACTGCCTACTTTCCAGAAAATTCTACATTTCTACTCACTTGATGAACGGAGTGACTGGATAGTTAACTGCTGCTGTTACTTGAGAAGAGAATTATTTCCTAATTTCCTACTTTACACTGTGCAAATTGAAACTGAGAGGTAAGCTATAATATATTACATTTTATTACGAAGACAGAAAAAAATACAAAAAAAAAGGCAAACTTTAACTATGAAAATAAGATCCATGTATAGTGACATGTGACACGCATATTTATGTGTGTAGGCCCTACAACAAACTAATGTTAACTCAAACCAATGACAGAAGTATATCCAAATGACATTAATTTACAGCAACTCATAGCAAAAAATATGACACTAATACATATGCAACCTAAAGCTGAATCTTTCCCCTTTTTTCACTATTCAAAAAATACATACAAATTGAATAAAGAACAAAATACAGTTCAACAAACTTCACAAAGACCTATACAATTTATGAAAACAGACAGTTTCACAGAAACAAAAAAAAAAAGGTGGCCAGAAAACAGGATAGCATCCGAAACATTAGCAACATACATAAAACAAAAGTATTCCTCCTCTTTACTGTAAAATAACCTCCAACCATCACCCACAAGCCAAATGCAGCAACCAAAAAGTGGTGAACACAAAAAAGGATAAAAATAAAAAACATGATATAGAAAAGGCAATTAACATTCATTTTTACTGTCCAACATCATTGAATACTCATAGAGTAGACTAATTAAACAAATAAACTATGCAAAATATGGTGGACACAAAACAGGATTTTACCAAAAATCACACAAACACACAGAAAAGTAAATGAATATTCTTCTTTACTGTTTAACAACCTATAAGCCTTACAAAGAAGCCTAAATAAGCATACCAAAAGTGGTTGACACAAAACAGGATAATGCTAAAAACATTGAGATCATATACAAAATAGGAAACACATTCATTTTTACTGTTGTTTTTACTGTTGTTTTACAACAACATTTAATCCTCATAAAAAAGACTAATTAAGCAAATAAAATATGCAACATATGGTGGTCACAAATAGGATTGTACCAAAAATCACACAAACACATAGAAAATTAAATTAATATTCTTCTTTACTGTTTAAGAATGTATAAGCCTTACAAAGAAGCCTAAATAGGCATACCAAAAGTGGTGGACACAAAACAGGATAATGCTAAAAACATTGTGATCATATCCAAAATAGTAAAAACATTAATAATTACAGTAAAAAGAAAAGGATAACTGTAATATACAAATACAATTAAAGTATTTTTAAAAGGTTGCACAAAAAACAGCATAGCAGAAAAATTCACCATGACAGATACAATAGACCAAAACAATGAAATATGCTATTCATTACAAATACATTCAAATCAAATAACATTTTACTTTTTCTTTTACAACAGACACTGCGTGAAGAGCATTGGATGAAGACTTATAACAACACTTCAAACTAGGTACAGTATAACAAGTAAGAAAACAGAAAACTAAATAAACATGTTTGCTCTGCATCCATGTCAACAGAAAAAAAAACACAACAATAACAACCAATAATTATAAGCTTTACCAAAATATTACTGACACATTTGTCATTTACCTATTATTTATCTTTTACAGACAACAATGTTTAACATTAAACCCAAACTTCAATCTAGACAAAAAAAAAGAAAGAAAGAAAACAGCATAGTCCACAAAAGTGTCAAAACACACACTAAATAACATTTAGCATTCTCAATTACCAGTCGTAATGTAAAATATTAACCATAAAACCTAACCACACACATAAAATAGAATACTACAACAAATAGTACTAACACCCAAAAAAAAAAAACTTTTCACCGCCCTAACATATAAGCCTTTATATAAAATATGAAAATACTATTACGACAATCCCCTGTAGCAAAAATTACAAAGACTAATTTTTGCCCTCTACTATGCCTATAAGCCAAAAGTACAACAAAAAAATAAATTACCAAACCAAAAAATATATACATTTCAATTAACACTATACACCTACTACATGTAGAAGAAGGTATAGTGTAATTACCTTGAGTGTGCTATTCATGTAAGGCAAAAATTACAACCTACAACAGAAAGTAAGAGCAAAAAAATTAAAAACACTTATTTAACAATACAAAGAAAGTACCCCTACAATGAACTACAATCACATATAAACAAACTGTTCATAATAAAAAATTTAAAAAACAAACTTAACATCTCAAACTAAACTAATTATATATTATTTTCTTTTAAAGATTAACATGGCTGATAACGAGAGCAAACAAGAAGAGACAACGTCAAACTAGAGAACGACAAGAGAGATGGGCCAACCAGCAGACACCAGAGGAGAAGGAAATTCGACGAGAAAAAGAATGCAAAAGAATTGCAAGCAAAAGACTATCAGCTGCAAAAATTCAAGATACACCAAAAAAAGCAACTAACAAAACAAAGCTTTTTGGCACCTGTTCCTGAAACATCACATGACATTTTACCTGAACAAATAAAACATATACCAAAAAAAGTCACCAATAAAACAAAGCATTTAGAACCTGTTCCTGAAACATCACATGACATTTCAACTGATGAATTTGAAAATGAAACTGATATATGCTTTGCAATTGTCCTTTACTCAAGTCTTTAGCAGTAGAGGTTCATAATTGTGGGGACATGATTACTCAATGTCAGTTTGGTGACGCTTATCATTTTAAACAGGAGAGACCCAGAGATGGACAATTTATTAGTTGCTGTCAAAAAGGCAAGGTCAAACTTCCAAAAAGAAAACAATTCCCAATCTATTTACAAAACATTATGACTGAACCTACTTTTCAAAACTACAAAACTTTTAAGATAAACATAAGATCCTACAATAGTGCCATATCCTTTGCATCTATGTGGGAAACATTAGCTGCTAATGTACCAGGACATGGTCCTTACTGTTTTAAAGTCCAAGGCCAAATTTACCATCAGACTTCACATTTACATCCAGAGGAAGAAGAGCAAAGAAAATTTGCTCAACTATATGTCCTAGATACAATGGAAGCTGTTGACCAATGTATGCAGCTGCAAGAAAATAAAAAATGCTTACCCAGTGTTTTTATAGAGCTAGATAACATTATGGCCAATAATCCCTACACTAAAGCTTATAAAAACTTGGCAGAAGTAGAAAATTAACAACAACTTCATGCACAAAGACATCAATTACCAATCCCAAAGGTCAATATGGTGCTTAAAAGAGATAGACATACTTATAAACGTTGTTATAACTTGCCCACATCAAATGAGGTTGCAATGGTGTTTCAAAATGATGAAGGAGAACCACCATTCTAAAGAGACATTAGAATATATCTAAGAAATGAGGAGCAACCATTCATTAATATCAGTATCTTAAATCCAAATTTAGATCCAATGACATATCCCATTTTTTTCCCACACAGAGAAGCAGGTTGGCAACCAAAATTACCACTCTCCAGTTACACAAATGCTAAAGCCAGAATCAGAAATAATGTTTCTATGCTTGAATTTAAAGTAGCTCAAATTGCCATTCGAAATACATTTAATCCAATTTTATGTGGTGGAAAACTAACACAACAATGAATTATTGATTCCTATTTGCAAGTTGAGGCCAATAATTTAAACTTTATAAAACATCAACAAGATAAACTACGTGTAGAACAATATTGTGGACTCATGGACTATGTTGCTGAGGTGGCTACAAGCAGAGACATGACAGCTGGCAAAGCCATCATTTTACCATCTTATTTTCAAGGATCTCCTGGAAATATGAGAGAAAGATAAAATGAGGCTATGGCTATTGTCACAAAATTTGGCAAACACGATTTATTTATTACGTTTACATGTAATCCCCAATGGACAGAAATTACACAACATTTACTTCTTGGCCAAAGTCCTTCCGATAGACCCGATTAAGTAGCCAGAGTTTTTAAAATTAAATTAAATTAATTAATATGTGACATCACCATAAGTCACTTATTTGGCAAATGTCTTGCTTATGTATATACCATTGAATTTCAAAAAAGAGGCCTTCCACATGCACATCTTCTGATAATACTTCAAGAAAAAGATAAATTAGATACTTGTGACAAAGTGGATGCAGTCATTGTTGCTGATCCAGAACTATACGGTAGACTATATGAGATTGTTACTCATCGCATGATTCATGGACCCTGTGGCGAACTTAATCCACAATCACCATGTATGGAAAATAATAAATGTTTCAAAGATTTTCCAAAAGATTATAGAGACAAAACATATGCCAATTGTGATGGCTATCCACTTTATAAAAGAAGAGAAGGAGATAGTGCCATTATTCGTGGGGAAAAAGTGGACAATAGATATGTAGTACCCTACAATCCACATTTACTCATGAAGTATAAAGCACACATAAATGTAGAAGCCTGCACTTCCATCAAATCCATTAAATATGTCTACAAATATATTTACAAAGGATATGATGCAGCTACTGTTGTCGTCAAAAGTGCAGACAACCCTGAAAGCACTGAGTTAGTACATGATGAACTTGCATCTCATGTAGATGCTCGCTATGTAAGTGCAACAGAAGCTATGTGGCGCCTTTTAAAATTTGAAATGCATGATAGATCACATGCAGTATATAGATTAGCAGTACATTTGCCACAAAGACATTTAGTGTATTTCCATGCTGGAAATGAAGTAATGCATTGGCCCAAAGTGAACATCGTCACACTACAATAACTGCATGGTTTGAATTAAATTCCACAGATTCAGAAGCAACATAATTCTTATATATTGAAATTCCATATCACTATGTTTTTGTGAATGGATTATAAAGACCTAGAAAAAGCAGAGGAAATAAAATAATCCCAAGAATTTACACAGTCAGTCCAAGAGATCTTGAACGTTTCTGCTTATGACTATTACTTTTAAATGTTCCTGGAGCACAAAGTTTTGAACACTTAAGAACTGTTAATGACATAGTATATGAATCCTTCCATTTAGCTGCAAGACATAGAAACTTACTAGCTGATGATACAGAATGGGAGAGATGTCTAGAAGAAGCAGCACTATGTCAAATGCCACGGCAGATGAGAGAACAATTTGCATTTATTTGTATCTTCTCAAATGCTCCAAATGCATTAGCTTTGTGGGAAACATTAAAAAGTAATATGGCTGAAGATTTTTTGCAACGATACAATGAACCTATTGCACACCTAAAAGCGTTAATGGAAATCCAAGAAGTATTTTTAACTCATGGATTAAGTTGTGCAAGTTTTAATTTGCCTGATCCAGGTCTTATAGATGACATAAACTTTGAAGACTATGACATTCAACTACAAATAGAAAGAACAGAAGAAAGACTTGCAACTTTAAATACGTTACAATTGTAAGCATTTAATGCCAATAAAAATGCAATAGATGATGACATGGTGGAAGAGCGTTATTTCTATCTTGATGGACCTGGCAGATCAGAAAAAACATATCTATACAATTTAATAATGAGTTTTGTAACAGCACAAGGTCAAATAGCACTGCCGTTTGCCACTACTGGAATTGCTGCACTTTTGTTAGAAGGTGGAAGAACTGTACATAGTGAGTTTAAACTTCCAGTGCCTTTAGAAACCTATGTGTCAGATATTCGCATGACATCATTACAAGCAAAACATTTAAAAAAAAGTAAATTAATTATAATAGATGAGGCTACAATGATGTTATGCTATGCCCTACAATGTATTGACCGTTTGCTTCGTGAAGTCATGGGTAATACTTTGCCATTTGGTGGAAAGGTAATGTTGTTAGGTGGCGATTTTAGACAAACATTACCTGTCGAAATGGAAATCGAACTGACATTATTGAAACCTGTATAAAGTCAAGCATACTATGGAAACATTTTACCCATCTTCAACTGCTACAAAATATGAGATCAGAAGGCCAAACTGATTTCAATGATTGGCTTATTAAAATTGGAGAAGGCAGAACAGAAAAAATAGCAAATTTACCTGACGACACTGTGCACATCCCACCTCATATGATTTGTCACCAAGATCTTATATCGGCTATATTTGAAGGTAGCATAAATAACCAGGAATATTCAGAGCTTGCCAACCAAGTCATACTAACGTGTAAAAATAAGGATGCATTAATCCTCTATAATGAAATCTTTAAAAAAAATGAATGCACCACAAAGAAATTATCACAGTGCTGATTCTGTACTTGCTGATGACAAAGAAAGTCAGGTAAACTTTTCCACTGAATTCATAAACTCACTAACTCCTTCTGGAATGCCACCACATATTTTGCAGCTAAAGAAAGGTGCAATTGTCATGTTACTGCGAAATATGAACCCAAAAAAAGGCCTATGCAATGGGACAAGATTAATTGTTCAACAATTAAAAGACCATTTTATAGATGCTGAAATTTTAACTGGTACCCATAAAGGAGAGAGAGTTTTCATACCAAGAATAGATTTAGCACCAAGTGAAAGTAGTCTCCCTTTTATACTTCAAGGAAGACAATTGCCCATCATTATGGCATTTGCCATGACTATGAATAAATCACAAGGACAAACGTTCAAATCTGTGGGTATTTTCTTAGAACAACCAGTATTTTCACATGGCCAATTGTACGTTGCCTTATCACGGTGCAAAAATCCACAGGCTATTAAAGTTTACATTAAAAAGAATGAAAGTCAAGGTGATTTATTAGAAGATGGACATATTTTTACTAAAAACATTGTCTACTATGAAGTACTTTAGCTTTTCATTAAACAAACAAAAGCCATGCAAAACAAATTTAAAAGCAAATGCAAAAATATAAAAAACCACAGTACAACCACCAAATTTAAAAAAATACACATAAATGTCCCTTCCCTTCCAAAGGTCATTATTACGCAACAGAAATTACATTTACAAAAACAATATTTTCCTGTTAAACTACATTAAATTATCAAACACATACAGAACAGTGCTTACTCAGCGTGCAACAACTTTAACTTCTTGAGTTCTCTTTTTAGAGAGCCACTTTTCCACAGACCAAACTATATGTGTGATTTCAAACTATTAGTACAGCAACAAACAAAGGTTAACCATTGAAAAATACAAATCAATAAACAATTCAGTCATAATTAATGGAAGTACTATTTATGGATGATTAGCCTCACAAAAAACTTGGCTTGCATTATTTTCACAAATTATGTTAAAATGTTAATTAACTATGTTACTGTTTCTAATGTTACAAGTTTGAAAAACATTTTTGCAAGTTCCTTACTTAGACAGATAAGAAAGTTCAAGTTTGAAAAAATATACTTTTAAGTTCCTTACTTAAACATATTACAAAGTTCATGTTAAGAGCTCAACCACATTTTAAGTCACAGCAACAAACATAGGTCAACCATTGAAAAATACAAATCAATAAACAATTCAGTCATAATTAATGGAAGCACTGTTTATGGATGATTAGCCTCACTAAACACTTGCCTTGCATTATTTTCACAAATTATGTTAAAATGTTAATTAACTATGTTACTGTTTCTAATGTTACAAATTGGAAAATAATGTTTTCAAGTTCCTTAGTTAGACAGATAAGAAAGTTCAAGTTTAAAAAAATATACTTTTAAGTTCCTTACTTAAACATATTACAAAGTTCATGTTAAGAGCTCAACCACGTTTTAAGTCACAGCAACAAACATAGGTCAACCATTGAAAAATACAAATCAATAAACAATTCAGTCATAATTAATGGAAGCACTGTGTATGGATGATTAGCCTCACTAAACACTTGCCTTGCATTATTTTCACAAATTATGTTAAAATGTTAATTAACTACATGTTAAGAGCTCAACCACATTTTAAGTCACAATGTAAATTATGTATTTTATGTTAAACATTAATCCAGGGAGTATTCTGATCGCCAGTTAATGGGGTCAGGAAGGAATTAATGGAAGGAATTAATTTTTCCCCCTCTCTGATACAATTGGCTACGTTTCAATGAGGGTTTTTACTGTTTGCCTTTCTCTGGATTCAATGTATATTTAAGTTAACAATTCTTGAGATAGAACTTCCATGTTAAAAAAACATTACCTCAAGTTTACAATACTGATTAATTTAAAGTTCAACTGTTCTTACATTAAAATGTTAATACTTTTAATACAAAATGCTTTAACACTTAATGTTCAACAAAAGAACATTTTACAAAAATAAACATGTTTAATATCACAATAGTAATTATTTCATCATAACTAAAACCTTACAAGTGTCAAATACGTATATTAATAACTAAACAAATTTCCAAACATACACATCTCATTGCCGTCATTTTTTAACGGGCAAGACGCTAGTATACAGTGGATATAAAAAGTCTACACACCCCTGTTAAAATGTCAGGTTTCTGTGCTGTAAAAAAATGAGATAAAGATAAATCATTTCAGAACTTTTTCCACCTTTAATGTGACCTATAAACTGTACAACTCAATTGAAAAACAAACTGAAATCTTTTAGGTAGAGGGAAGAAAAAATATAAAAATAAAATAATATGGTTGCATAAGTATGCACACCCTTAAACTAATACTTTGTTGAAGCACCTTTTGATTTTATTACAGCACTCAGTCTTTTTGGGTATGAGTCTATCAGCATGGCACATTTCGACTTGGCAAGATTTGCCCACTCTTCTTTGCAAAAGCACTCCAAATCTGTCAGATTGCGAGGGCATCTCCAGTGCACAGCCCTCTTCAGATCACCCCACAGATTTTCAATCGGATTCAGGTCTGGGCTCTGGCTGGGCCATTCCAAAACTTTAATCTTCTTCTGGTGAAGCCATTCCTTTTTTGATTTGGATGTATGCTTTGGGTCGTTGTCATGCTGAAACATGAAGCTCCTTTTTATGTTCAGCTTTCTAGCAGAAGCCTGAAGGTTTTGTGCCAATATTGACTGGTATTTGGAACTGTCTATAATTCCCTCTATCTTAACTAAGGCCCCAGTTCCAGCTGAAGAAAAACAGCCCCAAAGCATGATGCTGCCACCACCATGCTTCACTGTGGGTATGGTGTTCTTTTTGTGATGTCCAGTGTTGTTTTTGCGTCCAACATATCTTTTGGAATTATGGCCAAAAAGTTCAACCTTGGTTTCATCAGACCATAAAACCTTTTCCCACATGCTTTTGGGAGACTTCAGATGTGTTTTTGCATAATGTAGCCTGGCTTGGATGTTTTTCTTCGTAAGAAAAGATTTTTGTCTTGCCACTCTACCCCATAGCCCAGACATATGAAGAATACGGGAGATTGTTGTCACATTTACCACACCGACAGTACTTGCCAGATATTCCTGCAGCTCCTTTAATGTTGCTATAGGCCTCTTGGTAGCCTCCCAGACTAGTTTTCTTCTCGTCTTTTCATCAATTTTGGAGGGAGCTGCAGTTTTTGGTAATGTCACTGTTGTGCCATATTTTCTCCACTTGATGATGACTGTCTTCACTGTGTTCCATGGTATATCTAATGCCTTGGAAATTCATTTGTACCCTTCTCCTGACTGATACCTTTTAACAATGAGATCCCTCTGATGCTTTGGAAGCTCTCTGTGGACCATGGCTTTTGCTGTGGGATGGGACTAAGAAAATTTCAGGAAAGACCAACTAGAGCAGCTGAACTTTATTTAAGGTTAATCAGGGGCACTTTAAATGATGGCAGGTGTATGCTGACTCCTATTTAACATGATTTGGAATGTGATTGCTTAATTCTGAACACAGCTACATCCCCAGTTATAAGAGGTTGTGCAGACTTATGCAACCACATTATTTTTCTTTTTTCTTTTTCTTCCCTCCACCTAAAAGATTTCAGTTTGTTTTTCAATTGAGTTGTACAGTTTATAGGTCACATTAAAGGTGGAAAAAGTTCTGAAATTATTTATCTTTGTCTCGTTTTTTTACAGCACAGAAACCTGACATTTCAACAGGGGTGTGTAGACTTTTTATATCCACTGTATATATATTTTAGTGTATACATATATATATATATTGTGACAAGGATGGCCATAGAAGACTTTTCATCAATCTTATTTCTCACACAATACACAGGAGGCTTTCATGTGGTTTTGAAGTTTTACTGCAATCTTTGTAATTTACAAACAGTACAAAAATCTACATAAATGTACTGACTATAACTGGAGAACACCCTCTCTGAGCCTGTGCAGCTTGTCTGCCACAGGGGAAAACACATGTGCAATTGTGAATTCTGATTATGCAGGAACCATTCCTCCTGTATGAAGTGATAGCAGCTCATGGAGTACTATCCCACCATTCGCTACAAGTACTCCCCCCCAGGGACCCTTTTATAATACAGCACCTATGCTGCTCAGGAAGTCCACACTCTCAGGCTTTTCCCTGGGGTTTAACATACTTCAGTACCTTTTAATTTGGTGCCTGTCCTTCTTAGTCGCTTATTTTGGTAGTTCCTCACCGGTAACTGTTATCCTCTATCTTTCAAATACTTTTCACTATGTTTGCAAGCTTCATCAATCTCTGTAGCAAACTTCTCAGTTTGCTCCAATAGCTTTGGGAACTGCAGCAGTCCAAAACAGCCTTCACTCACAGACTCTTGTGTCCAGCAGCTTTAACACGTTTCTCTCTGAGTTTTTGCAGCTCTTGCATAATCTCCCTCTCACCGTTATAAGTTGCATGGCTATTTTTCCTTCCCAAATGCATAACTTTACATTTATTCGTATTCAATCTCATTTGCCATTTAGTCGCCCATTTCTCTAATTTTTGCAAAACCCTTTGGAGGGAAAGTACATCATTTTCTGTTGTAATTACCTTGCACATCTTAGTGTCATCAGCAAAAATGGAGACAGTACTTTTCAGTCCTATTTCTAAGTCATTCATAAATATGTTAAATAGGAGAGGATCTAATACTGAACCATGAGGAACCCCACTTCCTACAGTGCCTTGCAAAAGTATTCACCCCCTTGACTTTTTACCTATTTTGTTACATTACAGCCTTAATTTCAATGTTTTGTTAATATGAAATGTATGTGATGGATCAGAACATTATAGTCTAAGTTGGTGAAGTGAAATGAGAAAAATATATACATAAAACTATTTTTTAGAATTAGAAAACTGAAAATTGGCATGTGCGTATATATTCACCCCCTTTGTTATGAAGCTCATAAAAAGCCCTGCTGCAACCAATTATCTTCAGAAGTCACATAATTAGTGAAAAGATGTCCACCAGTGTGCAATCTAAGTGTCACATGATCTGTCATTACACATACACACCGTTTTTGAAAGGCCCCAGATGCTCCAACACGTAAGCAAGAGGCACCACTAACCAAACACTGCCATGAAGACCAAGGAACTCTCCAAACAAGTAAGGGACAATGTTTTTGAGAAGTACAAGTCAGGGTTAGGTTATAAAAAAGTATACAAATCTTTGATGATCCCCAGGAGCCCCATCAAATCTATCATAACCAAATGGAAAGAACATGGCACAACAGCAAACCTGCCAAGAGATGGCCGCCCACCAAAACTCAGGGACCGGGCAAGGAGGGCATTAACCAGAGAGGCAGCACAGAGACCTAAGGTAACCCTGGATGGTCTGCAGAGTTCCACAGCAGAGACTGGAGTATCTGTACATAGGTTGACAATAAGCCGTATGCTCCAAAGAGTTGGGCTTTATGGCAGAGTGACCAGAAGAAAGCCATTACTCTCAGCAAAAAACAAAATGGCACATTTTGCGTTTGCGAAAAGGCATGTGGGAGACACCCAAAATGTATGGAGGAAAGTGCTCTGGTCTGATAAGACTAAAATTGAACTTTTCGGCCATCAAAGAAAACGCTATGTCTGGTGCAAACCCGAAACATCTTATCACCCAAAGAACACCATGTTTTTCAGCAGCCGGGACTGGGAAACTGGTCAGAGTTGAGGGAAAGATGGATGGTGTTAAATACAGGGATATTCTTGAGCAAAACCTGTACCACTCTGAGCGTGATTTGAGGCTAGGATGGAGATTCACCTTCCAGCAGGACAATTGCTAAATTACTAAATTGTTGCTAAAGCAACAATTTAGTGGTTTAAGGGGAAACATGTAAATGTGTTGGCATGGCCTAGTCAAAGCCCAGATCTCAATCAAATAGAAAATCTGTGGTCAGACTTAAAGATTGCTGTTCACAAGTGCAAACTATCCAACTTGAAGGAGCTGGAGCAGTTTTGCAAGGAGGAATGGGCAAACATCCCAGTGGTAAGATTTGGCAAGCTCATAGAGACTCATCCAAAGCGGCTTGGAGCTGTGATTGCCCCAAAAGGTGGCTCTACAAAGTATTGCATTTAGGGGGTTGAATAGTTATGCACATTGGGCCTCATTCAATTGCGATTTGGCCAATTGAATAAGGCTCTAAATAAGCACATAGCATATTTTTTTAATATAAGTTTTTAGTTTGTGAAAACCTTGCTTTTGAATAGACGTTTACTAACTAAAAACTTCTTTAAAAAAAATCATGTTATGTGCCTTTTTTAGAGCCCTATTCAATTAGCCAAATTGCAATTGAATGAGGGCCCTTGACTTTTTTTTGTTATTTTGTCCTATTTGTTGTTTGCTTCACAATAAAAAAACATCTTCAAAGTTGTGGGCATGTTCTGTAAATTAAATGATGCAAATCCTCAAACAATCCATGTTAATTCCAGGTTGTGAGGCAGCAAAACACGAAAAATGCCAAGGGGGGTGAATACTTTTGCAAGGCACTGTACATTAGTCCAATCTAAGTATGTTCCATTTACAACAACCCTGTTGTTTAGCCAGCCCTCAATCCATGGGCAGATATTTACTGCAATTCCTTTATCCCTTAGATTGCATGGTAGTCTTCGCTGTGGCACTGTATCAAAAGCCTTTGCAAAAGCCAAAAAGACTACATCCAATGAGTTGCCTTGATCCAAATTTTGACTTATAGTCCTGTTCAAATAGACATATTCTTGTAGATTATGCTTTATTAACCCTTCTAAAAGCTTTCTCACTACAGAAGTGACGCTTACATGTCTAGAATATCACAGGTGTGCTCTTGCTCCCTTCTTAAATATAGGTATCACATCTGCTTTTCTCCAGTCATCTGGTAGAGACCCTGTGTTGAGTGAATCTTGACAAATTAGATATAAGGGTTTGGCTATTACAGAACTCAGTTCCCTCAACACCCTTTTTGGTGGTCTGTATGCCATATCTGCCCATTCCATCATATAACACTATCCAAGTAGCAAAAGATTAAGTATTGGTAGCCAACCATGCAACAGGACTCTAACATTTGATGGTTTTTAAATTACATGCTGTGAGTTCACTCAGACACATATACTGATGATCTCCATATTATAAAGTAAATACAAATCATTGTTCAGAAACATCATTGAGATTTTGTACAATAAAAGTTCTTTGTTCACATAACAGGAATTCATTTCTCTAGTGATAGAGGAGAAAATAAAGTTCCTTTATATAACACACTTACAACTTTTAGTTCAATGCACTGGATGAGATAATTTGAACAATACTATTGTTTTGGTTTTAGTTATACATAATCTTAGCCGTATATACATGAACATCAAGATTCACTTTGGACAATCAAATACAGCTCATTATAGGCTACTAAAACTGCCCTCTTATCAGTACTTCCTTAATATTGTATAAAAAATAAATAAAAAAAGACATGAGGCACATAACACACACCTGTAGAACCCAACTGAATATACATTGAATAAATAAATGGAACACACATGTTAGAGCCATTCTCTTGTCTCATTAATAAATACCAAGTAAAAGAAGTGATTGCTCTGGTAACAACTCCTTCTCTCTGCTCTTTTGTTACAGGTTTGGAAATTGATACATAGAGCCTCATTCAATTGAAGGCTGCATCTCGCGGTATATAGGCCGTATGTCTGCAGGCTTACTGCGGGCTCGCAGTCTGCCACAATTCTGTTGCTATCCAATTTAACAAGCCCGCAAGTTAAGGGCCGAAAGACGAAACTGTAAACCATGCACTCGTGCGTAGCATTTCAGGGAGGGAACATGATCAATTAGCAAGACCGTAACTAACCATTTCGAAACAGCCAATAGAAAATTAGACCGTCATCATTATGTCAGTCTAAGATGGTGGTTACATGTCAATCAATTAGCGTTTAGGGATCCAATAAGCGAACAGACTCTCAAAACCGCAAAATACAAATTAAAAAAATGAATGCCGATACTATCCTTGTCCATGTGGATGGCCTGATATGTATTAAATCATTGATTCCTGAGATCGATCTAACCCCGAAATGAAACATAAAATGAAATTATTTTTGATTACCCATTTGCAAGCTTGAGACTGTTGTACAATTAATTCAAATGTCTTTCATCTCTTTCCCCATTATTTACAGTTAAGTATAAAAAAAATTATTTGCATTTACAGTGCTACAGACATGTCTTTAACCCCTTTGTGGGTCTTCTTTAGTACTCATAGGATTTTCTTTTATATTTGCCATTTATGGGTGTGAAAACATTTCCGGGCTTGCGGAATTGTAGCAATTGAATAGTGATTTGCGATTATAACGATTGTAACTCTTGCGGACTTGAAAGATCAAAGGCTTTGATGGGCTGTTATTTAAAAAAAGTTTTCAACACTAAATTTTCAGTAGTAGGTTAATTTGTATACACAACAACAAAGGGGGATCCAGACGTGGACTCCTTTCTCACTGTGCCTTAGGGAGTAAACCTGCACCTCACTGACGAGGACCACAGAGGCCGAAACGCGTCTGGTGTTTGCTGTTTCTCCTGTTCAGGGTAGAATTGCCTGGTATTTCGGGGCAGACCTAGTGTCAAGGCAGACCCCTCACTATAGGACAAGGAGAACTCTATTAAACAGAAGTTTTATTTGGACAACTTACATACACAGCTATTGTGCTGCTTTGTTTTTTCCTTTGGTTTGACTGACTCATTTCAAATTTCAATCCAAATTTTGAATCCCTAATTAACTAATTACCATGTCCCCTTTTTTGACTGTGTGCAAAATGTGTGCAGAGACTCAAACCTTTTAAGTCATGTCCCAGTACACTGTATAAATTAATTTAATTGTGTAGAGGGCTCTTTTTTATGTACAAGAAAGCTCAAATTGAATGTTACACAAGTATAAATGTTTTCATCTTAAGATGATTTACCTATAGACTGCATATAAAATACATATATATTTAAAATACTTAGAATTACATATCTTAAAAACTTACTATGACATAATCAACAGTGGGAGGAACTTTTGCCATCACACATCTGATTTCTATCTTGAAAATAATACATTCTCCAAACTGTGCATTAAGGAAATTGATTGGAGTAGTGTTCCACGCCCCCCCCCCCTCCCCCTTTAAGAATTATCCAAACTGTTTAGGTGGACACCAGCCTATTAAAACTCACACAGAGGATTATAATTCCCCTTTCTGGAATGAAATGTTTAGAGAAGATTATTTCAAACTGTCAGATGACATATATAGAGATGTCACTTGGTCTACCACACCCCAAATTGTCCATAAATCAAAATTATTTGTAATTCTTCACTTTTATTGCTCCCTCCTTACCACTCTAATTGCACTTCTTATCGGGGGTGGAAATAACTGCTTTTCAAAACTGCAATTTTTAGATTAATGAAAACATGCTTTGATTATACAGTATTTGTTTTAAAAAAACAAGCATTCTAACAATATAACAGACCTGCTTTCCAAAACACCAAATTTACTCACTAGTGCCCCTATTCAATTGAAAGCCCCCAGTTTAAGTTATAGAGGCCGTATAGAGATTTGCTACAATTACAGAGGGATTCAAATGAGCAAGCCCGCAAGTTACGGGCTGAAAGCTGAAACTGTAAACCATGCAATCATAAGTAGCATTTCAGAGCATGATCATGATCAGTTAAGCAAGGCCGTACCTACCGATTTAGAAACAGCCAATAGTAAATGAGACCGTTGTCATTACGTCATTAACACGTGGAGGTTATACATCAATCAATCAGTGTTTAGAGGTCCGATATGTTATCAAAGTCGCAAATTAGCAATGCACAAAATATTAGAAATGCATCAAAAATACAACATTACAGAAAAAGTAGTAGACAAGTGGAATAGATTTTCAGTGGAAGAGGCTGGGATCGACACAGTTAATGAATTTGAGGTATGCGTTGCATAAGCATAATTTGACCCTGAGGGTTAATTAAGAAAAGCTTTGTATATAGAATGAGTCTTTTCGGTTCTCATCTATTGACAAATCAGTTTTTTAATGGTGTTTTGGAGTACTGTAATTCATTGTTCCTCTGAACGACCAAAACTTGATGGATTCACTCTCCAAACAAGTACAGCAGTGCTGTCACTGTGAAGTTTTGTGGATTTGATTTCATTTGTTTAAGTACTATCCCTAATACAGATCTTGATACAAACTACTTGAGAGCAGTTTGGATAATTCAGAGCTTATTAATCACAAAGCTATGCACAACTATTATGGTCCACTAAAAGTTTTGCTAGTGTCATCCCGAAGGCACAAGGAAAACATAAAATTCAGATGAAGACTCTTAAGGGACAGAAAGTTGACTTGATTATGAAGACCTTTTATAAAAAATAAGTATGTGCATGAGCTCTACTAAAGATCAATAAATATGATTTAAAGAGAAAGCACACTCAGTAGTCAAATATGTTCTGTAAGTTTCAGTAATACTATTCAAAATTTATTTGTTCAAGTACTCCAGAGTAAAATAACAAACTTGTGAAGTACAATGATCAATCAACAGAACCTCATTGCAATTACAAAGTTTAAAACTATGTACACATATATATATATATATATATATATATATATATATATATATATATATATCATATCTTTTTATACAAAAAAAGCTTGAAATATAAAAATGTAATCAAATATTTTTGGCAGAGAAAAATTTAATGTAATTGCAGTAGTATTATTTCATTCCCAATACAGTGCCTTGCAAAATTATTCGCCCTTTGACTTTTTACCTATTTTGTCACATTACAGCCTTAAGTTCATTGTTTAGTTAATCTGAATTTTATGTGATGGATCAGAACACAATAGTCTAAGTTGGGGGAAGTGAAATGAAAAAAATATATACATAAAACATTTTTTTAGAAATAGAAAACAGAAAATTGGCATGTTCGTATGTATTCACCCCCTTTGTTATGAAACACATAAAAAGCTCTGGTGCAAACAAGTACCTTCAGAAGTCACATAATTAGTGAAATGATGTCCACCTGTGTGCAATTGAAGTGTTACATGATCTGTCATTACACATACACACCTTTTTTGAAAGGCCCCAGAGGCTGCAACACCTAAGCAAGAGACACCACTAACCAAACACTGCCATGAAGACCAAGGAACTCTCCACACAAGTAAGGGACAATGTTGTTGAGAAGTTCAAGTCAGGGTTAGGTTATAAAAAAACATCCAAATCTTTGATGATCCACAGAAGCCCCATAAAATCTATCATAACCAAATGCAAAGAACATGGCACAACAGAAAACCTGCCAAGAGATGGCCACACACCAAAACTCACAGACCAGGCAAGGAGGGCATTAACCAGTGAGGCAGCACAGAGACCTAAGGTAACCCTGGAGGAGCTGCAGAGTTCCACAGCAGAGACTGGAGTATCTGTACATAGGTTGACAATAAGCCGCTCCAAAGAGTTGGGCTTTATGGCAGAGTAGCCAAAAGAAAGCCATTACTTTCAGAAAAAAACTAAATTGCACATTTTTAGTTTGCGAAAAGGCATGTGGGAGACACCCAAAATGTATGGAGGAAAGTGCTCTGGTCTGATAAGACTAAAATTGAACTTTTGATACTATGTCTGGCGCAAACCCAACACATCATATCACCCAAAGAACACCATGTTTTTCAGCAGCTGGGACTAGGAAACTGGTCAGAGTTGAGGGAAAGATGGATGGTGCTAAATACAGGGATATTCTTGAGCAAAAGCTGTACCACTCTGTGTGTGATTTGAGGCTAGGATGGAGTTTCACCTTCCAGCAGGACAATGACCCCAAACACACTGCTAAAGCAACACTTGAGTGGTTTAAGGGGAAACATGTAAATGTGTTGGAATGGCCTAGTCAAAGACCTCAATCCAATAGAAAATCTGTAGTTAGACTTAAAGATTGCTGTTCACAAGCGCAAACCATCCAACTTGAAGGAGCTGGAGCAGTGTTGCAAGGACAAATGGGCAAAAATCCCAGTGGTAAGATGTGGCAAGCTCATAGAGACTTATCCAAAGCGACTTGGAGCTGTTGCTCTACAATGTATTGAATTTTGGGTGGGTGAATAGTTATGCACATTGACTTTTTCTGTTATTTTGTTCTATTTGTTGTTCGCTTCCCAATAAAAATAAAATAAAAAAAACATCTTCAATGTTGTGGGCATGTTCTGCAAATTAAATGATGAAAATCCTCAAACAATCCATGTTAATTCCAGGTTGTGAGTCAACAAAACACGAAAAATGCCAAGGGGGTGAATACTTTTGAAAGACACTGTATTTAGTTTGTTTGGTCATTCAACTTTAGAAATTCAGTTGTGACATCTGCTTCCTTGTCAAATGGCCAGAAACATATTTAAATTCTAAAATATACAGTTTTTTTTATACTTTTTAAATACATATTTAAAACACTACACAATTTTTTTTTTAAACAAATCATTAAGATACAAATCAGCTTTTAAAAATACATTGCTCTTTTCCATTAACTTCTATTGCAGCATCTTTACTCTTTAAGTTTTTCTGTTTCATAAATGAAAGGAGTGTTTATTATATTCGAAAATCTTTATCAATTATCATCAATTACCACATTCATACTGTAATTAGGATATATATGGGCCAGAAAACACAGAGCGAGCCAATGGGCCAGCCATTGGTTTTCGCACAGCTCGCACATTACAAGTGCTAAATAATTAAAGTAACACAAAATCAATATTCTTTTAGAACCAAAGGTCTAGCTCACAAATTAAGACTGATCCACAACTAAAGAAGTATCAAGATACTGTCAATAATATTATGAGTACTAAATAGGACTTGCAAGGGCTTTTTCAAACACTTATTAGAGCTGTAGCAGCAATTAAATACACAATACAGCACAGTAAAAGCATAGGAAAGCACGGAAAGACATGAGAATGAATTGCACATCAGTCTCAAACCCACAAATCTGCAATAAAAAAATATTAATTTTAACTGGTATTTCTTAATATTATCAATCCGGGGACTCAAGGGGATAATAGATATCATGAAACTCACATGGACTAAAACAGATGCTCTAATACATTTTATAGAGTGAGAGATTGCTTGATTGTGACCCCGATTGGCAAATATTATTTATGGCTCTCATTAATTTGTAACCTTCGATTGCAGGTTATGTCTAATTTGTGATAATCTGACCATGCCCCCTGATGATCATGCCCCCTGAAATCTTACTTAAAAACCAAAATCACGGGTTCGAGTCACTTATGGGCTTCTAATAGAATTGGGCCCAATGTTGGCTTCTTTTCCAGCCCCATCATTTGCACCAGTCAAAGTAACGTCTTTGGTTTTCAACAACAGGATTCTTACATTGACTTCACATTCCATCAAGGCCACTGGCTCTTATTTCCTTACATCAGGAGCTTGATTCCTCACACTTCACAGTCACTTACTGAATGACTCAATATGGAGATGCATTTATCTACCTTTTTATGATTTAGTTGATCTGAGTCTTGCACACACACATGTGTATAAATTGTATTAATAGTCATAGAACCAGTAGCAAATATTTGTTACTGGACTGTTTGTTATGGTCCAGGACTGGACTAGCAGATAAAGTAAAAAGATTTAAATAAGATGATTGGTGTTCAAGGCAGAGAGAGGAGAGGCAGAGAAGAGAATGAGAGAGATAAAGAGTAGAGAAAAGAGTGGACATAGACAGAGAAGATGGATGAGTATTTTATAAAACTACCATGGACAATCCACCAATGTTGTTCACAGTAGTATTTCGGATTAGGATTTGAATGTAACTCGGATCCCTGATATATAACAATAAAAACAATACTATAATGGTTCACATCTGGTAATAATAATTCAGTGCAATACGTTAATAATAATAATACCCCTGTCTGTAATAATAAGTTGCAAAAACTATTTTGCTCTCTCTCCTTTCATAGAAACAGATCATAAAAACAAACTCATACAAAAAGCCTTGGGAGCCCATTCTTAAGTATGAAACATCTGTAAGTCGGGGACCTCCTGTAAAAGTAAAATTCTGATTACATTTTAGAGTTGAGTTTGTTAATTCTCTCCCTCACACTTCTCTCTCACACATCCTATCTGTCCCTAACTCATGTTCCCATATTGCTTTCCTTTCAGTCTCACCTTGATCTGCACCAACCTCACTCCTACTCTGGCAAAATCCTGAGACCCTGGCAGCATCACCCCACAGAAGTCTCACCTTGATCTGCACCAACCTCACTCCTACTCTGGCGAAATCCTGTAAGGACTCCCCACCCATCCCAATTTAGATTTAATTTATAGAGGCATGAAAGTCACCTGACCTCCTATTTTCTGACTATTATCACACCACTAGGGGTCATTTGTGACATGTTTCTGCATAGTTATAACACATCAGTGGTTACAAGTAGTCACTTAATCTGACGACATTTATAAAGCTATTAGTTTTGTATTTAGTCTTTAAGTTGTTTCCTATATTTTTTATATACTGTATGTTTGCTGTGCATCAAACTCAATGTAATATGTCCTTTAGAATTTAAATATACATTTCAAAATGATTCCAATATTTTATATTGATTTAAAATATCAAACCTACAATTCAATTTCTATAGGTAAATATAATTTCTTGTCTAAAAAATTAGATTGCTTTTTGCTTCATGTTATGAACAGCAGCAATGGGTTCCCTAACATATCTTACTTGGTTGAATTATATTTATTTTGTTACAGATGGCCAAGCGCAGTTATAAGTGTGTTTCAGAGTGGCGCAGGATTGATGACAAGCAAAAGACTTGGAAGACTTTCACCGGCTCAGTCAGGTACATAGACTCCCCTCTTCGACACTCCAAGGGTCGACATGCCTTGCTCATTAACAAACATATTCTGTAGTGAAAGTTTTTTTCTCAATAACCTCCTGCCCTGCTTACATAAAAAACTTTTTCTCATTCTGTCATACCTACTAAACACACATAACTTATTAAAGAAACTTTGAAATTACCTTTGCCCTAGTATGATGTGAAAAATGATATAAATCTTTTGAATTACTGAATACACTTTTTCCTCTATCACATTTCCACATTATATATGATATTCAGAATAACATTTTGTTCTTTTACAGGTGTTTCTCTCCTTGACAATAACTGTATATTGTACATCAATACTCTTTAAAACATTTTTTTTAAATTATATTTGAAATTAAGATTGTGGCATCCAGCACATTTGCTTATGTCCACTTTTGAATATCCAGGAGTGAAAGAGGATCTGCTAAGGATGCTGTCCTACATGTTTTTTGACCAGTGTTGGTTTGTCAGCTAAACAATGGGAAGTTGTCAGCTAAACAATGGGATCAGGACTTATGACTTTTCCATGCTTAATTAAACTCTTAGGGCCCTATTAATTGCAAGCCCGTAATTACCTTTAAACTGAACTTTTGGGTGCGGGTCAAAATTTTTCGGAACATGTAAACGTATTTAATTGTAACTAAGCCATAAATACATGTTCACAACTCTAACACGTAAACCATGAACCCGTAAGTAGCAGTTCAGGGCATGATCATCATCAATTAAGCAAGCCCGTAAGTTACATTTTAGACATAGCCAATAATAAATGAGAGTTTAAACTACAATCAATAAAGCAACTGTTCTAGTCCATGCAGGTTCCATTATATGTATTAACCGGGATCGATATAACCTAGAAATAAAATGGAAATAATATAATTTTTAATTGCAGATGTGTGAGCTTGAGCTTGGGCAATTAATTCTAAAGCCAATATTTATAAGTACAGTATTGTGTGTTTTGTTTGCTTTTGCTTTGTTACGAACAGCTGTTTAACACACTTGTGAGACCTATCTAGCACTCCTATAACATTTTTATACATTTGCCATTTACGGGTTTGAAGGCAATTGCTGGCTAGTTGAATTGTTGTAATTGAATATTGATTGTGCGCCTTTAGCACTGGTAACATTTACAGGCTTGAAACATTAATTTTTTGAAGATAAAACCTGAAACAGATATAATGAAAGTAGATATTCTCCTAGTTTGTGTACTGTTACAGTACAGTACAGATCTTTATTGAATTTGCAGTTATGGTCGGGGTCTTGTATATCCTGAATGATGATAGTAATAACAATTGAATCATTTATTTATAATGCAGAAACATGTTCAGCACTGCAGTACAATGAGAACAGAAAATAGTAATACAATATTCATATAAGTTGCAGGGAATTGTCATGCCCAGTGGGCCACTGCACTGTTGTGGACTATAAAATAGACTAATCTGAGATGTAAAGGATTACTATGAACTTCCCAGTATTCAGTTTTCTGATTGTATCCCTGGTTTGGGGCCCATGGTTTGGGTTTTGTGTTATGTTTCTGAGTACCATATTATATTTATGATGTTCCACAATTTGGTTAGTCTATGTATTGTTATCTTGGGTGCAATATTGATTAATACATATATGTGTTGGAGGGAGGGAGCCATATCCATGTTTAGTATCAAACTGCTAGTTTGTTGCTGGAGAAGCTAATAAAGTGTATGGATGGAGCCCCAGGGGCAAGGGCAATCAAATAGAGAGATACTGGGCATAAGGGGTCCACTCAGCACAGAAAGAAGTTGCCAGATATGAGTATTTCCATAGTAGATCAGATTAAAGGGACAGGGGCCTAAGGAAGGGGAAGATAAGCAGGTCATGGAAAGAGATGAATGTCTCTGGCACTGTCCTACTTGAATGATGGCTGAAAGGATAAGTTGACTTGCCCTGATAATTTGGTTACTGCACCACAGGGATAGATTAGAGACCTGACATCTGGATGGACAGGTGCTAAACTTGAACCTAGGGCAGATCCCTGCTGATTAGACATCTTCATGTGTACCAAAGGATGGGGCCAGCTGTGACAGGCCAGCAGATGATCAGAAAAAAGTATAAACATGTATGTTGAACAAAAATAAAGGTGTTACAGTTTGAACTTGCATAACCTTATGTGTGAGTCGAATTTTATGTATTAATCATAAACTTTCATCGGGATTATTGCTATTGATCCAGCTCTGGAATATAGTTACACTTGGTAGCTACTAGTGCCTGTTACCCTGTCTTGCTCGTGGAGCTCCAAAGGTGAATATCCTTGTACTGGCCCATCTCCTGCTAACAGGGGTGCAAAAGGACCTTTCAATTCTCTTGGGTAGGTTTGTACTAGGTCCTTATCAAGCCTATTGAAGAAGCAAATTGTGACAGTAATGTTGAGTAGAAACACAAGTTTCCTCATTTACTATTGTTTTCCATGTTTGTTGAAATTTAAAAATGGATTAAAAAATATTGTGAAAATACATCCTGTTTCTGACAACCAAGGACTGGAGCTGGAAAAGGCTGGTTACAGTTACCAATTATAATTTTAAACTCATATTTTGAATCCCATTGCTCAACATTATATTGATATTTTCCACTAAAGCCTCATGTTTACAGCATGCACTTTTAAAGACATTGGCCAAAATGGTTTAAAAAAGTAAAAATAAAATAAAGGCATTTAATCATCTTAAAAATTACATTGAATATTACTTTACTGGGAACATACCGTACATTGTTTCCTGACCAGAATAACTTTGCAATCTGACAAATAAGATTAAAAAAAATTGTGGATACACTACATATTCAAATAAAGATAAAGTAAACATGAGCTCCTAAAGGTCATTGTATAATGCAAATAACTCAAATAAAATTCAGTAATATCCTGCTCTTGTAATACTTCTGAATGAAAATGGTTACTCCCATTACATTTTAAGATGCAATCTTTTTAAATATTTTGAATGACTGTGCAGGTGAACAATAGCAGAAGGCGACAATGATAAGAGCCTCAAGGTCACACCCTATCAGTTCTTTCCTCATAGTCATCTGTTATAGTTGTGGACTCTGGCATTTAGTTAATTAAATTTGCCTACAATATAAGATGTATTCTTACAATATCTCCTGAGGATGTAATTTTTGAAGGTAGTTTGGGGCAAGAATAATGGATAACCTTGATGACTCAGGTTTCCATAGCAGCAAGTTTTTTTTTTTAAAAGCAACATTTTCAGAAGATTTGCTCAATGGTACTGCTGTGTCATACGTTTAATGAATTTGACAATCTATGAGAAAAGATGGATGGTAACAATGTCCACAGTGTATACCATTTTGTATGTGTATAATTATACATTTGTAACTGTGAGATATATAATATAGAATAACTCATTCATAATTCTAGTTATTTATGCATTTTGCTTTATATACACTGTTATGCATGTTATAAATCATAATTTGAGGTTAATACATTAAATGACCATTGAAGTATTGTCCTTATAGTATATTTTTTTGAAGAAGTTGATAATGCACAAACTATTTGTACACAGTTTAAAATAAGTAATTACAGTCTTTCATTTTTAACTTGTGTATTCAATTTTGCTTTAATAATGACAGGCATGTGTCTTTGTTTCTAAAAGGATTAGAAACGTGGGATTAATGGGAGTAATCATGGTCTCTGATAAGGTCGGGGTTATTGTTATAACTATTGTATTATTATCCTTTATTTGTAATGTGTCAACATATTTTGTAGCGCTATACAAGGATGAAGTACAAGGCAAAAACTATTTTAACACATTGCAAAATAATGGAAAACTCTGTCTTACAAGAACAAAAACTTGCAAACTTACAATCCAAAGGAATGTAAAGGCTTCCCTAAAAGGACACGCAATGTAATTTATTAAATCACTGGTATTATAATTAGGGTCATGATGAGCCACAATAATGTCTTATGCAGCACTATGTATCCAACCCCTACCCAGCCCTTTACACATCGCAATCAGAGTAACGCATGCACAGCACTAAGTCAATAATGATTTGTAACAACAAAACCAGCAAAATAATACCATGCCCATGCATGGCCAATTGCACTACATATTCATAATATAACTATTTAACATGCTGTATTAGCACTTTCCCGTTCAAGGGCTTTGCGAATATAGCTGGAGGATCTTCAAAGTGTTTGTAAATATGACCCCCCAAAAGGCTTAAACATTTTTTTTTACTGGTATTTTTTATTTTATTTTTATTATTTTAATCATAATTTATGTTTTTATTTTTCTGTAACAAGTCTTTATTTTTTTATGTATTTATTTTCTATTGTATTATTTCATTTATTTAATTTGGTACTATTTTTGGGACTATGGGGTCCTTGTGGACCTCCATGAGGGGATAGGGTCCGTGGGGATCCATAAGAACCCTTACTGTAGTAGGTAGGGTGCAGTGGAAGTCCATATGGACCCCCATGGTAGGGGCCAGGTTTAAGTACCATGGTGGTTCACAAGGAGCCCCTGGGTAATTGTATAGTACACCATGTGAGACTGTATGGACCCCCATAGTAACAAGTTAATGTTAGGTATTATACTAATGATTAAAGTTAGTGTGCCCATATGGGTAAAAAAAAATGACTACACACAATGTTAGTATTCAGCATGGCAGTTTTTAACCCTGTAGTGCAGTATATTTAATATTTAAATACAGTTATAAAACTAATATTCACCAATTAATGTACAATAAACACTTCCACATAAAGCATTCTGCAGTGTACATTGGATATTAATGGATATAAGTTGTTTATATTATTTTATTTACATTTAAAATACACTGCTAATGCAAGATTAAAACACAAGATGCTGAATATTAGCATTGTGGGTAGTGAACTGCAGGATGAAGGTGAAGGCATATCAAAGTAGCAACAGAACTTAATAGATGAGTAATTCCCATAGGATGACTCTCCTCTCAAGTAACAAACAGTCTTCATGGCACAATTGCATTCATTTAAATAAACTCATGTTACATACTTCACAGACATGTAAAGTTTTTATCAGTCTACAGAGGAACTTTTAGATTTATCCCACATGATAAATAAAAATTCTGGATAAATTGCCAACTAATAAAATAATTGAGTATATCATTGTATGTTAGATCCTTTCCATAAGTCATATATTTTTGATGTGAAAATAAAATCTCCATCTAATCAACTACCACTTGGTTATACACTAATGTTCTGTGTTATCTACAATAAATGTTTAAGGTTTACAGTATACAAAGTCAAACTCCATCTGCAACTTACTAAAAACTTTCTCATTTGAGAAGAGGAAAGAAGGCTGTTTTCCTCAACAACAAAAAAATACATAGTAAATCAGGAGATAACATGAGATGTGCTTGAGATGCTTAGTAAATTCCCCTTTACTGTTAAATCCCAAATGGGGACAAGATCCCTTTCACTGCTGGTGATAAAACAGATTACAAGTTATAAAATAAATTGAATGTTGAACAATTCAGAAATATGAGTATTGGTCTCTTACTGGTATTCATATGGTTGCATGATAAGAATATTAATTATATTGTTGTGTTTTTTGCAGAATTTACAGATGAACTATGTAATTCCTATTTATGCAAACCCCTTTTGCTGAGGTTAATGTGGTACAGTTTTAAAAGCCAAAAATTAACTGATGCCATAGTTGTAATATTCAATCATCACTCCAGTGCTCTTGGCAGGAATTTTCCAGACAAGTTCAGATACAAACACAAGAAAGTGGTAACATTCAAGAGAGTTTTATAAGTTATCAACAAATGCTATTTATAAGAGCAATCAAATCACAATGCTAAAACAAAGGTGGCAGGTCTATGTCTATAGATTGCAGGACTGCATGAATGCTGTCATAGGCACTGACATCTGTCACATAGACATTGCCGGTAGCTTCAAGCTCTTTTGAGGAAAGCTTTAAGAACATCATAATAAAGAAGCTACTAAGGAAGGGTGCAAGATAGTGTGTTGGATGGTTAACCGTCACTGGATAACCCTACTAGTAGAGGAAGGCAAGTCAAGTTCAGGCATGTAGAGTGGGTCGTTATCACATGAGTTAAACCAGACAAGGAAGAAACAGTAACCCTCTATTTTTATTCTGAGACAGGTCAAAGCTGTCAGCAAAATGCAGTCTCTACTGAAAAGTAGGTTAAAAACGTGTTAACATAAACATGTGAAAGCTTTTAGGAAATGTATAACTAGCTTCTTGACATTTAGAGCCACTCGTAATTAGATTGCCTTTACTAATCTTTATTATGCATAGTCAAGAAGTATTACATATTTATGTAAAAAGGTCTACAGGAATTACTTGTGAAGAATTAGCTATTTGTAAATTCACATTTAAAACATTGTGGAATATAAGGGTCCTCAACTTCTCGAATATAGGCTCCTCAACTCCTATCAACATGTTTCTTTAATGTATCATGTTTCCTTTGTACATTGTAGTGTTATGGAAAAAACTGCTTACTGCAAATAAAATGTTATACAAATATTTGAGATGTTTGAGATGTTTCGAAACAGATTAATTCTAGAAATATGCGGTTCTTTATTACCGTTCAACAATCAGTGCATTTTTTACTAGAAAATAACACATTAGTCAGACTTGACCAATATATTTCCTGGAGATTATGTGACATTGAGTTAATAATGATAACAATTTCAATGACCTAGCTAGCTATTTTTATATGTCACATCCGCATTTGTGTTATGGTACTAATAATTATTTTAAAAGTTCTTGAAAGTTCCACTGTTTGATATTAATATTCACTTTATTAGACAGAATTATGATATTTATTATTTAAAAAATATATATATATATGAGGATCTTGAACATTCAAAACTCAGCTCTACAGTCAAAAACTTAACCAATCTATCAATGTGCTATCCATATGATTGATCCTATGAGAAGTAAACAAATAGGCAGATCAGATGGTTCTTATCTGCCATGAATTCTATGTTTTCATTACATATATATATATATATATATATATATATATATAAAGAGTGAGGTAACCTTGAGTGTCCAGTAATCCTGATGAATAATCAGAGTATCAGAGTATTGCAGTATATAGTGACACCTTCTTTATTGGACAAACATTTCCATAAATATATGACTAGGTATTATATCTGCGGGATTAGTGATGAGTGGAGTGTGCTATTGGTGGTGGATATGGTAGTGTAATTCATGGCTACCTCACTGTTCAATTATATATATATATATATATATATATATATGTGTGTGTGTGTGTGTACGTATATATACAGTGCCTTGCAAAAGTATTCACCCTCCTTTGACTTTTTACCTCATTTGTTATATTACAGCCTTAAGTTCAATCTTTTGTCAATCTGAATTCTATTTGATGGAGCAGAACACAATAGTCTAAGTTGGTGAAGTTTATTGAAAAAAATATATACATAAAACTATTTTTTAGAAAAAGAAAACAGAAAATTGGCATGTGCATATGTATTCACCCGCTTTGTTATGAAGCCCATAAAAAGCTCTGGTACAACCAATTACCTTCAGAAGTCACATAATTAGTAAAATGATGTCCACCTGTGTGCAATCTAAGTGTCACATGATCTGTCATTACATATACATACCTTTTTTGAAAGGCCCCAGAGGCTGCAACACCTAAGCAAGAGGCACCCCTAACCAAACACTGCTATGAAGACCAAGGAACTCTTCAAACAAGTAAGAACCAATGTTGTTGAGAAGTACAAGTCAGGATTAGGTTATAAAAAAATATCTGAATCTTTGATGATCCCCGGGAGCACCATCAAATCTCTCATAACCAAATTGAAAGAACATGGCACAACAGCAAACCTGCCAAGAGACCAAAACTCACAGACCGGGCAAGGAGGGCATCAATAAGAGAGGCAGCACAGAGAACTAAGGTAACCCTGGAGGAGCTGCAGAGTTCTACAGCAGAGACTGGAGTATCTGTACATAGGACAAAAATAAGCCGTTCGCTCCATAGAGTTGGGCTTTATGACAGAGTGGCCAGAAGAAAGCCATTACTTCCAGCAAAAAACTAAATGGCACGTTTTGAGTTTGTGAAAAGTCATGTGGGAGACTCCCAAAATGTATGCAGGAAGGTGCTCTGGACTGATTAGACTAAAATTGAACTTTTCTGCCATGAAAGAAAAGTCTATGTGTGGCGCAACCCAACACATCACATCACCCAAAGAACACCATCCCCACAGTGAAACACAGTGGTGGCAGCATCATGCTTTGGAGATGCTTTTTCAGCAGCTGGGACTGGAAAACTGGTCAGAGTTGAAGGAAAGATGGATGGTGCTAAATACAGGGATATTCTTGTACCACTCTGTGCGTGATTTGAGGCTAGGATGGAGGTTCACCTTCCAGCAGGACAATGATCCCAAACACACTGCTAAAGCAACACTTGAGTGGTTTAAGGGGAAAAATGTAAATGTATTGGAATGGCCTAGTCAAAATCCAGACCCCGATCCAATAGAAAATCTGTGGTCAGATTTAAAAATTGCTGTTCACAAGCACAAACCATCCAACTTGAAGGAGCTGAAGCAGTTTTGCAAGGAGGAATGGGCAAAAATCCCAGTGAGAGATGTGGCAAGCTCATAGAGACTTATCCAAAGTGACTTGGAACTGTGTTTGCCGCAAAAGGTGGCTCTACAAAGTATTGACTTTAGGGGGGATGAATAGTTATCCACATTGACTTTTTCTGTTATATTGTCCTAGTTGTTGTTTGCTTCACAAAAATTCAAAGTTGTGGGCATGTTCTGTAAATTAAATGATGCAAATCCTCAAACAATCCATGTTAATTCCAGGTTGTGAGGCAACAAAACACGAAAAATGCCAAGGGGGTGACTACTTTTGCAAAGTACTATATGTATATACTAGTATATTCAGTATATATATATATATATATATATATATATATATATATATATATATATATATATATATATATATAAAACTACTGGAACTGGGGTTTGGGTAAAGTTTAAAGAGACATGGGCAAGCTATATGAGCCCTTGTAGTTATATGTCATCAAATCATTGTTTCTATATTTAATGGAGGAAGCAAGAAACAAAGGAGAATTAAATAAACAAACAAGGGAAAGAGAGAGAGAGGTGAGAGGAAAACACAGAACTGTATTTGTGCTGTAGTTATGCATGGCTTAAAATCTACTGTTCATGTTTTGCTAATGTACTACTGTCATATGACTGCATAACACAGACTTCCCCCTTCTCATTTCCTTCCTATTTTATTCCCTACATGATATTTTACCAGGGAATAATAGTGTGAAGTTAGATGGAATATGGGTGATGAGGGAAATAAGGCAAAGGGAAGGAGAATTAGTGAAGAGAAAGAAGCAGAAGGCTGAAGGAGGAGGTAAAAAGTAAGAAAGAGAGAAAGTGTAGAATGGAAAAAAACAGAATAAAGAACACAGAGTAGAAATGAGTTGGAAGGATATGAACAACTGTATCTACTGCAAGAGTAAAACACTACATGCAAAAGTCAGGTGATATGGTGCAAAAATACATGCCTGAAAACGTGCACTAGCCATTTTTCATTACAATGTTGTGTGTACCTTTGTTCAAATACTGTTTCTGCTGCTTCTTGGCTGCCCATTGCATCCTCCAGGGTTGCAGTAAAAAACGGTGTATGTGTGTTTGTGGGAGGGCTAATGAAAACAGTAACTAAAATGCGAAAATTTAAGTCAATCCTTGATTAATTTTACATTTTAAAAAGCTTTTACACATCATTTTCCACCCTTTGTTTGATGACGCGCATGTCACTTTAAATCAGAGATAAAACACATTTTTAACTATTGTATACATTTTATTTATATAAATGTTGCCAACTCTTTTGAGCTCTCAGGGGACAGCACTTTGCAGCAATTATTTAGAAGGTTTTAGTAGGTAAAAACAGAGATTTTAAGCAATGTTTAATAAAATTATGTTTAAATATGTACAGTAAATAAATATTTAGGCAGTTTATTTTAATATTAAAAATGGGAAACACTCCATGTCCTTTTAATACACCTACAGAAGCTGTGGTGAGAAAAACTCTCTGTTTCTTTCCAGTACTGACCCTAAGATCTATACATTTTATAATAACTGATGTGGAAAACAAACATAATAAAATGCTCCGACTAAATCTTTGCTCCAAACTGCAGTTTATTTCTTCAGGCCAACTATGCAAATACAGAGAGAATTTATGATGAATATTCAGTGTGATGAGTGTAAGAAAACTAAGAAGAGCATACCAAATTAGTGATGCTGAAGATTAAATTAAAGAGCAGATAATTACATTTGGAACATTTGGCAAATAGTTTAGATGAGCTCTCAAATCTGAAATGACACTAAAGGAGCTACAACAATATGTTTGGTGTCTTCAGCACTCAGAAATGTATGCTAAAGGCACAGAGGAAAGCATTTTCTGTGCTATCAGCAAAGTGCATGCTCCAAACCAGAAAAACAATATGAGCAAGTGTTAGTTAGTGGAGCCCGTAATGTAGCCTGTAAAATAATTTGCTATTCAATTGGTGTCTTTGAGCTACCCACAAACGATCTGTGGGTTACAGGTTGAAAATCCCTGCGGTTGTCAAAATCGTAACTCCAACCCATCTAAGTCTTTGATCTTTCAGGCCCATAAAGGTTACAATCTCAAATCGCTATTCACTTGCTACAATTCCTCAAGCCCGCAATTGTTTCACACCCGCAAATGGCAAATGTAGAAGAAAATCCTACGAGTACTAGACAGGACTTGTAAGGGGGATAAACGCCTGTTCGTAGAACTGTAAAAGCTAATTAAAATCAATACTGCACTTTAAAAGATGGGGAAAGCAATGAAAGACATTATAATTAACTGCACAACACTCTAAAGTTTGCAAATCTGCAATCACAATTTTTCTTTTTAAGTTTCATTTCCGTGTTATATCAATCTCGGGCATCAAGGAGTTAATGCATATCAGGCCACCCACATGGACTAGAACAGTATCATCATTCATTTTTATTATTTTAAACATTGCCGGATTGCGAGTCCAAATGCATATCTGACTTCTAAACGCTAATTGATTGACGTTTAACCTCCATGTTTTATTGGCGTCATGATGACACTCTCATTTACTATTGGTTGCTTCTAAATCAGTATTTACTGTTTTGCTTATTGAACATATTCATGCTCTGAAATGCTACTTAAGGGTGCATGGTTTAAGGTTAAGGCTTTCGGCCAGGTGGCTGCGGTCTTAATCAATGGAATCATTCTGAAAACTGTTGCAAATTTCATGCCCGCAGACTTACGGCCGGTATGATGTCAACTACGTGCTTACAATTGAATAGAGGCCTAAGAATGGTGAACAAGTCCCCTACTTGAGATCTCTGTCAATGGATAATATTTGTCCTCTGAAATGTCATAATTGGCACTAAAAGTAGACAATTGTGGGATCAAGGATGGGGTGGTGTTATAGCAAAAGGGTGTATATGTAAGATAGAAGAGAGAACATGGGAGAGAGAGAAAGAGGTGTAGAGAGTGAGAAAGGGGGAGGGAGAGAGAAAGGGGGAGAGAGAGAAAGGGAGGACACAGACTGAAAGAAGGAGGAGATAAAGGGGGTAGACAGAGAAAGAGTAGAGAGAGGGGGAGACAGAGGGGAAAGGGAGAGAGAGAGAAGGGGAGAAAGAGAGTGGAGGGAGATAGAGGAGAAAAAAGAGGGTGAGAGAGAAGGGAGAGAAGGGAGATAGAGAGATAGAGGGAGAGAGAGAGGGAAATATAGAGAAAGAATGGGAGAGAGAAAGAGCAGAGAGAGATAGAATGGGGAAAGAGAGAAAGAGTAGAGAGAGATGAAGAGGACAGAGAGAGATGAGAAAGAGAGAACGGGAGGACACAGAAAGAGAAAGAGGTGAGAAAGAGGGGGTAGACAGAAAGAGAAAGAGTAGAGAAAGGGGGGGAGAGAGAGGAAGGAGACAGAGCTGGAAAGAGGGGAGAGGGAGAGAGGGGAGAGAGAGAAAGTGCGAACGAGAGAAGGAGAGAAAGTAGGGGCGAGAGGGAGGGGAGAGAGAGAAGGGGAGAGAGAAAGAGGAAAGAGAGAGATAGAAAGGGGGAAAGAGAGAAAAAGTAGAGAGAGAGAAAGTGGGGGAGAGAGAAGGAGAGAGAGATGGAAGACAGCGAGAAAGTGGGGAAAGAAAGAGAAAGGCAGAGAGAAAGGGGAGAGAGAAAGGGGAAAGAGAGAAGGAGAGAGAGAGGGAAGACAGAGAGAAAGGCAGAGGGAGAGTGGGGAGAGAGAGAGAAGGGGGAGAAAGGTGATAGAGAGGAAGAGAGGAGACAAAGCACGGGACAACAGAGAGAGAAAGAGGGGAGAGAGAAAGAGGGGGAGAGAGGAGGGGAGACAGAGAAAGAGTAGAGAGAGAAAGTGGGTGGAGAAAAGGGGAGAGGGAAGAGGGGAGACAGAGAGAGTAAGAGTAGAGAGAGAGAAAGTGGGGGAGAGAGAAAGTGTGGGGAGAGAAAGAGGAAAGAGAGAGAAAGGGGAAGAAAGAGAGAAAAAGGGGAGAGAAAGAGAATGACAAAGGGGGAAGAGAGTGAAAGGGCAAGATAGAAAAAAAGGGGGAGAGAGTGCGAAGAAAGGGTGGAGAGAGAGGGAGAGAGAGAAAGGGGAAGAGAAAGAGAGTGGGAGAGAGAGGGAAAGGGTTGAGACCGAGAGACAAAAGGGAAAAGAGAGGGAGGAGAGAGAGAAAAATGGGGGAGACAGAGAGAAAAAGAGTAGGGCGAGAGAAAGGAGGGAGAGACAGAAAAGTGGGAGACAGAAAGAGAGCGAGCGAGATTGGGAGGGGAGAAAGAGAGAAAGGTGGGTAACAGCAGGAAAGAGGATGGGGAGAGCAACAGTTGGAGACAGAGAGAAAGAAGAAGAGAGAGAAGGGCAGAGAGAGAAAGGTGAGATACAGAGAGAGAAAGAGGAGAATATAAATATATATATTTATATTTATATATTTAATATGTTTTAGATGGCTGGATGTGAACCAAACAGGATGCAAACCAAACAAACATTTCTTATAGGAATCAATGTAAATGGAAGTAATCTATTCCAGACTCCAGCTTTTTCACATTTAATTTAGAACTTATGGTCTTGTTTTCCATACAAAACCTTAAAAATAAACAGGAATCAATAAAAAAAAACAACAAATAGCTGAGAATGTAACTTTACTTTAAGTATATAGAGATCAGATAACAGAGAATTGAACTTCACTTTAACAGTACATTATGGAGAGGACTTGAGGGAACAATGGGAAGGTGGCAATGTAGGGGAGGAGAAGGAGAAGAAATGTTTTGCTTAGAAGGGGAGTCCTCTTCCATTACAACATCAGGCACTTGCACAGGAGATATTTCACAACAACATTTTGTAATTCAGCCCATTTTGCACACATTTCTTTGATAAGTGCAATAGGTGCTTCCCTCCTTCCCTCCTCTTCACCTGAAGAAGAAAGTTCCTCAGCCACTATCTGTCCCTCCTAAGTTCTTGCACAGGCTCGATTTGGTCTCTTACAGGCGCAGGCTCGGTGTAGGCTCTTACAGGCACATTGTTTCTAAAGAAAAATAGAAAATTCAGTATTGTTTACCAATTTTATTGAAGAAAATAAAAGATTTAACAAATCTACAAAGACACAGATTGAGTTAAAGAACAGCAGAAACCAGTTTAGCTGCAGATACACAGACAGATTTCATAGACAAAGACTCAGCATTAAACCATGCCCAGAACCACACTGACAGGGACTCACAGCCTGGCACATTCACAAATGTTGAAGATTCTGCAGACTCACTATGCTCCGAAGCTTACTCTATGCAACAACAGAAAGATGATATAAAGGAAGAGGAAGTGATTCCCTCAGCAGGTCACCACTCAGTCCCAGATTAACTTTGATATAATTAAACATTGTTGTACACAGTACCTGCCTGGTATTGGCTCAAACAAAATATGAATTTTATTTTGATTTTAGCAGGGATTTAATGGGGTGTTTACACCTAAATTCAACTGCTTGAAAACTCAAGAGATTTAACAAATGTTAGGATACGTTTAATAATTTTTATATTGGTATCTCTTCATGCAAAAACGTTTTCAGACACTACTGATTCTCCTCTATCAGATGCACTCATAATCCACAAAACTTAAATATGCCTTTAACTGTTTAAGAGTACAGATCCATGCATTTATGTATCATTACACAGTGTAGTGATTATGTCCCTTTGAATTTCCAAACGTGTGCAAATATAAAAAAAAATCTGATTTTCTAAACATGCCCTTTTGAATGCAGGATAAATAATGTGTTCTTTTACAAAAGTAATTTTATTAATCCAAATGGCATATATACAATATTTATTTTGGTAGGAAAAACAACAAATGCAGGATTTCACAAGATGGCAGTAGCAGAAAATGATTTCTATAAAAAAAAATATATATATGTTTATACTCAATGATTTTTTTTATAACCTACTTGAGAAACCCTTAAAGGTATATGGACATTTTATGGATTATGAATGCTTCTGATAGAGGAGAATCAGTAATGTATGCAAAACATTTTTTGCATGAAAACAATCCCATTATTAAACTTACCATAAAGTTTGCAAAATGTTGTCAGTTTTCAAACTGCTGATTATGAGAAGGAACGCCATTAAAAACCCAAGCTAAATGTATCTATTTCCTTCTCACTGTCTGAGACAAAGCCACTCGGGAGGCAGCCTTGATATGGACAACTGATTGGCTAGGACACATCTCCACAAAGCTTTTTCGCTAGGTCGCTCCGCCTACATAGGTGCATTGGGGGTGTAGCCCACACAAAAAAATTATAGTGTCCTGGTACTTTGAATTACAAATATACAGAATTCCGCAATAAAATGATTTGTCATGAGACATGTCTAATCAAATCAACTTAAAACACGTGATATCCCACAAACTTCCATATATCTTTAATAGACCACTGTGATATATTTTAGATAGGGTATTTTAATACACTAAGTGGTTTTAGAAATAAAAAAAAATAAACAAACCCTTCCTTATATTTTGTATTCTTTATATGCAATTCATTTTTACTGCAGGCTTTAATGTTGGTCTCTTGCCTGCTGCTATCTATCATTTTCTCAGGAAGGTGTGTCCTTTTAAACTAATGAGCTTCCCTGCAGTCCTCCAGAGAGCACTGGCAGCTGTAACAGCCAAATTCCCAAGAGCACTGGCATTTGTAACTGCCATATTACCATTGTGCAGACAGACAGAAGTTGATCTCATGAGAATAAAACGTTAGATTACACAGCAACATAATTAAAAAGTAACACATTAGAAGCTGTAAAATTTTTAAAAACATGTGGGCGTAACTACAGCCAGTTCACCCAATGTAATTCAATAGGGTCCATTTTTTTATGTACTTATTTCAAAAGCTCCTGGGGGCCCATGCCCCCCATCCAGGCCCCTGCTGCCCATTATCAGTTTTGATCCCACAACCACCCCCTACCACCTGCCCCCCCCCCTGCGGATTCTGTGGGCTTTAACAGCTTCAGCACATGTACTACTATCCAGCCGGGACGGGAACTCATGAATGACATCACTGCATAAAATGGATATATGGATATAAGTGTTTTACTTATATTTGTGAAGATTCCAGGGAAGGGGTGCTATTCAGCTCCAGAAATTTCTGCCTTTGGCTACAGGAATCCCCCTCTCAGGCTATCTATCTGTGTTCGGCGGTCAGATCAGGATAATCAGGATCAGCTCAGGAGCTCATTGTCACGGGAACAGTTAACCGGTATTATCTGCTTCTTCAGTGGGCTTGAAAAGGCCTAGGGGACCAATCCTACCCAGCAGATTCCAATCCAGTGTTCAAGCCCTTCTTCTGAGAGAGAATTAGAGATTCATGGCAGCAAAGGGATTTTAGCTCAAGAGTCTTCCCTCTAAATGAAACACACGATTGTCTATGTGCCCCAAGAAAGACATTGATTTTTTTTTGTACAGGCACAGTATTTATGCAGTTACAGAACAAAGGATTTACATGTAAGTGGGCTGAACCTAGGCAAACTCTGCCCCCAGATTAGGATTACCCAATAACATATGTGCCTCTGGGGTATGCAGCTGATTGGTCCATAAAATAGCCAGTCAGGAGGCAGGGAAACCATGGCCTTGGCTTGCCAACCTTTGGGGTGGATTAAAGGGAGGCAACATCCAGTAGGGAGAGGGAAATACACAAGGTAGGGAGGGAGAAATGGTAGGGAGAGAGAGAGAAGGGGGAGAGAGAGAAGGCATAGACAAAGAGAGAAGGGGAGGGAGAGTGAAGGAAGAGGCTGCACATTGGCTCTTACAAGCCCAGGCTGCACTTTGGTTCTTACAGACACAGGCTGCACCTTGATCCTTTCAGGCACAGGCTGCACCTTGATCCTTACAGACACAGAGTGCTCTTCATTTCCTGGAGAGACAGGGTGTGGTGTGTGAGTACCGAAAATGATGAAAGCCAGAGGTACAACTGAATATATATATATATATATATATATATATATATATATATATATATATATATTTAAAATAGATATATATTCAAGTTCTAAAAAGTCAATTAAACGTATATATATATATATATATATATATATATATATATATATATATATATATATATATATATATATATATAGTAAATAAATAGTACATTTGTGTTCACATTTGAATGTCTAAAACAAGTTAAAAAACCTGTTTCCAGCTCATAAGTCAGAGAAATACAGTTATTACATTGCATTCTGGGAAGCTGAGCAGGGACATGCAAATGTGCCCACAAATGCCTCACTCTTCAATCCATAAACTATTTTAAACATGGCCTCCTTTAAGCTATGCCCGCTGCATTACACAGCTTTTATGCAAAGGCAATGTTGGATTATACACAAGCTGGGAATATATATACAGTATATATACTGTATAGATATATATAACTGGAGGGGGGCCCAAAATATTTTTTTTGTACCAATGCCCTCCATTTACTAGCTCCTCCACTGATATCCACAATAGTCTTTTAAAAAATATATATTTTTTTGTAAATTTTGAATAATGTAGTTAGAAAAATTAAGTATATCTGAATCTAAAACAGATTTTTTTTACGGTCTTGGTCAGTTTTGCCGGTAGGTCTATCAGCTAGTGGATTGTGAAGTTATTATCACTTTTGCAGAATAATGATACACTTGATTGATTACCACTTTCTAAAATAGTTTATATACTGACACATCAGTGCAAGCTGCAGCTCATTGACCACTAAGGGAATTTAAAATATGGTTCATGAAAAAACTAGGCATAAGCTTTTTCATATTTCATCCCTCATTGACTCTTGGAGGTCAAATACAACAAGAACTATGACAGGTTTGATGTGGGTGTTGTACTCTGGCCTTTGTTGCACAATTGTTTTGTGGTGTGTAATATTTTTATTTTTTGCTTCTATACAAAAATATAACGTCAATCTACTCACAAATCTTACAGAACATTTTATCTAGTACTATATCATCAAGTTCTTTTCTTAATGGCATACTATTTCAAACTGAAATTGTACAGGCTTTCAATGTGCCATTTATTTCTAACTTATATTATACATAACTCTAAATACACAGTTTAAAATGGATAATTTTGCATAAGGAGTATAAACAAATGATACATAAGAGGCACATTTATAAGTAGAAAATTGAAATTTTCTTTCTTTGTACTAAAAGTTATTGTTAACATGTTTTCAAACAAACACATATGAAAAATGTGTAAAAGTTATAAAATATTCTTATTAGGAATTTGTGTTAAATATTGTCTTATTACATTATTAAATCCCAGTTGGCTTAACATATTAGAAAATCTATGGAATGGTATATGCATTTTCAGTTTCTTAATTGGGTATTTTTTGATTTCAGAATTATTTTTAAGATTTGATGTAAGAAGCGTTCAATAATTATTATAAATGTCTCTTATTAATAATACCAAAAACAAGACTCAATTTTAATGTGTCATAAATAAAAGCTTTATACTTTACACACCACATCTGGCTAATGGGAGATGTTCTAGAATTCACAGGTGCTTATTGAAAAAGGCCCCCATTTGATTGCAAGCCTGTAATTACCTTCATACAGCCCATATATCTGCGGGTTAGAAATGTGGTGCAGTTACAGTCTACTCACGCAAACCACATTTTTATGTTTTGTAATTAGTAGGTTAGATAGTTTAATTAGAGGGGGATAGGGCTTTACTTAGATAGGGATTAGTTCAGTTAAGTAGAGGGGTTAATAGTTATTTGGAGCGTTAATAGGGTAGAGTAGGGGTTAATAGAGTAGGGGTAAATAGGGTAGAGGAGGGGGTTAATAGTGTAGAGGGGGTTTAAGAGGGTATGGGTTAATAGGGTAGAGGTGGGTTAATAGAGAAGGGTAGGGCTTAATTAGGTAGTTAGGGGGTTAATGGAGTAGAGCAGGGGTTAATTTATATTGTTGTGGGGTTCTTTTACAGTCCCGCACAGCACAAAATTTAAATATTTATATGTCACAAAGGGTCCCAATTGGGACCCCCGCAGATTGGTTTAATTTAGGGAACCTGCGTGCTTCCCAATTGGGACCCCTGCTGCATGGGGGTTGATTTTGGGAGCTGGGTGGGGGTCCTTTATGGACCACCTTGCAAGAGTTGGGGTTTTAGCAGTTACACAGAGACAGTTTAATGTCTCTTTAACTGCTACTGCAGCAGTACCCAAAGGCTTTTAAAGCCCTTGTGAATCTTATTTGGAACCTGTAATATTTTTGAGAGACACGTCATACTTTTGCTATTTATGGTTTGAAGTCAATTGCGGGCTTGTATAATTGTTGCAATTGAATATCGATTTTGCGTCTTTAGCACTGGTAACATTTGTGGGCTTGCGACATCAATGGAAGAGATAGGATGGAGTTACATTTTTTGACAACCCGCAGTGCTTTTCAGCCCGTATCTCGCAAATCAATTGTGAGTAGCTAAAAGAAGCCAATTAAATATCAGTAACGTTTACGGGGCTCTGTTACAGGCTCCTGTAGTTGCAATTTGCTCAATTAAACAGAAGACATGGCGTGTAAATGATACAAGACAAGTTAACATTTCCATACATTGAATTTTGTTACCCTACCTGGACAGATCATTTGGAAATTTTCAAGTGTTTAGAATGCTGTCATCTACTTACAAGCAAATGCTATGGTTGCATGCAGTGACATACCTAAAGGGAGGTGCCGGGGGGCGCAGCACCCCAAGCGTGAGCTCCTTGGGGGCAGCACTCATGTGCCTTCCCCCAGGCTCCCTTTTACCCCCTTGTCTCTCTCCTTCTGCCTAGTCTCTCTCCCCCTAGTCTCTCTTCCCCTCCTGTCTCCCTCTCGCCTGTCTCTTACCTGTATGGACAAGGGCTTGGGTGATGGCCCCTCCCCTGCTCTCATCTGACACAGAAGAGAAAGATCTGACAGGGAAAGGAGCCATCACCCAAGCTCATACATAGAGGTAATAGATAGGGAGAGAGAAACAAGGGGGGGGGGGAGGTGTGTGTGGGGGGAGAGAAATAAGGGGGGAGAGGGGAAGAGAAACAAGGGTGGGGGAGAGGAACAAAGGGGGAGAGGGGAGAGAAATAAGGGTAATGAGGGGGAGAGAAAAAAGGGGGAGGATGGGGGAGAGAAATAAGGGAGAGGAGGGGAGAGAGAAACAAGGGGGAGGAGGGGAGAGAAACAAGGGGGAGAGAGACAAGGGGGGAGAGACAAGGAGGGATAAACAAGGGTGAGAAAAACAAGGGGTTGTGAGACAAGGGGGTAGAGAAAAAAGGGGGAGGAGGGGTGAGAGAAAAAAAGGGGGAGGAGGGGGAGGGAAACAAGGGGGAGAGAAACAAGGCAAGAGAGGCAAGGGGGATGAGGGGGAGTGAGAGACAAGGGAGAGGAGGGGCAAGAGAGACAATTGGGAGAGAGGCAAGGGGGAGGAGGGGGTGAGACAGGGGGAGAGAGACAAGGTAGAGGAGGGGAGAGAGAGACAAGGGGGGGGGGGGAGGGGGGAGGAGGGGGTGGGGGAAAAAGACAAGGGGGGAGGGGGAGACAAAACAAGGATGGGGAGAGAAACAAGGATGGGGAGAGAAGCAAGGGGAAGAAACAAGAGGGGGAGAGACAAGAGGGGGAGAGAAACAAGAGGGGAGAATGACAATAGGGGAGACAGACAAAGGGGAGAGATGAGAGGGGAAGAGACAAGAGGGGGCTGAAAGAGTCAAGAGAGACAAGGGAGGAAACAAGAAGAGAGAGACAAGAAGGGGAGAAAGACAAGGGGGAGGAGGGGGAGAGAAACAAGCGGAGGAGGGGGGAGAGAGACAAGGGGGAGAGGGGAGAGAGAAGGGACAAGGGGAGCAAGAGAGAAGAGTTGGAGAGAGAAGGGGAGAGACAAGGGAGAAAGGGAGAGACAAGGGAGAAAGGGGGAGACAAGGGCGAGGAGAGAGAGAGGAGAAGGGGAGAGACAAGGGTGGGGGAGGGACAAGGGGGAAGGGAGAGACAAGGGAGAAGGGGAGAGACAGGGTTAAAGGGAGAGACAAGGGGGAATGGGAGAGACAAGGGGGAGAGGCAGGAGAGAGAAAAGAGAAACCTGGACAAGTATAACAGAAAGTGAATAGTAATGGTCAGGAAGAAAGTGAATGTTTACTAGGTAGAAAGGTATCTGATAGAAGGGCATTTTAATGTGGATGGCTCTAGTGTGTAATATGTTATCTGGCCCTAGTAGTCAGATAATGTAACCTACTAGTGGAAATGTCAGATCAGGCCCTGGGTTAGGAGATATATCTCCAGAAGCCAGAAGGAAGAGAGAGAGAGGGGAGATGGCAATTGGACTTGCAGAAGTGTTTCTGCTTATGAGCTTTAGAACAGGGAGGAGATAGTGAAAGTGAATAGTAATGGTCAGGAAGAAAGTGAACGTTTACTAGGTAGAAAGGTATCTGATAGGAGGGCATTTTAATGTGGATGGCTCTAGTGTGTAATATGTTATCTGGCCCTAGTAGTCAGATAATGTAATCTACTAGTGGAAATGTCAGATCAGGCCCTGGGTTAGGAGATATATCTCCACAAGCCAGAAGGAGGAGAGAGAGGGGAGATGGTAATCGGACTTGCAGAAGTTTTTCTGCTTATGAGCTTTAGAACAGGGAGGAGATAGTGAATGGAGAAAGTAGAGTAGCTCATGGTAGCATCAAAGAGGACAGGAGAGCAGGGAAGGTGAGATGGTTATGTTGGAGAAACAATGTGAACAAGTTGGGAGGAAGAGTCTGAGGAAAAAGCAAGAGGTTAAGAAGAAGGAGAAGGCACAATGAAACATTGTGTAAAGATAGTTAGCAGGTGTCCATAATTGATCAGTATTTAGAGTAACCAGGGGGTGGGTGGGAGAGGGGGGAGGAGAGGATTGGTGTGCAGTTCAGACAGAGCAGAGCAGGCGTTTATTAACTATACAGCAAAATTGAGGGTGGATACATAGATGTAATAGATAGGGTAGAGGGAGAGAGAAACAAGGGGGGGAGGTGTGTGTGGGGGGAGAGAAATAAGGGGGGAGAGGGGAAGAGAAACAAGGGTGGGGGAGAGGAACAAGGGGGGAGAGGGGAGAGAAATAAGGGGAATGAGGGGGAGAGAAAAAAGGGGGAGGATGGGGGAGAGAAATAAGGGAGAGGAGGGGAGAGAGAAACAAGGGGGAGGAGGGGAGAGAAACAAGGGGGAGAGAGACAAGGGGGAGGAGGGGAAGAGAAACAAAGGGGAGAGAAACAAAGGGGGGAGAGACAAGGAGGGATAAACAAGGGTGATAAAAACAAGGGGTTGTGAGACAAGGGGGTAGAGAAAAAAGGGGTAGGAGGGGTGAGAGAAACAAGGGGGAGGAGGGGGAGGGAAACAAGGGGGAGAGAAACAAGGCAAGAGAGGCAAGGGGGATGAGGGGGAGTGAGAGGCAAGGGAGAGGAGGGGGAGACAGACAAGGGAGAGGAGGGGCAAGAGAGACAATTGGGAGAGAGGCAAGGGGGAGGAGGGGGTGAGACAGGGGGAGAGAGACAAGGTAGAGGAGGGGAGAGAGAGACAAGGGGGACGAGGGGGTAGGAGGGGGTGGGGGAGAGAGACAAGGGGGGGAGGGGGAGACAAAACAAGGATGGGGAGAGAAACAAGGATGGGGAGAGAAGCAAGGGGAAGAAACAAGAGGGGGAGAGACAAGAGGGGGAGCGAAACAAGAGGGGAGAATGACAATAGGGGAGAGAGACAAAGGGGAGAGATGAGAGGGGAAGAGACAAGAGGGGGCTGAAAGAGTCAAGAGAGACAAGGGAGGAAACAAGAAGAGAGAGACAAGAAGGGGAGAAAGACAAGGGGGAGGAGGGGGAGAGAAACAAGCGGAGGAGGGGGGAGAGAGACAAGGGGGAGAGGGGAGAGAGAAGGGACAAGGGGAGCAAGAGAGAAGAGTTGGAGAGAGAAGGGGAGAGACAAGGGAGAAAGGGAGAGACAAGGGAGAAAGGGGGAGACAAGGGCGAGGAGAGAGAGAGGAGAAGGGGAGAGACAAGGGTGGGGGAGGGACAAGGGGGAAGGGAGAGACAAGGGAGAAGGGGAGAGACAGGGTTAAAGGGAGAGACAAGGGGGAATGGGAGAGACAAGGGGGAGAGGCAGGAGAGAGAAAAGAGAAACCTGGACAAGTATAACAGAAAGTGAATAGTAATGGTCAGGAAGAAAGTGAATGTTTACTAGGTAGAAAGGTATCTGATAGAAGGGCATTTTAATGTGGATGGCTCTAGTGTGTAATATGTTATCTGGCCCTAGTAGTCAGATAATGTAACCTACTAGTGGAAATGTCAGATCAGGCCCTGGGTTAGGAGATATATCTCCAGAAGCCAGAAGGAAGAGAGAGAGAGGGGAGATGGTAATTGGACTTGCAGAAGTGTTTCTGCTTATGAGCTTTAGAACAGGGAGGAGATAGTGAAAGTGAATAGTAATGGTCAGGAAGAAAGTGAACGTTTACTAGGTAGAAAGGTATCTGATAGGAGGGCATTTTAATGTGGATGGCTCTAGTGTGTAATATGTTATCTGGCCCTAGTAGTCAGATAATGTAATCTACTAGTGGAAATGTCAGATCAGGCCCTGGGTTAGGAGATATATCTCCACAAGCCAGAAGGAGGAGAGAGAGGGGAGATGGTAATCGGACTTGCAGAAGTTTTTCTGCTTATGAGCTTTAGAACAGGGAGGAGATAGTGAATGGAGAAAGTAGAGTAGCTCATGGTAGCATCAAAGAGGACAGGAGAGCAGGGAAGGTGAGATGGTTATGTTGGAGAAACAATGTGAACAAGTTGGGCGGAAGAGTCTGAGGAAAAAGCAAGAGGTTAAGAAGAAGGAGAAGGCACAATGAAACATTGTGTAAAGATAGTTAGCAGGTGTCCATAATTGATCAGTAGTTAGAGTAACCAGGGGGTGGGTGGGAGAGGGGGGAGGAGAGGATTGGTGTGCAGTTCAGACAGAGCAGAGCAGGCGTTTATTAACTATACAGCAAATTTGAGGGTGGATACATAGAGGTAATAGATAGGGGAGAGGGAGAGAGAAACAAGGGGGGGGGAGAGGAACAAGGGGGGAGAGGGGAGAGAAATAAGGGTAATGAGGGGGAGAGAAAAAAGGGGGAGGATGGGGGAGAGAAATAAGGGAGAGGAGGGGAGAGAGAAACAAGGGGGAGGAGGGGAGAGAAACAAGGGGGAGAGAGACAAGGGGGAGGAGGGGAAGAGAAACAAAGGGGAGAGAAACAAAGGGGGGAGAGACAAGGAGGGATAAACAAGGGTGATAAAAACAAGGGGTTGTGAGACAAGGGGGTAGAGAAAAAAGGGGTAGGAGGGGTGAGAGAAACAAGGGGGAGGAGGGGGAGGGAAACAAGGGGGAGAGAAACAAGGCAAGAGAGGCAAGGGGGATGAGGGGGAGTGAGAGGCAAGGGAGAGGAGGGGGAGACAGACAAGGGAGAGGAGGGGCAAGAGAGACAATTGGGAGAGAGGCAAGGGGGAGGAGGGGGTGAGACAGGGGGAGAGAGACAAGGTAGAGGAGGGGAGAGAGAGACAAGGGGGAGGAGGGGGTAGGAGGGGGTGGGGGAGAGAGACAAGGGGGGAGGGGGAGACAAAACAAGGATGGGGAGAGAAACAAGGATGGGGAGAGAAGCAAGGGGAAGAAACAAGAGGGGGAGAGACAAGAGGGGGAGCAAAACAAGAGGGGAGAATGACAATAGGGGAGAGAGACAAAGGGGAGAGATGAGAGGGGAAGAGACAAGAGGGGGCTGAAAGAGTCAAGAGAGACAAGGGAGGAAACAAGAAGAGAGAGACAAGAAGGGGAGAAAGACAAGGGGGAGGAGGGGGAGAGAAACAAGCGGAGGAGGGGGGAGAGAGACAAGGGGGAGAGGGGAGAGAGAAGGGACAAGGGGAGCAAGAGAGAAGAGTTGGAGAGAGAAGGGGAGAGACAAGGGAGAAAGGGAGAGACAAGGGAGAAAGGGGGAGACAAGGGCGAGGAGAGAGAGAGGAGAAGGGGAGAGACAAGGGTGGGGGAGGGACAAGGGGGAAGGGAGAGACAAGGGAGAAGGGGAGAGACAGGGTTAAAGGGAGAGACAAGGGGGAATGGGAGAGACAAGGGGGAGAGGCAGGAGAGAGAAAAGAGAAACCTGGACAAGTATAACAGAAAGTGAATAGTAATGGTCAGGAAGAAAGTGAATGTTTACTAGGTAGAAAGGTATCTGATAGAAGGGCATTTTAATGTGGATGGCTCTAGTGTGTAATATGTTATCTGGCCCTAGTTGTCAGATAATGTAACCTACTAGTGGAAATGTCAGATCAGGCCCTGGGTTAGGAGATATATCTCCAGAAGCCAGAAGGAAGAGAGAGAGGGGAGATGGTAATTGGACTTGCAGAAGTGTTTCTGCTTATGAGCTTTAGAACAGGGAGGAGAAAGTGAAAGTGAATAGTAATGGTCAGGAAGAAAGTGAACGTTTACTAGGTAGAAAGGTATCTGATAGGAGGGCATTTTAATGTGGATGGCTCTAGTGTGTAATATGTTATCTGGCCCTAGTAGTCAGATAATGTAATCTACTAGTGGAAATGTCAGATCAGGCCCTGGGTTAGGAGATATATCTCCACAAGCCAGAAGGAGGAGAGAGAGGGGAGATGGTAATCGGACTTGCAGAAGTTTTTCTGCTTATGAGCTTTAGAACAGGGAGGAGATAGTGAATGGAGAAAGTAGAGTAGCTCATGGTAGCATCAAAGAGGACAGGAGAGCATGGAAGGTGAGATGGTTATGTTGGAGAAACGATGTGAACAAGTTGGGAGGAAGAGCCTGAGGAAAAAGCAAGAGGTTAAGAAGAAGGAGAAGGCACAATGAAACATTGTGTAAAGATAGTTAGCAGGTGTCCATAATTGATCAGTATTTAGAGTAACCAGGGGGTGGGTGGGAGAGGGGGAGGAGAGGATTGGTGTGCAGTTCAGACAGAGCAGAGCAGGCGTTTATTAACTATACAGCAAATTTGAGGGTGGATACAAGGCGATATAAGCAATTCCCACATGCTTTTTAGCTCTCTATCTGATGTGCAAACCACGTAAGGTAACTTTAATTGTCTTTTAATGAAGCTTAAAGGTTTATATGAACTAATACTTATGAGTGTAGGGACAGAGTGAACCAGTTGTTTAAATTCAAATTCAGTTATGATTTTAATCTACCGTAAATGAAAGAGGCCTAGGAAAGCAGAGATATGTTTGTCAAATTCATCCTTAATAAAATCAAGAAACTTGTTTTCAATTGCTAATCATTGCACTGAATCTGTATATAAATGTATATGCATGCTGCAATATAAGAGTGAGCTTAAAATTAAAAGCATGACTATGTACCAAAGCATTGGATACATAATACAATTTATTTTCTTTTTAAAGTATTATTATATTAAGGATACATATAAGAATTGTTGATGATAGTTTCCATGATAAACTTAATAAAAATATATAAATCATTATAATAATATATATATTTGGGCACATAGTAATTGATTTTTGTTTGTTTCCTGATAGGAGCTATGGAAGATTCCAAATCTGTGGTTTTCGGACCACCAGTGATTGATGCAGTCTAATCAGACAGACCACAAACAATTTATGGAACAAAGTTAATCAACTGAATAAAAACATCCACCCAAGTTGTACAGAATTGCTTAGAAACTAGATTTTACTATTTATAAATGCAATTGTATACTTTATAATATTATGGTAAAACAACAGCTACCTGTGCATTCAGAAAGAGGTCTGGCAAAATACTGAATCATTTTTAAGTGGTCCTTCAATAGATTGTAAAGTTAGAGGGGATATAATACAAACAGAATTTTATTATTTATTTTTCAAACAGCGACGAATAAAATGAGTTAAAAAGCTAGGGTATTTAAAAAAAGGGCAAATGTATGGAGTACAGCAATCCAATTAGCATACAGAAATTCTGTGTTATAGATATCCTCCAATTGGAGGGCTGCTGATATTCCAACCTTCAGTCAAAGTTATATCATTCAAATGGTCAATCCATATGTTTTCATGTGCTAGCCCATTGGGATATAAGTGTATCAATGAAGCTATACTATCAGTAAGCTTATAATAAATGGTATTGAGTTGACTTGCTTAATAAATAAAATGTCCCAAAAGTGACATCTTTGGATCTAACTATGAATGCCTCATAGAATTTCAAGAGTCCTGTGGAGATATGTATGGCACATATTCATACAGTCAAACACAATGAAGTCCATGTACTAGATAGCAATAAATACTTGGTGCTTAAGTCTCCCAGGAACAGACTGTCAGTTAATCAGGTCCAAAGTAAATCTAGGGCAGAATTCGTTAGATCCGGAGCCTAAACGGGGAATATGAGGGACATTAAGCTAGGCCATAAACTCTAAACGCCCGCGGGCTGCACTATCATTGACTTCCGGGTCTGTACTGCGCATGCGCACGTCTGCGTGATGACGTACGCTGCGTGGCCTGACGCGTTTTGACGTAACTACGTCTTTCTCAAAGGTAAAATGACACGAAGCTGTCTAGAGGGAGTTATTTATAGGTTGTGGTTGCCAGGGTAACACAGTGAAGGCGTGCTTACTTGAATTCATCGCCATCCACTGGAGGTAAATAGAAGGACCCTTACAGAAAGTGGAGAAAGAGGGTTTATGGTGAGAAGATGGTATAATTCTTATAGGGATAGTATTGTAATTATTCTTCCTTAGATACTGAAGCTGAGTGAGCTAAATGACCTTACCAGAAAATAATAAAATAAAATAGAATAAAATAAAATTATAAGCCATAACAAGATGGTATGATCCTGCAGTAAAAATATTGTGATATGTCATTAATAATGAAACTAAAAAAGCTAAATAGGCTAATATTAGTATTGAATGGTTTAAAGGGGTAGCTTGTGTCCCCAAATTAGTGGACAAGGATAAAACATATTACTCAATTGCCTAAACTGTACAAAAGTAGGTCACAAGAAGAACAATCCTAATATAAGGATGTGAACCGTTGCTAAGTGGAACCCTTATGAAGTTCCTAAATTATAACTATATTACTAAGTAGGAACTAAATCAAGATGTGTATGTCAATGGTAAAAATAAATAATAAATAATTCAAAACCCAAAATGCTAATAGTAGTAAAAAACTTTTTTTAAATATTTAGTTAGAGGTGATGACAAGTGCTTATTGTAATATATAGAAGCCAACTTCTAACGATGAAAGAAAGGATATACCTTTGGTGAATATAAAAAGAAACAGCGGATTGCCTATACAAGTGTAAATAAGGTGCTAATGTGTCCAACATGTGTATTTAAATGTCACTGGACCTGTGGAACATGACAAATAGAATGGTGTTGCGTGAATAAAATAAATGGATAGGAAAGTCTATGTCAGACCTATGATATGTTTCCTTTCATGTGTAGTCAAGAAATAAATTTATGTATCATATGCAACTAAGGAGAATGTATAATTGATGGGCTATGAGAGGTAATAATTCATTATACCCAACTCCTTAAATGAATGGTGTGAAGGTAAAACCTTCATTCAGACCGCTAGGGGCTTGTGCTTTAAGTTTATATATCCATCTTGCCTCACATTGCAGTAATTTTTTCTCTAAGTCTCCTTGTCTAGGTCCTGCATATACTTTCTCTACCGCACAGAAAGATAATACCTCACTATGGTTATCATGATAATATCTTACATGGCGAGCAATTGGTGTGTCCAGGGTATTCTTGATACTATATACATGTTCTCCAACTCTCCGGCGCAGTTGGCGCCTAGTTTTACCTACATAAATCTTCCTGCAAATACAGGAAGCTACATATACTACTCCAGTGGAACAGCAATTCAGAAACTCCTTTATTACAAATTTTTCTCCTGTTCTTGGGTGTTCAAATATTTTGGTTGGTGTAATATACCTACAAAATTTGCATTTGCTGCATCTGAAACAACCTGCCAGAGGTTGTAGCCAGGTTTTGGGTTTGAGTTCCTGAAAGAGCTATGGACTAACATATCTCTGAGGTTTCTACCTCTACGGTATGTGATAGAGGCCTTTGATGGTAGGACCTCTTTTAGGTCATCATCGCTCTTTAAGAGATGCCAATGTTTTCCTAAGATCTCTCTGATAATATCAGAGTCATACCCAAAGGTCATTATGCAACGTGGTTGGTTACTTTTTTTATCCATCAGCTTTTTTCCATTAAGGCCATTAAGTAATTCCGTTCTATTACAGTTCGATGCAAACTTAAAAGCAGATTTGAGGCATCTTTTAGAATAACCTCTTTCTAGAAATCTTATTCGCAGTTTATCTGCTTCAAGTTTAAATTGCTCATCAGAACTGCAATTTCTTTTAATTCGGAGGTATTGTCCTCTAGGAATTCCTCTTTTGAGTGGCTCAAAATGTTGGCTACTCCAATTTAACAGGGAGTTGCTGGCTGTATCTTTTCTGTAGGTTGTGGTGGATAATTTTCCATCATCATCCTTTTTTATCAATAAATCCAGAAAGGTGATGGATGTGAAATTTATCTCATAGGTAAAATTGAGACCCAGATCATTGGTATTGAGTTCAACCATGAATCTTTCAAAATCTAGTCTGGTACCCGTCCAGACCACCAACACATCATCTATAAAGCGACGCCACACTATCGCATGTTCAGAGAGAGAAGAATGGGACTCTTGAAATACATATTTTTCTTCCCACCAACCCAATAGTAAATTTGCATAGCTAGGGGCACAAGGTGTCCCCATAGCTGTGCCCCTTTGTTGATGATACCATTTGTTATTGTATGTAAAATAGTTGTGTTTTAACACATACTCCAAAAGATCCAATAGGAAACTGTTAAATTTGGTATGGGCAATACCTTTCGTACCCAAAAAATAGCTTAATGCTTTGATTCCCATACTGGTGGGGTATGCTGCTGTATAAGGCCTCTACATCAATCGATGCTAGCCAAGCAGTTTCAGGTATGCAGAGATCTTCCAATTGTTTCAAGATGTCATTGGTATCTTTGACATATGATGGTAAACATTCTACCATTTCTCTCATGTGATAGTCAATGAATATGCTAGCATTGTAAGACAGGTTATTGGTGCCTGATACAATGGGTCTCCCTGGGATAGGTACCTTTTTCTTGTGTATCTTCGGGAGGGAATAAAAGATAGACATAGTAGGGAATTTAGGATATAGGAACTGATAGGTTTGATCATCAATAATCTCTTCCTCTTTTGCCTTATCCAAAATGACTTTCAAGAGTTTTTTAAATTCAATAGTTGGATTTTTTGAGATAATACTATATGTGTTCATATCATCCAGGATTCTATTACACATATCCTTGTAGTCACAATTGTCCATTATGACAATATTCCCTCCCTTATCAGCAGGTTTAATTTGTATCTCCTTGCACTTTTCCAAATCTTTAAGTGCTGCAAATTCATTTTTAGTTAGGTTAAACTCCCTTTTCAGTCTGAGGTAGTCAATATTTTCAATATCCATAGTTATTTGCTGTAAGAAAACCCAGATATTAGCATAGTCCTTCAATCCTGGTGTAAATGAACTCTTGTTTCTCCAGGATTTGGACTTAACTGTTTTGTTGTTTTTATCAGGGTCATTCTCCTGTAATAAGGATAAAAGGGTTTGTAATGCCTCAATGTCCTCCTTACCTACTCCTAGATCCATATATTCTCTTTCCTCCTTATTTTTGTAAAACTTATGCAATGCTAACTTGCGAGCAAAAAGGTTTACATCTTTAATGTGTGTGAAGGTATCGGATCTAGAAGTAGGAACAAAAGTAAGCCCTCTTTGTAAGACTGACATATGGTAAGTATTGAGGGAGAAACTGGACATATTGACTATCTGAAGACTATTGTCCTTTGGGACATGAGAGTTGGCTGTTAGGGGTCCCTGTGTGCTCGGGATCTGAGATTCCTCTCTGGTCCCTTGTTGTGGAATTCTGCCTCTCTCTAAAAAATGAGTGTTTGGTGTAGTGGGCACTCTGGTTTGTAAATAGGATTTCTGTTCATGATTCTCTCTTCTTTGAAGAGTGGAATTATTTCTCCTACTTCTTATGTTATGTGTTGGAAAATCATCTAAATCAGAATTGTCGTATTCTGAAGAGCTAATATCAGAGTTCCCTTGATTTCGGGTGACTCTAGGAAATTTTCTAAAGACCCTTCCAGTTTTGAAGTCTGTCTGATCTCTCCAGAACTTCTTTTGTTTGCGGTCTTTAATTTCTTTCTTAAACTTATCTATGTTGTCATTTAGTCTAGTGCAGAAGATATTGTATTCCGATGTCTCACTAAATTTTCCAAACTCCTGTTGGTTTAAGGACAACCTTGGTTTAATAACTTCCAAGTTTTGTTGTTCTGTTTCTATGATAAGAGACATTAAATCAAAGGAACATTTCAGCAATATCTCCTGCCATTTTTTGGTAAATGTTTCATTGGCTAAATTATTAGCTGGGCTTATATTGATTCTTAAACCTCTGGGAACAATCTGATTTTTCAGATAGTTTTGTAAGCTACTGATTTCCCACACTGATCTCACTTGTTTTTTAACTGTTTTTAATAGTTCACTAAATGACTCTTTAATATCTTTATTTTCATTTATGATGGTCTGAGTCTTGGAGCTGAAACTCTCATCAGCTTCCTTCTGCAGAGAGACGGTGTCAATGTTTGTAATGGTAAAATTGGCCATTATAAATTTAGTTGTTTGGCTAACCACAGTTTAATTTATATGTTTATCAAAAACTAGTAGGTTCAAAGTAATATAAATATATGATTCTATATTTCCTCCTTGTGGACTAAACCACTTATCAATGTATACAAAAAAGAGTTATGTGAGGACTTACAAGTTTCCCCAGGGTGTTTTCCACCCTAAATCCAAAATTGTAAAGTTAGAGGGGATATAATACAAACAAAATTTTATTATTTATTTTTCAAACAGCGACGAATAAAATGAGTTAAAAAGCTAGGGTATTTAAAAAAAGGGCAAATGTATGGAGTACAGCAATCCAATTAGCATACAGAAATTCTGTGTTATAGATATCCTCCAATTGGAGGGCTGCTGATATTCCAACCTTCAGTCAAAGTTATATCATTCAAATGGTCAATCCATATGTTTTTATGTGCTAGCCCATTGGGATATAAGTGTATCAATGAAGCTATACTATCAGTAAGCTTATAATAAATGGTATTGAGTTGACTTGCTTAATAAATAAAATGTCCCAAAAGTGACATCTTTGGATCTAACTATGAATGCCTCATAGAATTTCAAGAGTCCTGTGGAGATATGTATGGCACATATTCATACAGGCAAAGCACAATGAAGTCCATGTACTAGATAGCAATAAATACTTGGTGCTTAAGTCTCCCAGGAGCAGGCTGTCAGTTAAACAGGTCCAAAGTAAATCTAGGGCAGAATTCGTTAGATCCGGAGTCCTAAACGGGGAATATGAGGGACATTAAGCTAGGCCATAAACTCTAAACGCCCGCGGGCTGCACTATCATTGACTTCCGGGTCTGTACTGCGCATGCGCACGTCTGCGTGATGACGTACGCTGCGTGGCCTGACGCGTTTCGACGTAACTACGTCTTTCTCAAAGGTAAAATGACACGAAGCTGTCTAGAGGGAGTTATTTATAGGTTGTGGTTGCCAGGGTAACACAGTGAAGGCGTGCTTACTTGAATTCATCGCCATCCACTGGAGGTAAATAGAAGGACCCTTACAGAAAGTGGAGAAAGAGGGTTTATGGTGAGAAGATGGTATAATTCTTATAGGGATAGTATTGTAATTATTCTTCCTTAGATACTGAAGCTGAGTGAGCTAAATGACCTTACCAGAAAATAATAAAATAAAATAGAATAAAATAAAATTATAAGCCATAACAAGATGGTATGATCCTGCAGTAAAAATATTGTGATTGGTCATTAATAATGAAACTAAAAAAGCTAAATAGGCTAATATTAGTATTGAATGGTTTAAAGGGGTAGCTTGTGTCCCCAAATTAGTGGACAAGGATAAAACATATTACTCAATTGCCTAAACTGTACAAAAGTAGGTCACAAGAAGAACAATCCTAATATAAGGATGTGAACCGGTGCTAAGTGGAACCCTTATGAAGTTCCTAAATTATAACTATATTACTAAGTAGGAACTAAATCAAAATGTGTATGTCAATGGTAAAAATAAATAATAAATAATTCAGTGATGGATCTACAACCCAGAATGCTAATAATAGTAAAAAAAAATTATATTTTTAGTTAGAGGTGATGACAAGTGCTATTGTAATATATAGAAGCCAACTTCTATCGATGAAAGAAAGGATATACCTTTGGTGAATATAAAAACAGCAGATTACCTATACAGGTGTAAATAAGGTGCTATTTATTATAAGCTTACTGATAGTATAGCTTCATTGATACACTTATATCCCAATGGGCTAGCACATGAAAACATATGGATTGACCATTTGAATGATATAACTTTGACTGAAGGTTGGAATATCAGCAGCCCTCCAATTGGAGGATATCTATAACACAGAATTTCTGTATGCTAATTGGATTGCTGTACTCCATACATTTGCCCTTTTTTTAAATACCCTAGCTTTTTAACTCATTTTATTCGTCGCTGTTTGAAAAATAAATAATAAAATTCTGTTTGTATTATATCCCCTCTAACTTTACAATTTTGGATTTAGGGTGGAAAACACCCTGGGGAAACTTGTAAGTCCTCACATAACTCTTTTTGTATACATTGATAAGTGGTTTAGTCCACAAGGAGGAAATATAGAATCATATATTTATATTACTTTGAACCTACTAGTTTTTGATAAACATATAAATTAAACTGTGGTTAGCCAAACAACTAAATTTATAATGGCCAATTTTACCATTACAAACATTGACACCGTCTCTCTGCAGAAGGAAGCTGATGAGAGTTTCAGCTCCAAGACTCAGACCATCATAAATGAAAATAAAGATATTAAAGAGTCATTTAGTGAACTATTGAAAACAGTTAAAAAACAAGTGAGATCAGTGTGGGAAATCAGTAGCTTACAAAACTATCTGAAAAATCAGATTGTTCCCAGAGGTTTAAGAATCAATATAAGCCCAGCTAATAATTTAGCCAATGAAACATTTACCAAAAAATGGCAGGAGATATTGCTGAAATGTTCCTTTGATTTAATGTCTCTTATCATAGAAACAGAACAACAAAACTTGGAAGTTATTAAACCAAGGTTGTCCTTAAACCAACAGGAGTTTGGAAAATTTAGTGAGACATCGGAATACAATATCTTTTGCACTAGACTAAATGACAACATAGATAAGTTTAAGAAAGAAATTAAAGACCGCAAACAAAAGAAGTTCTGGAGAGATCAGACAGACTTCAAAACTGGAAGGGTCTTTAGAAAATTTCCTAGAGTCACCCGAAATCAAGGGAACTCTGATATTAGCTCTTCAGAATACGACAATTCTGATTTAGATGATTTTCCAACACATAACATAAGAAGTAGGAGAAATAATTCCACTCTTCAAAGAAGAGAGAATCATGAACAGAAATCCTATTTACAAACCAGAGTGCCCACTACACCAAACACTCATTTTTTAGAGAGAGGCAGAATTCCACAACAAGGACCAGAGAGGAATATCAGATCCCGAGCACACAGGGACCCCTAACAGCCAACTCTCATGTCCCAAAGGACAATAGTCTTCAGATAGTCAATATGTCCAGTTTCTCCCTCAATACTTACCATATGTCAGTCTTACAAAGAGGGCTTACTTTTGTTCCTACTTCTAGATCCGATACCTTCACACACATTAAAGATGTAAACCTTTTTGCTCGCAAGTTAGCATTGCATAAGTTTTACAAAAATAAGGAGGAAAGAGAATATATGGATCTAGGAGTAGGTAAGGAGGACATTGAGGCATTACAAACCCTTTTATCCTTATTACAGGAGAATGACCCTGATAAAAACAACAAAACAGTTAAGTCCAAATCCTGGAGAAACAAGAGTTCATTTACACCAGGATTGAAGGACTATGCTAATATCTGGGTTTTCTTACAGCAAATAACTATGGATATTGAAAATATTGACTACCTCAGACTAAAAAGGGAGTTTAACCTAACTAAAAATGAATTTGCAGCACTTAAAGATTTGGAAAAGTGCAAGGAGATACAAATTAAACCTGCTGATAAGGGAGGGAATATTGTCATAATGGACAATTGTGACTACAAGGATATGTGTAATAGAATCCTGGATGATATGAACACATATAGTATTATCTCAAAAAATCCAACTATTGAATTTAAAAAACTCTTGAAAGTCATTTTGGATAAGGCAAAAGAGGAAGAGATTATTGATGATCAAACCTATCAGTTCCTATATCCTAAATTCCCTACTATGTCTATCTTTTATTCCCTCCCGAAGATACACAAGAAAAAGGTACCTATCCCAGGGAGACCCATTGTATCAGGCACCAATAACCTGTCTTACAATGCTAGCATATTCATTGACTATCACATGAGAGAAATGGTAGAATGTTTACCATCATATGTCAAAGATACCAATGACATCTTGAAACAATTGGAAGATCTCTGCATACCTGAAACTGCTTGGCTAGCATCGATTGATGTAGAGGCCTTATACAGCAGCATACCCCACCAGTATGGGATCAAAGCATTAAGCTATTTTTTGGGTACGAAAGGTATTGCCCATACCAAATTTAACAGTTTCCTATTGGATCTTTTGGAGTATGTGTTAAAACACAACTATTTTACATACAATAACAAATGGTATCATCAACAAAGGGGCACAGCTATGGGGACACCTTGTGCCCCTAGCTATGCAAATTTACTATTGGGTTGGTGGGAAGAAAAATATGTATTTCAAGAGTCCCATTCTTCTCTCTCTGAACATGCGATAGTGTGGCGTCGCTTTATAGATGATGTGTTGGTGGTCTGGACGGGTACCAGACTAGATTTTGAAAGATTCATGGTTGAACTCAATACCAATGATCTGGGTCTCAATTTTACCTATGAGATAAATTTCACATCCATCACCTTTCTGGATTTATTGATAAAAAAGGATGATGATGGAAAATTATCCACCACAACCTACAGAAAAGATACAGCCAGCAACTCCCTGTTAAATTGGAGTAGCCAACATTTTGAGCCACTCAAAAGAGGAATTCCTAGAGGACAATACCTCCGAATTAAAAGAAATTGCAGTTCTGATGAGCAATTTAAACTTGAAGCAGATAAACTGCGAATAAGATTTCTAGAAAGAGGTTATTCTAAAAGATGCCTCAAATCTGCTTTTAAGTTTGCATCGAACTGTAATAGAACGGAATTACTTAATGGCCTTAATGGAAAAAAGCTGATGGATAAAAAAAGTAACCAACCACGTTGCATAATGACCTTTGGGTATGACTCTGATATTATCAGAGAGATCTTAGGAAAACATTGGCATCTCTTAAAGAGCGATGATGACCTAAAAGAGGTCCTACCATCAAAGGCCTCTATCACATACCGTAGAGGTAGAAACCTCAGAGATATGTTAGTCCATAGCTCCTTTCAGGAACTCAAACCCAAAACCTGGCTACAACCTCTGGCAGGTTGTTTCAGATGCAGCAAATGCAAATTTTGTAGGTATATTACACCAACCAAAATATTTGAACACCCAAGAACAGGAGAAAAATTTGTAATAAAGGAGTTTCTGAATTGCTGTTCCACTGGAGTAGTATATGTAGCTTCCTGTATTTGCAGGAAGATTTATGTAGGTAAAACTAGGCGCCAACTGCGCCGGAGAGTTGGAGAACATGTATATAGTATCAAGAATACCCTGGACACACCAATTGCTCGCCATGTAAGATATTATCATGATAACCATAGTGAGGTATTATCTTTCTGTGCGGTAGAGAAAGTATATGCAGGACCTAGACAAGGAGACTTAGAGAAAAAATTACTGCAATGTGAGGCAAGATGGATATATAAACTTAAAGCACAAACCCCTAGTGGTCTGAATGAAGGTTTTACCTTCACACCATTCATCTAAAGAGTTTGGTATAATGAATTATTACCTCTCATAGCCCATCAATTATACATTCTCCTTAGTTGCATATGATACATAAGCTTATTTCTTGACTACACATTAAAGGAAACATATCATAGGTCTTACATAGACACTCCTATCTATTTATTTTTTTCACGTAACACCATCCTATTTGTCATGGTCCACAGGTCCAGTGACATTTAAACACACACGTTGGACACATTAGCACCTTATTTACACCTGTATAGGTAATCTGCTGTTTTTATATTCACCAAAGGTATATCCTTTCTTTCATCGATAGAAGTTGGCTTCTATATATTACAATAGCACTTGTCATCACCTCTAACTAAAAATATAATTTTTTTTTACTATTATTAGCATTCTGGGTTGTAGATCCATCACTGAATTATTTATTATTTATTTTTACCATTGACATACACATTTTGATTTAGTTCCTACTTAGTAATATAGTTATAATTTAGGAACTTCATAAGGGTTCCACTTAGCACCGGTTCACATCCTTATATTAGGATTGTTCTTCTTGTGACCTACTTTTGTACAGTTTAGGCAATTGAGTAATATGTTTTATCCTTGTCCACTAATTTGGGGACACAAGCTACCCCTTTAAACCATTCAATACTAATATTAGCCTATTTAGCTTTTTTAGTTTCATTATTAATGACCAATCACAATATTTTTACTGCAGGATCATACCATCTTGTTATGGCTTATAATTTTATTTTATTCTATTTTATTTTATTATTTTCTGGTAAGGTCATTTAGCTCACTCAGCTTCAGTATCTAAGGAAGAATAATTACAATACTATCCCTATAAGAATTATACCATCTTCTCACCATAAACCCTCTTTCTCCACTTTCTGTAAGGTCCTTCTATTTACCTCCAGTGGATGGCGATGAATTCAAGTAAGCACGCCTTCACTGTGTTACCCTGGCAACCACAACCTATAAATAACTCCCTCTAGACAGCTTTGTGTCATTTTAACTTTGAGAAAGACGTAGTTACCACGAAACGCGTCAGGCCACGCAGCGTACGTCATCACGCAGACGTGCGCATGCGCAGTACAGACCCGGAAGTCAATGATAGTGCAGCCCGCGGGCGTTTAGAGTTTATGGCCTAGCTTAATGTCCCTCATATTCCCCGTTTAGGCTCCGGATCTAACGAATTCTGCCCTAGATTTACTTTGGACCTGATTAACTGACAGTCTGTTCCTGGGAGACTTAAGCACCAAGTATTTATTGCTATCTAGTACATGGACTTCATTGTGTTTGCCTGTATGAATATGTGCCATACATATCTCCACAGGACTCTTGAAATTCTATGAGGCATTCATAGTTAGATCCAAAGATGTCACTTTTGGGACATTTTATTTATTAAGCAAGTCAACTCAATACCATTTATTATAAGCTTACTGATAGTATAGCTTCATTGATACACTTATATCCCAATGGGCTAGCACATGAAAACATATGGATTGACCATTTGAATGATATAACTTTGACTGAAGGTTGGAATATCAGCAGCCCTCCAATTGGAGGATATCTATAACACAGAATTTCTGTATGCTAATTGGATTGCTGTACTCCATACATTTGCCCTTTTTTTAAATACCCTAGCTTTTTAACTCATTTTATTCGTCGCTGTTTGAAAAATAAATAATAAAATTCTGTTTGTATTATATCCCCTCTAACTTTACAATTTTGGATTTAGGGTGGAAAACACCCTGGGGAAACTTGTAAGTCCTCACATAACTCTTTTTGTATACATTGATAAGTGGTTTAGTCCACAAGGAGGAAATATAGAATCATATATTTATATTACTTTGAACCTACTAGTTTTTGATAAACATATAAATTAAACTGTGGTTAGCCAAACAACTAAATTTATAATGGCCAATTTTACCATTACAAACATTGACACCGTCTCTCTGCAGAAGGAAGCTGATGAGAGTTTCAGCTCCAAGACTCAGACCATCATAAATGAAAATAAAGATATTAAAGAGTCATTTAGTGAACTATTGAAAACAGTTAAAAAACAAGTGAGATCAGTGTGGGAAATCAGTAGCTTACAAAACTATCTGAAAAATCAGATTGTTCCCAGAGGTTTAAGAATCAATATAAGCCCAGCTAATAATTTAGCCAATGAAACATTTACCAAAAAATGGCAGGAGATATTGCTGAAATGTTCCTTTGATTTAATGTCTCTTATCATAGAAACAGAACAACAAAACTTGGAAGTTATTAAACCAAGGTTGTCCTTAAACCAACAGGAGTTTGGAAAATTTAGTGAGACATCGGAATACAATATCTTTTGCACTAGACTAAATGACAACATAGATAAGTTTAAGAAAGAAATTAAAGACCGCAAACAAAAGAAGTTCTGGAGAGATCAGACAGACTTCAAAACTGGAAGGGTCTTTAGAAAATTTCCTAGAGTCACCCGAAATCAAGGGAACTCTGATATTAGCTCTTCAGAATACGACAATTCTGATTTAGATGATTTTCCAACACATAACATAAGAAGTAGGAGAAATAATTCCACTCTTCAAAGAAGAGAGAATCATGAACAGAAATCCTATTTACAAACCAGAGTGCCCACTACACCAAACACTCATTTTTTAGAGAGAGGCAGAATTCCACAACAAGGACCAGAGAGGAATCTCAGATCCCGAGCACACAGGGACCCCTAACAGCCAACTCTCATGTCCCAAAGGACAATAGTCTTCAGATAGTCAATATGTCCAGTTTCTCCCTCAATACTTACCATATGTCAGTCTTACAAAGAGGGCTTACTTTTGTTCCTACTTCTAGATCCGATACCTTCACACACATTAAAGATGTAAACCTTTTTGCTCACAAGTTAGCATTGCATAAGTTTTACAAAAATAAGGAGGAAAGAGAATATATGGATCTAGGAGTAGGTAAGGAGGACATTGAGGCATTACAAACCCTTTTATCCTTATTACAGGAGAATGACCCTGATAAAAACAACAAAACAGTTAAGTCCAAATCCTGGAGAAACAAGAGTTCATTTACACCAGGATTGAAGGACTATGCTAATATCTGGGTTTTCTTACAGCAAATAACTATGGATATTGAAAATATTGACTACCTCAGACTAAAAAGGGAGTTTAACCTAACTAAAAATGAATTTGCAGCACTTAAAGATTTGGAAAAGTGCAAGGAGATACAAATTAAACCTGCTGATAAGGGAGGGAATATTGTCATAATGGACAATTGTGACTACAAGGATATGTGTAATAGAATCCTGGATGATATGAACACATATAGTATTATCTCAAAAAATCCAACTATTGAATTTAAAAAACTCTTGAAAGTCATTTTGGATAAGGCAAAAGAGGAAGAGATTATTGATGATCAAACCTATCAGTTCCTATATCCTAAATTCCCTACTATGTCTATCTTTTATTCCCTCCCGAAGATACACAAGAAAAAGGTACCTATCCCAGGGAGACCCATTGTATCAGGCACCAATAACCTGTCTTACAATGCTAGCATATTCATTGACTATCACATGAGAGAAATGGTAGAATGTTTACCATCATATGTCAAAGATACCAATGACATCTTGAAACAATTGGAAGATCTCTGCATACCTGAAACTGCTTGGCTAGCATCGATTGATGTAGAGGCCTTATACAGCAGCATACCCCACCAGTATGGGATCAAAGCATTAAGCTATTTTTTGGGTACGAAAGGTATTGCCCATACTAAATTTAACAGTTTCCTATTGGATCTTTTGGAGTATGTGTTAAAACACAACTATTTTACATACAATAACAAATGGTATCATCAACAAAGGGGCACAGCTATGGGGACACCTTGCGCCCCTAGCTATGCAAATTTACTATTGGGTTGGTGGGAAGAAAAATATGTATTTCAAGAGTCCCATTCTTCTCTCTCTGAACATGCGATAGTGTGGCGTCGCTTTATAGATGATGTGTTGGTGGTCTGGACGGGTACCAGACTAGATTTTGAAAGATTCATGGTTGAACTCAATACCAATGATCTGGGTCTCAATTTTACCTATGAGATAAATTTCACATCCATCACCTTTCTGGATTTATTGATAAAAAAGGATGATGATGGAAAATTATCCACCACAACCTACAGAAAAGATACAGCCAGCAACTCCCTGTTAAATTGGAGTAGCCAACATTTTGAGCCACTCAAAAGAGGAATTCCTAGAGGACAATACCTCCGAATTAAAAGAAATTGCAGTTCTGATAAGCAAATTAAACTTGAAGCAGATAAACTGCGAATAAGATTTCTAGAAAGAGGTTATTCTAAAAGATGCCTCAAATCTGCTTTTAAGTTTGCATCGAACTGTAATAGAACAGAATTACTTAATGGCCTTAATGGAAAAAAGCTGATGGATAAAAAAAGTAACCAACCACGTTGCATAATGACCTTTGGGTATGACTCTGATATTATCAGAGAGATCTTAGGAAAACATTGGCATCTCTTAAAGAGCGATGATGACCTAAAAGAGGTCCTACCATCAAAGGCCTCTATCACATACCGTAGAGGTAGAAACCTCAGAGATATGTTAGTCAATAGCTCCTTTCAGGAACTCAAACCCAAAACCTGGCTACAACCTCTGGCAGGTTGTTTCAGATGCAGCAAATGCAAATTTTGTAGGTATATTACACCAACCAAAATATTTGAACACCCAAGAACAGGAGAAAAATTTGTAATAAAGGAGTTTCTGAATTGCTGTTCCACTGGAGTAGTATATGTAGCTTCCTGTATTTGCAGGAAGATTTATGTAGGTAAAACTAGGCGCCAACTGCGCCGGAGAGTTGGAGAACATGTATATAGTATCAAGAATACCCTGGACACACCAATTGCTCGCCATGTAAGATATTATCATGATAACCATAGTGAGGTATTATCTTTCTGTGCGGTAGAGAAAGTATATGCAGGACCTAGACAAGGAGACTTAGAGAAAAAATTACTGCAATGTGAGGCAAGATGGATATATAAACTTAAAGCACAAACCCCTAGTGGTCTGAATGAAGGTTTTACCTTCACACCATTCATCTAAAGAGTTTGGTATAATGAATTATTACCTCTCATAGCCCATCAATTATACATTCTCCTTAGTTGCATATGATACATAAGCTTATTTCTTGACTACACATTAAAGGAAACATATCATAGGTCTTACATAGACACTCCTATCTATTTATTTTATTCACGTAACACCATCCTATTTGTCATGGTCCACAGGTCCAGTGACATTTAAACACACACGTTGGACACATTAGCACCTTATTTACACCTGTATAGGTAATCTGCTGTTTTTATATTCACCAAAGGTATATCCTTTCTTTCATCGATAGAAGTTGGCTTCTATATATTACAATAGCACTTGTCATCACCTCTAACTAAAAATATAATTTTTTTTTACTATTATTAGCATTCTGGGTTGTAGATCCATCACTGAATTATTTATTATTTATTTTTACCATTGACATACACATTTTGATTTAGTTCCTACTTAGTAATATAGTTATAATTTAGGAACTTCATAAGGGTTCCACTTAGCAACGGTTCACATCCTTATATTAGGATTGTTCTTCTTGTGACCTACTTTTGTACAGTTTAGGCAATTGAGTAATATGTTTTATCCTTGTCCACTAATTTGGGGACACAAGCTACCCCTTTAAACCATTCAATACTAATATTAGCCTATTTAGCTTTTTTAGTTTCATTATTAATGACCAATCACAATATTTTTACTGCAGGATCATACCATCTTGTTATGGCTTATAATTTTATTTTATTCTATTTTATTTTATTATTTTCTGGTAAGGTCATTTAGCTCACTCAGCTTCAGTATCTAAGGAAGAATAATTACAATACTATCCCTATAAGAATTATACCATCTTCTCACCATAAACCCTCTTTCTCCACTTTCTGTAAGGTCCTTCTATTTACCTCCAGTGGATGGCGATGAATTCAAGTAAGCACGCCTTCACTGTGTTACCCTGGCAACCACAACCTATAAATAACTCCCTCTAGACAGCTTCGTGTCATTTTACCTTTGAGAAAGACGTAGTTACGTCAAAACGCGTCAGGCCACGCAGCGTACGTCATCACGCAGACGTGCGCATGCGCAGTACAGACCCGGAAGTCAATGATAGTGCAGCCCGCGGGCGTTTAGAGTTTATGGCCTAGCTTAATGTCCCTCATATTCCCCGTTTAGGCTCCGGATCTAACGAATTCTGCCCTAGATTTACTTTGGACCTGATTAACTGACAGTCTGTTCCTGGGAGACTTAAGCACCAAGTATTTATTGCTATCTAGTACATGGACTTCATTGTGTTTGCCTGTATGAATATGTGCCATACATATCTCCACAGGACTCTTGAAATTCTATGAGGCATTCATAGTTAGATCCAAAGATGTCACTTTTGGGACATTTTATTTATTAAGCAAGTCAACTCAATACCATTTATTATAAGCTTACTGATAGTATAGCTTCATTGATACACTTATATCCCAATGGGCTAGCACATGAAAACATATGGATTGACCATTTGAATGATATAACTTTGACTGAAGGTTGGAATATCAGCAGCCCTCCAATTGGAGGATATCTATAACACAGAATTTCTGTATGCTAATTGGATTGCTGTACTCCATACATTTGCCCTTTTTTTAAATACCCTAGCTTTTTAACTCATTTTATTCGTCGCTGTTTGAAAAATAAATAATAAAATTCTGTTTGTATTATATCCCCTCTAACTTTACAATTTTGGATTTAGGGTGGAAAACACCCTGGGGAAACTTGTAAGTCCTCACATAACTCTTTTTGTCCTTCAATAGATCACATATAATAGTTGTCAAGCTACGAAACGTCGTCATGCTTTGCGAGCCCGCAAAGCGAGCTCGCAAGAACTGTGTCCATCGCAAAGAAAGGGACGCAGTTCGGGCGTGAAGCGAGGGGCCGCATTACGTCGGCTGCACATTTGTGGAGTTGGAGGCTCTACGGCGCCTCATAAGCGGTTATAAACAGCCACAGAAGCGGGACTATGAAAAAAAAACTATAACACGCAAAGACTAAATATGGACTTACACACAAAAATACAAGCCTCAGGACTTAGAAAAAATAAAATTACGGACTCGATAAATACGACCTTAACGGCTGACCCACGCACACAGAAAAACATTAAAAAAACACAAAAAAACCCAAAACATTACACACAGCAAGGGGAGACAGCCAGGACGTCTGGGAGTCAGCTTGCACACAAATTTAAGTCCAAATTTACAGAGTTTAGACACTTTAAAATCCCCTAAGAGTGAGAAAATATGGTCCCTAAACCCGCAAAACACCGCCAAGCACATAGGACTTTTACACAAACACGTATGAGGTACAACATACACTATTAGCAAGGATGCTAAATCATCCACACCCGCGTACCACATACACAATTGCCGCCATTTTACAACACTAACTTACAGAATGCGGAAGTACACAGCTACACAAACAGCTTTCCCTCGCGCACGCAGCCTATTTACACTACACACTGCACAAATTGCTGACACTTACACCTTAGCTCAAATCAACACTGCAAATCGACATTGTATGCTGCAGGAACATCAAAACAGATTGTTAGCTCTTCAGCACATTGCTTGCTGCACATATTAATTACAAATAGCTAAAGTATATTAATTTATGATTTCATTAATTAATTAATTATCATGAAAAAATACATATACAGAAAATAAAAAACACCACAATAAGCGACAATGACCTTCACCGCGTGCCTCACAAGGAGCTCCAATGGTGCTCATAGGACACAAGCTACACCAGGGGAGAGGCTTGCAATAAGCGCAAAAAGGAGATCAGCATGGACCATACAATGATTGCAAAAGCCCCTCTGATAACAAAAAATACACCAACCCAGAGGCTCACAATGAGCACCGAAGGTGCTCTTTGTGAGCCACGAGATGAGTGCCAAAGGCGCTCAGCACAAGGCTCGCAATTAGCGCCGAAGGATCTCAGACCAAAACACTTACTGTCTGTGGCAAACAGCATTGCCTGCCTTACAATTTTATTGCCCCATCATTTTTGACGGGCAAGTCGCTAATTTTATATATTAATTACCATAACTACCTGTTAGTGATCTGTTATCTTTAAAGTACCAAAGGTCAAGTGTCTATTGTTTTACTATTTACTATATCAAATATAGTAAATATATTTATGGTACCATCATTCTGTGTTTCCAGTTCTGAAATCTACTGCATGGTTTCTCACATTAAAAATTATTTGTCACTTCCCCTATATAAATCCCTTTTAATCTTCTTTTATCACAAATCAAGATTATTTTTCCTTTCTTCATGAAGAATTGATTGGATTTAAGTCCTGTGCCTTTTAACTTTATAGTTTATAATCAATGTTTGCTTCCGCATGGTAGATAATCTGAATTGTCAATGACACTGATTATGCAGTTTGAGAAGAATCCCACTGTGAGTCTACTACCACTTCTTGGCTGTACATAGATCATAAATTCTTTGCATTGAATAAATATAAAGGAGACTTTACTCTTTTGTCTTGGAAGTACATAGTTCAATATGTATGAAGTGATCCTGTCCTAGCATGATGCTAAAACTCCCACTGTGCTCAGCATGTCTACAGAGAGGGCAATAAAAGCATTAAAATAAATTAACTGTTCAAGAATTATTAATAAGAAAACAGACATGTTTCTAATGATTATTGTCTATTTTTAGACTATATTGTAATAGCTCATGCAATATCCTTCATTCACTGATTGTGGCTGCTTGTTAAAAGCCTCCATTGTTCTAATTCTGTTTTTTTCTCAAACTGCTATAGGGATTTAGGGACAATTTGACAATTATAAATGAGATAAAGTGAAAAGCCCTTGAGCAGACTTGTTAGCATATTATTATTGGTCTGAACAAGCACTTCACGACTAAAAAGAAAACAGAGATGGCCATTGAAGTGCTATTATACACAGTGCTAGAGCTAAAAAAAATGACATTAGTTAGAGAAAATACTTGTTTGATAAAAGCTAGTATTTTTTGAAGTGCATGTTAACAATATCCAAACATTCACTTTTTAAGTTAATTACATGCAAATTCGCAGTATGTTCGTATAATTTACATATAGTTTATTTTATACAAACCCTACTAAAAACAAAAAAATGTATGGATTAATATATGAGTTGTCAGTCTGAATAGATTGTCCTCTTGTTTATTCTATTAATACTAGCAAGTCTTGAACAAATCTGCATTCTGTATAACATGACAAATCAAATTGACATTGTACAATTACATATATGATTGGTAAAACATATAAACTGTATGCAAATTAATTTTGGATGGACTTCCTTGTATCTAAAAAAGTATCCAACATTTTCTGTCCAGTTTTTATAAAGCCAGCAAGTTCATTAACCTGTTAAGGGTATATTCTGTCTGTACCATATGTGTCAGCATGGGTGGCACATCTTTTGCGAACTGGAGAACAGTGCACTCTGATGACGCTCTGCGCTCCAGCCTGCATCTCATCTGCCCCATCTCATATTTACTGGACCTGCTTGCTGGAGGCTGCCAAGGCTAAGGTAAGGGGCTTACAGTAATGCCACTTGTATGTTATGTCACTGTGTGCATGTGTCACTAGGAGCATGTTGCTTTGCATGTTTATCACACATGCAAATAATGACAGTGACATGCAGTGATAAACATGCAATGCAACATGCTCCTAGTGACACATGCCAGTCCCACATGGCACACTGTCAGACCCTTACATTAGCCTTGGCAGCCTCCAGCAAGCCGGTCCAGTAAATATGATATAGGGCAGAACGGATGCAGGCTGGAGCGCAGAGCGCCATCAGGGCGCCGTTCTGCAGCGCACGAAGGCCGGCATGCTGTCAGCATGTAAGGTATAGCTGAATATAAAGGGGTGGAAAATTGTTGAAAGCAGAAAGCAAAGAAAGAGCATTTGTGCCAAAGCCACTTAACATTTGAAATTCATTATGTCACAAAAAACAATGTGCATGATAAACTTTGACACTATTAGACTGGAATGTCAAACATTGAATTAAAATTGTGCGTCTATATGTTTCAAATGTATTCATTGCAGATGCATAGAATATGCCACTTGAAGATGCCACTTCAAGATAACATGCATTTGCCAAACACAATCCTGTGACTAGGGTCACATTCACATAAGTATATTTAATTTAGTAACTCAAGCTTTTGCGCAATATATGAAAGTGAAAATAAAATTAAAACTTTATTAATTACAATAGAAGCATAAATTGAAATAATACAATATAACCCATAAAAATGCCAATGTGTGTTGTCGGATATGGTTGGTACTATGAGAGTAGACTCCAAGGTTTTATTATAGGTTAATACATGTGGCACTATGAGATTAAGCTGCTGTGAACATATTCTCATTGGATATTCTATGACACAGTAAATTCCCTGAGTAATTTGTTGAATAGATATACAATATTTGAAACATACGTGTATCTCATTCCTCAATTTAAATGAAACAAAACACAGATTTCCTTGTCCTAATGTAAATATTATATCTTGGGGTTTCACCTTTTCTACAAAACCTTGGCAGTATGAATGGTTATGCCAGCATGAATCAAATACTGTTCTGGCCTGATTATGTAGACTTAAGATTTTGGTAGGAAATCTCATAGAACCTTCAACATCTACTTGTTTTATGGTGGAACCATTCACTATGATGTTAGAAAACTTAGCTTGTGATGTAATACATGCGATTTGGTTACCGAAGTTTCCAGTGATTTCATATGGTAAGTAGCTCTGCATATATTTCCCTTGCAACGAAGCCAACATTTCACCCATAACTCTCTGTGATCAGAAGCAAACCTGCTAATTTTAGTTTGGTTTGCTCTCAACCTCCTAAAGGGGTGTGGTTATTATCCATAGCTTGTGTCATGATCTTAAAATCAGTTGACAGCTCTGTTTGCATGGAAAGACATACAAAATCCCAAGACACTTCTCTTAACTTGCCAAATACCCCTATCAATATCTCCAGAATATGTTGTATAGCCGGACCCTGTATATCTTTCACTGCCTTTGTCAGTCCCTCTTTGAGTGTATTTATGGTTTGTTGTATGTGTAATCCGATGGAATTTAACAACCCCCCAGGCTGTAGTGTTTTTGTCAGAATGGATATGTCAATAGAATTTACCACCCCTAGACCAGTTCCTACACCTCCCAACACTGTAAACACAATATCCCTCTTATTTTCCTGGTCCCCATAGGCCATCTGATTAAAGACCTTTCCATAGTAGCTGTAATTGTGGAACAATTTTGAAAGTGCTTGGAAACTAGCCAATCTCTCAATTTTATTCACAATGAAATCAGCTGGAATGTAGAAACCCTCAATATTGGTGTGAGTTTTGGTGAACTAATTTGAAAATGACCACTGGATAATACTTTCTTACCCCCTACATATGGGATTGTGAGCATAGTTATCAACTCTTGGTGGAGCAAGGGTAGTAGAATGGGTCAAAGAAGGGGCTACTATTGTAGGTTCTCTCCCCACATCTATTGTTAATGATACCTTTAATTGTCAATAGGGGTTGGATGCCACTAACTCGTATTTTATACATTCTTTGGTCAGTTTCTCTTTGATCACTTTCGTTATGCTATACCCTTGCTGATTCATGGACATAACAGGGTTTTGAAAACTAAGGGAAAAGTAAATTTTCCCCAATTTGTCCATTTGCATTCCCAGTTTTTCTGGTTACCCCCGATTTGATCATGACCTTTTATCCCAAAAATGCAGACAATACCTCCCCCACTTAATGTCAGTTGATCAAAGCATGGTTCCTCCAGATGTCACTGCTTCACTCCTTTGTCCATGCATTGATCGCGTGTGGATAACTTGATCTTCGTTACCTTGTGAAGAAGATATTCTGTGGTCCATCAATTTCTTGGTTATTACAGATTAATACCATTGTCACATGCAATCCCCAAAAATCAGTAGGTTTGCATCCTCATGTTTGGTTCTCCGTCGCCAAATCTGAAAAGATCAGACAAGTATCAGTTCTAACCAAAAATATCTACATCTGGGACCACTGTCCCTTTGTACAATATACAGTGATTCACATGGACCATTTTGTGACTAGACTGCCATCTGGTTTTTCTGTGGTTTGATCTTTTTATCTCAATCACTTTAGTATGTAACATATCCAGAATTGCATATCCTCCCAATTTGCATCCCATGGAGAATTTTTATGAAAATGTTTGATAATGTTTATACCCCCCTTTTCAGATTAAATTTACCATCAGTTAGGTCCATATTAGATGCAGCAAAATGTAGCGATAATGTCAACTGCTCCTGAATTTGGTAGAGATATTGGTCTCCTGACACAGCTTCTCTCAAGTGAGTGGATAATTGAGGACCACCTTGGTGGCCTAGTGCCATCTGTCTCCCTGTCATGAGCTCATAGGGAGAACATTTAGTAGCAGTGGAAGGAGTATTGTGAAAACATTTTGGCTAATCTAGACTTAATTCATGTTTTTCACTATACTAGAAGATTGCGAATGATACAGAACATGAAATTTCTGTTGTTTTCCCAGTAGGGCACAGAGGTTTTGCATTATCTGTTCAGTAAAATGCATTCCTCTGTCTGACTCAATGACGTCGGGAAAACTCCACCTAAAAAATTAAAGTTCCTGCAAAAAGTTTGACAGTTTGCTCTGTAGGTTAGTATAACATATTAATCCATCCTGAATATAATACCCTCTAGGGTGAGTTTGCTGATTCTGGTATAAAATATAAATATTAGCATATTTTGCTTGTTCTCTGTGAAGGTCTGGTACTTCTGTCATTTCTTTTGTAACCTTTGCTATATGTGTCACTACATCCTTAGATACATGGGGCCTCATTCTATTATCGGCCGTAAATCGGCCGTAAGGCTGCGATTCCTTGCGAGGGTTCAGTTAACTCGCGATTCTATTATACGGCCCCGCAAGGATCTCCTTTTACGGCCGGCCGCATATCTTGGAACCGGCCGTAATCTGTGAAATATAAAAACTGAAAAATAAATTCAAGCCTGCACTGTACAGCTCTGTAAATGCTAGGGATCATATTGGGGGACATGAGGATTAAAAGGAACCCACTCTCAAGCTTGCACATCTGCCCAAACCCGAGTTCAAATTAACTGTTTATTTTCCGGCTGCGGCGTGGGCGTGTCTGAGGTGCTCCAAGCACTCTGGACTTTTTACATGTATATTTTACGGATATTAAAAATGAAATATTTTACGGATTTGAGTACAGGATAATTATGTGCTATTTTTTCTAACACCTAAAATCCCTTTATAGTCTTCTCAAAGTGCAGGATGGCTTTATTTGAGCTATTTTATGTGCTTAATTGGTGCTAGCGAGACCTTTTTCCTGCAAGTAACTGCGGCTCGTTTTTAGCCTTGCAGAGAGGTTTCCCGGAGCAATTGAATTGCAAATCTCTTGCGGCCGTTTTAGATCAAAGGCTTTCCTCCGGCGCGAGCGGCCGCAAGAGATAGCAAGGCACCGGCCGCAAGCCTGCCGGAGCCTACGGCCGTAAGGGAATAGAATAGCAGAATAGCTTGCGGCCGGTCCTTGCGGCCCCGCAGCGGCTGCGGCCGATAATAGAATGAGGCCCATGGTCTTTTCTCCATGCATCCCCTGTTTCTGTAACTGCCTCTTCTGATTGCCATGGTTCCCCCTCTAAGGTTGCCTGCCTAGCCAACATATCCACATGTGCTTTTCCCAGTGAATGTATATATGTGGAATTTGTGTGTGCCTTGACTTTGAACATAGCTGACTGTAATGGGTGCTGTGTTCCCCAAACAACCAGTTTTCTAAAAGTCATTGCATGTACAAAATATTTCCTGCCAAATCCACCATTCCTCTTAAATCTCATATTGGTAAGTACACTCTAATTGACCTAGTAACATATGCACTGACACTGTAAATACAAAAAGGGTTAAGTGTCAAACCTGTGACATGCCATGGAAATGGCTTAAAATTCTGCTCTCTGGGCTGAAAAGGAATGTGGCAACATAATCTTAACTGTCAGTTGCATAGAAGGGACCCATATTGCAAACCTAGTATGGAATTTACCATCCTGTCAAAATCTTGATCCATCAACATAGATCTGAAGATCTTGGGAAAAGTGTTTGTACCTGAACAATTTAGGTGGTGACTCTTTGTGAATGTGTCTCTCTATACATTCATGTGATTCTCCCTGATTGTACATTAACTGTGTCATGATATATTTTTCATTACGCTGTACAGTAATGTCCCAGTGTTGTAAATCTGTCAGCTAACTGGTGAGACGCTGATTTGAGACTTCACTTAGGGATTTCTCAAAAAACAATTTCAGTGGTGTATGGGGTGTTTGGAGAATCGACTTCCTAAATCTCGCCATGTGCTCAGTAGCTTAAACTAACCAATGTACTCACAACAAAGCTTTGATGCAAGAGTCATATCCTTTCTCTACTAGAGTTAGGAGTCTGAAAAAAATAGCCTACATGCCTCCATTTGGCAGCCTTCTTCTGCAGAAAAATTGAAGTAATGGAAGAAACTGAAGTGACAGTAGTACGTGTTTGTAGGGTAAATGATGCTTCAACATCTACAGTGGCAAGAGCTGGAGCTTATGCTAAATCTTCCTTTAACACCCTGAATAAGCCCTCATGCTCACTATTCCATGTAATCTGTCCTTTCTCTTCTCCTTTCTACTAATCATACAATCATTTTAGACAATTACAGGTTCAAAATTGCTACTTTCAGCATATTTGTGATTATCTCCATTACTTACACTTGGAAGTGTCTAAAGAACGGCCGCAAATCAATTGGTGTGCACAGCGCTTTTGATTCCTCCGTCTGGATATCACAGATCCTCAGAAATGAGGTCCGTCTTACTCAATTGCATCCCCCTCCGGTTGTCTCTTGGATCACACGTCCTGGCCCAATTCACTGTTTTGTCCATTAAGTTCACCTTAAAGAGACCCTGGTTAAATCCCCCAAATGCCAGTGAATTTATACAGTAAAAAAAATGGGTTGGCTCGCCATTTAATGTTACAAATGTGTTCTTTATTAATTAATTTACTATATTATTATTCAAAATATTGATTATGATAATAATAATTATTCTACTAGCGAATTACCCGTCAAAAAATTACGGGCATGAAATTGTAAGCCAGGAAATGCTGTTTTAGACATAATGTAAAGCGTTTTTACAATGAAGACCTTTTGCCTTCGGCGCTCATTGCGCGGCTGTTGATTTTTTTTGTTTGTTATTACAGGGGCTTTTGCTGTCATTGTAAGGTTGGGGCTGATGTGTTTTTTGCGCTTATTGCAAGGCTGTCCCCTGGTGCATTTTGTGTGGTATGAGCAGCGTTGGCATTGGTTGTGAGGCGCGCGGTGAATGTCTTTTGTGTTTATTGCGATATTTTTTTATTTTTTATTTTTTGTGTATATGAAATAATGAATAAATTAATACATTAATATACTTTACCTATTGGTAAGTAATATATGCAGGAAGCTTTGTGCTGAAGAGCTGACAATCTGTTTTCATGTTCCTGCAGCATACAATGTAGGTTTACAGTGTTGTGGAGCTGAGGTGTAAGTGTCAGCAATGTGTGAAGTGTAGTGTTAATATGCTGCGTGCGCGAGGGAAAGCCGTTAGTGTAGCTGTGTACTTCCTCATTGTGTAAGTTAGTGTTGTGAAATGGCGGCAAATGTGTATGTGGTACGCGGGTGTGGATGATTTAGCGTTCTTACTAAAAGTGAAAAGCAGTATGTGCTTGGTGGTGTTTTGCGACTTTAGGGTCAAATAGCCTCGTTTTCGTTTTTTTCGGCGGCCATTTTTTCTCTTTCTTAGGTGATTTTCCTCTGTCTAAACTCTGGAATTTGGACTTAAATTGAGGTGTAACTTCACTTGCAGAGGTTCTGGTTGCCCCCCCTTGCTGTGGGTAAGCTTTTTATGTATATTTTGTGTGTATTTATTGTGTTTTTACTGTTTTCAGGTACGCACAGTTTGGCTGTTAAGGTCGTATTTTTGCGAAGTCATAATGGTTTTATTTCTAAGTCCCGCGTCTCGTATTTTTTAATGCTAAGTCTGTATATTTTCCGTTCTAAGTCCCGCGGTTCGTATTTTTTTGTGTAAGTCCGTATATAGTGATTGCGTGTTAGATCTTGGTAAATTTGGTAGATTTTGGTAAAGTGCCGCTTGTGTGGGTGTTTGTAACTGCGTGTGAGGCGCCGTAGAGCCTCCACCTCCGCAAATGTGACCCCTCGCTTCGCGAGGGTCCGCATTTGCGGCCTGCAATGAGCCTTTGGTTAATTGCAGCCGTCATTGGAGCCTCCACCTTCCACTAATGCGGCCCTTCGCTTTGCGAGGGTCCCCATTTGCGGACCAAACTGCGTCTTGCACTTTGCGTGACGACAATTCGTAGTTTGACAACTATTATATGTGATGTCACCCTCTGAGGTTCTACATGTAAAAATAAAGTTCACAATTCTTGTTTCCTACAATTCACAATTTATTAAATAAGGCTAGAGATACATTAATATATTATATACATAAATATTACAATACTAGAAACAACATCTCTTAAAGTAACAGAAAAGTATTCTGTAGTTACAAATCTAATTTAATGGGTTTGTGAATGTAAGGTTACCACAAATCCTTCCTTCAGATGTCCAGATGAATAGAACCAGAGAGAGAGAGTCCAGGAAAGAGAAAGAGAAACTCATGGGTCTTCCTTTTAAATCCTGAGTTCAACTCCACCCCCTGATACTAAATCCTCCTTTACCTTACTGGTCCCTTAGGGTCACATGTCCTAAAAAAAGATATTCTTCTTCACATGGCTGCACTTGAAAAAGCCAGTTCTGCTCTCTGCCCTCTGAACATATGCATAGAGTAATTTGATACTCTCATGCGTAGAAGCGATGATAAGAGTCATGAAAGAGCAGAGTCCCGGATGCCAAGAAAGTGGATAATTTAGATTAGAAGAGGGTGCACAACTATGTCAAAGGCAGCAGAGAGATCTAGGAGAATTATAACAGAGAAATTACCCTTTGACTTGGAAGTGAGCAAGTTAGTAGTGACTTCTCTGAGAGCTATCTCTGTGGAGTGATGGGGCCAGAAACTGAATTGGAAGGTGTCAAGAAGAGAATGGGAGGAAATAAATTGGGTAAGGCAATTATAGGAAAGCTGTTCAAGCAGTTTTGAATCCAGATGAAATGTGATTAAAGGGGATTATTATTGCATGTTTTAGAGGTAATGGAAACTTTCCAGTGTTTAGAGAAAGTTTGAATATATGTGTGAGAGCAAGAATGGGTGTGGTAGAGAGGGGAGGGAGTAACTGTGATGGAAAAGGATACTGTGGACAGGTGAAAAGGCGAGAGGTTGATAGCAGATTGGAGACTTCATCCACAGTTACAAGGTTAAAGGAGTCCATGATCGATGTGGGAGTGGGGAAGGGTGAAGGCTGGTGTTGTTGGTTAGTTGAGAGTGTGGGAGCTGCATTTAGAGGATACTGTTTAAGATCCACAGTGAAGTAGACAATGACAAGACTTGTGTACAACAGTATTATGCTTCAATAGCACTGCCGATACAAATGTGCAGCCTTGCACCTTAGTACATATGTCCCAGCATTTACCATATTCCTTAACATAAGCAAGAAGACAAGGCCATCAAAAATCTGGCACTGATCTTTTCAAACCAGTGTTGTCTTCAGACATTGGACTCCTTTTGAATGTATTCAGTTAATGAATAATGAATCAAGAGAAATTGTTATAGATTTGTCTTCAACATATCATTTTGGATCATGGACAATTCATAATATCAAGGTTGGGTTTGGAGGAAAACAATAAACTACCTGGCTCGTCTTTGACCCTATCTATTAGTTTGTTTCAGATTTTGGTGGTCCATAAAGATTGTTTAGGATTGCTTAGTCCCTTACAGCAAATGTTCCAAGGCAATAATGATAGACAGGAGCTCTTTCTCAGCATTTTTTTTTTATTGTGCAGCTTATAACATTTTTCGAAAATGCTACTGAATTTACTGGAAGATGCAGATCTGCTCTTTTTTTTATAAGACTACTACAGCTGCCACTTCAGAGGTTGGTGTTTGGGTAAAGCAGGACCATAGCAGAGTGAAGGTGAAGTTCCACTTAAACATAAGTTGTTCTTATCTTTTACTATATGACCTCTATATGTTAGATGTTGTGAACTGTAACTGTCACAGCTTATAACCAAGTGGCCGCTTGATTGACTCTGCAGCTGGCTCCTGAACTTTTGACCCAATCAGCTCACAGAGCTCAGTATCAGTGACAGAAACGTATTTTAAAATAACAGCTTCCGCTCTCCATAAACATGGATGACTAACTAGCAAACAAGGCAAGTTCCATTATTTTTGCATAAACAGTTAGTCTTCTCTTACTTCATCTCCTCTTTCCTCCACCTTTAATATACAAGAAACTTAATTTTTTTAAAAGGCAGATTTTTGATATGGTGTTCTTTAAAACATGCTACCTTAAGGGAGCTGATGATGAACAAATTACTTTGTTATATAAAATAGTGAATGCATCAAATTTCAAAATGTGATCTTTTTGTTACATGGTTTTCAGTGCTATGTTCGTTGATCTAGCTCAAAAATTCAATGTCCCTTTAACCGTTACCTATCTCCTTAACAACAAATTCCTAATTTAAATAGAACAATTAGGAATTGTAAAACTGAATGATATTTAGTAGATTTGCCTATCTTTTCTTTGCAAATATATAAAGTAAAAACAAAAGAAAAACAAAGATAAACTGAATAACCTTCACTTTTTCTTTGTCTGTTGTTTACATGAGAAGTTTGTGAAAGACAAACAATGTTAATGATGTTCAGGCATGTCTCAATCAATGTCTTTCTTTCCCCATCTTGATGAAAATCGTACATTCCTGCTAATTTCTCATCAGGTTTTCTTTTTCCTTGCCTTAGAGGCATACACAGCAAATGCCTTTCCAGTTATCAAAAACTCTTTATCAGAAAAAAATGGCTTGTGGGAATGGGTGAAATAGTTTGCCAAGGGGCATCAAACAACTTGCTCATGTTAATCAGAGATGAGCCGAGAAAGGTTGTTTCCTAAGTAAAGAGTATTGAGACAAAGTATGTAATGCTTTGTATTTGTGTTATTTACTATATATTTTTCACACATAATAGCATTTAACATAGATAAAGACAAGTTAATGAGCTATGCAACAAATTAACAACATTGACAGTTGTTGGAAAATCTTCATAATAGTAGATGTTGTGGAGAAATACAAATATCCATACGTTATTTAGTATATATCACATATATAGTTGTGAGCGTACAAGTTGTTGCTAACGTTGCGGGCTCGCATAGCGAGCCCGTGGCCCTCGCAAAGCGAGGGCACTGCGCCAGGTTCTCAGTTGCTGGCATGGAGCGCCGCAGGCGCTCCATGCCAGCACCTGAGGACCTCGCAAAGCGAGGGCTTCAGTTGCAGCAACTGCGACCCTTGCAAAATTCACAACCCAAATTCCCAACCCAAAGAGCACCTGAGGACCTCACAAAGCGAGAGCCGCAGTTGCTGGCATGGAGCGCCAAAGCAACTGCGAACCTCGCAACCCAAAGAGCACGACACACACATTACGACACTCGCAAACAACATACGACACACGTTCACACACATTACGGCCTCGCAACACTCGGACGCAACTCGGAACATTACAAAATTAAAAATGCAATACATACACACAGCACATACATAAAAAGCTTACCTACACCAAGAGGGAGCACCCACGACTTCAAAAATGCAACTTACAACTTAATTGCACTCAAAATAAAAAAGTTTAGACACTAAATAATTTGCTAAGCGACACAAAAAATGGACGACGAATAAAACGAAAACGAGGCTACACACGCAAACACCATACGAGACACGTTACCACACATTACAACCTCGCAAACTTTGGACGCAACACGCCGACATACAAACATTTAAAACTTAAGAAATACACACAACAAACACATAAAAAGCTTACCTACAGCAAGAGGAATCATCCAGCACCTCAAAAAAACAAATTACATCTACATTTAAATCAAAATAAAACACTTTAGACACTAATACCATCGCTAAGCGAGAGAAAAAATGGCCGACGAACAAAACGAAAACGAGGCTTCAGATGTAACTATACTACACTTACTCGCAATAATGAAACACATACTATGCGGAACGTATCACAATCATATTAAACACCATTTTGAACAGTACTACGCACAAAATGGCGGATGGAACGCAAATTGTAAGCTGGAACGCAAATAGCGCATGCGTATTGCGTTCTAACGGTCTCACTTTCCAGAACTTTCTACAAGTTTATAAATACTGCCTATTTTACACAAAAAAATACATTTCTCCTCAGGTGATGAACGGAGTGACTTCAGAGATAACTGCTGCTTTTACTTGAGAAGACAATTCTTTACTAATTTAGGGCCCTATTAAATTCGAGCTGCGTAAATAAAAGGTGAAAACGCAAGTCCTACGTAGTTTAAAAATGAAACCATTTCCGACGCTATTAAATTCCAAGTGCTGCGAGATACGAGCGATGGATGCGAATGCGTAAACGTTAGGATTTGCGCATGAGTTACGATATCTCGGATCCCTTTGCGTATGAAAAGAGCGCGAAATACGTGATACGTACCACTTAACCTGACGGCAGTATGCCTTTAAAAGGGGGCCAAAAACAGAACATAATTGACTGTGCTGGAGCTTTTGCAAGTAGACACACAGGTCTAGGCGTTGGTGGGTTTTTGGAGAGCAAGGAGAGAGAGAAGAGAGAGGAGAGAGGAGAGAATTTCAATTTTGAACAAGCAGATAATTTAACCCTTTGTTTACAATACACATAATTACTGATATCACATAATTCACACACATAGATTAATACGTACACATAGCAACACCTAGTGGTAGGCCACTGCACACCTACACCCCCCCCCCAAGACCACCCCCCCCCCCTCCCCCCACACATAATACTACACATAATACTTGCATCTTTTTTTACCTCCTAAACCAACACAAAGATCATCTTGCTTTATTGTTAATTTTGTTTTGGAGGAGTTTAGAGGAGAGGAGGTGGTAAGGCAAGAGAGGCGCGGAGGAGAGTGAGGAGAACATCTGAGGAGAGGAGGAGGATGAGGAGGAGAGGAGGAGGAGGAGGGAGAGGAGGAGGAGGAGGAGGGAGAGGAGGAGGAGGGAGAGGAGGAGGAGGGAGAGGAGGGAGAGGAGGAGGAGGTCGAGGGAGAGGAGGAGGAGGAGGAGGAGAGCAAGGAGGAGAGCAGGGGGGGAGGGAAGTGCCCCCAGAGCTAGGAATTCTAGTGGAAGGGGCAGAGGGTCAGGGGCCTGATCCCTTGGTGGGAAGTAGTGGGGATGAGGGAGCGGCCCCAGGGATAGAAGAGGAAGACCAGGCACCGTCTGTAAGGCAACGGGTTGTGGCAAGGCCCAGGGCCCCCAATTACAGCCGAGAGGAGATCCAGGTTCTCCTCAGGGAAATCTGTCCCCGCCAGGGAATTATATGTGGTGGCAGAGACATTAATGCCAGCCAGAGGCAGCAGGCCTGGTCCCAAATTGCCAGAGCTGTGTCGGCAGTAGGGGTTACTAATAGGGACTGGAGGTTAGTGCGGCACAAATTTGACGATTTAAAGATGGCTGTGAAAAGAAAGATGTCCAATGAGGCAGCAGCAGCACGTCAGACTGGTGGTGGGCCCGCGGTCTCTTTTGTTTACAAGGAATGGGAGAGGACAGTGATGCGCTTCATCCCTTCTGAATCTGTGGTGGGAATACCAGGGCAGATGGACACAGATTGTCCTAACACCCTGCAACGTGAGTATCATATCACACACATGGTTGGCTGAGATTGTGGGGGGATGGGCTGGCTAAAAGCCTGCAGATCACATGCTGTATGTATGTATGTATGTATGTATAAATAGGCTTGTGTTCTGGCTGTTGTATATAATGAGCTGTATCCCTCTAGAACAGGGGTGGGTAAGGAGGGCCACATACATGCCGGACTTTCAGGATATCATGCTGTATGTATGTATGTATGTATGTATAAATAGGCTTGTGTTCTGGCTGTTGTATATAATGAGCTGTATCCCTCTAGAACAGGGGTGGGTAAGGAGGGCCACATACATGCCGGACTTTCAGGATATCATGCTGTATGTATGTATGTATGTATAAATAGGCTTGTGTTCTGGCTGTTGTATATAATGAGCTGTATCCCTCTAGAACAGGGGTGGGTAAGGAGGGCCACATACATGCCAGACTTTCAGGATATCATGCTGTATGTATGTATGTATGTATAAATAGGCTTGTGTTCTGGCTGTTGTATATAATGAGCTGTATCCCTCTAGAACAGGGGTGGGTAAGGAGGGCCACATACATGCCGGACTTTCAGGATATCATGCTGTATGTATGTATGTATGTATAAACAGGCTTGTGTTCTGGCTGTTGTATATAATGAGCTGTATCCCTCTAGATCAGGGGTGGGTAAGGAGGGCCACATACATGCCGGACTTTCAGGATATCCTTTTTGGGCACAGGTGAGACAATCAGGATGACTGAAAAGGCGATTGGCTCACCTGTGTGGCCCTCCAGGCCCGAACCTGCCCACCCTTGCTCAAGAATTATATGGCCTCCTACACCCCTGCCCACACACTGGGATAATTCACATCCAATAGCACTGTAAGCCCTATGGTTGACTAAAAATTTATGGGGCGACAATAACCATTTCAGACCTGGTAGCAAACCTATCATGTTCATAATTTGTCTCCCTGATATGTCAATTTCTAATTATATCCAGATTAATTGCAATAGAGCAGGGTGTCCAAAGTCAAACTTGCTGTGCTGCGCACAGGCCTGTATATGTGGATTTCCTTTATGTGAACAGATGTCAATTAGACTTAATGACTTGGAGAATGATATTCTCAGCTAGGTTCAGCATGGCTATCCACAACTGCAGGCCTGACTTTGGCCTCCACTGCGATCGAGAATAAAAATTTGGCTGTGCGGCATATGTGGATACAGACTCTGTAGCACTGCATGTGTGTCATATACTGTCCTAACCTGGCCCATGTCTCAGCTGCATATTAACAACCATTGCTGGAAACTTGTCCGATTGGTCAGTCTCACACACTGCACAGCAGATGCAGCAGAGCACGTGTCTGAGGCACATGCAGTACACATTCATATGAGCCATGATCCACAATGCTCATTATGCAGCCCGTGGCTCATCTGTGTAACACAAGCACCACAGTCACTCACAGGTGACCATGATGTCAATGATATGTAAATGCATAGCTGGCAATTGTGTATGGCAACCAACTGAAATATATGTTTATTCCATTGCAGTATCCACAGATTCAGAAGAGGAGGAGGCAGGAAGAGCTGAAGTGGCCCAGGACATTCAGGAGGGCCCGGGACCATCCATATCACTTGCTCATACGGAGCGGGAAGTGATGCCCGGGCCCTCTTCGGCATGGCCACCTCAGGGCCTGCACCAGCCACACCATCCTGTGCCTCTCTCAGCGGCTCCACCCTCAGCGGCTCCACCCTCAGCGGCTCCATCCTCAGCGGCTCCACCCTCAGCGGCTCCACCCTCAGCGGCTCCACCCTCATCCTGGGCTCCTCCCTCATCCTGGGCTCCTCCCTCATCCTGGGCTCCTCCCTCATCCTGGGCACAGCCCTCATCTGGTGCTCCACCCTCACCCTGGGCACAGCCCTCACCCTGGGCACAGCCCTCACCCTGGACACAGCCCTCACCCTGGACACAGCCCTCACCCTGGACACAGCCCTCACCCTGGGCACAGCCCTCACCCTGGGCTCCCCCCTCATACTGTGCTCCCCCGACATACGGGGCACCGCACTCAGCCTGGGCTCCACCATGGGCCCCGGGAGGAGGTGCCCCGGCAGGAGGTGCCCCGGGAGGAGGTGCCCCGGGAGGAGGTGCCCCGGGAGGAGGTGCCCCGGGAGGAAGTGCACCGGCCACAAGTGCACCGGCCCCAAGTGCCCTGGGAGGAGGTACCCCGGGAGGAGGTACCCCGGGAGGAAGTGCCCCGGGAGGAAGTGCCCCGGGAGGAAGTGCCCCGGGAGGAAGTGCCCCGGCCACAAGTGCACCGGCCCCAAGTGCCCCGGGAGGAGGTACCCCGGGAGGAGGTAACCCGGGAGGAAGTGCCCCGGGAGGAAGTGCCCCGGGAGGAAGTGCCCCGGGAGGAAGTGCCCCGGCCACAAGTGCACCGGCCCCAAGTGCCCCGGGAGGAAGTGCACCGGCCACAAGTGCACCGGCCCCAAGTGCCCCGGGAGGAAGTGCACCGGCCACAAGTGCACCGGCCCCAAGTGCCCCGGGAGGAAGTGCACCGGCCATAAGTGCACCGGCCCCAAGTGCCCCGGGAGGAAGTGCACCGGCCACAAGTGCCCCGGCCGGAAGTGCCCCGGGAGGAAGTGCCCCGGAGTCGCCGGCCGCGGAGTCGCCGGCCGCGGAGTCGCCGGCCGCGGAGTCGCCGGCCGCGGAGTCGCCGGCCGCCCAGCCGCCAGCCGCCAGACCTCCAGGTCCTCTGCCACATCTCCCTGCCCAATTACGGAACATCATGTCTCACATTGATGAAGAAGACCAGGCCCAAAGCCATCTATCAAGTCAAATGCTGGCCATCAGTGCAAATCAATTGGCAGTTAGCAGGGCCATCCTGGCTGGAAATCGGGTCATCTCAGCCACCACACGGGCCATATATGCTGAGATGAGGAGGCACAACCGAAGGATGGAGAGATATGAGGAACGCGCAAGCCGGGAGAGACGCGCATTATTGCGTAATCTCCGTCGGCAGCCCATACCTCTCCAGCCTTCGGTGGTCCAATCTCAACCTGAAATGTCTGCCTCCTCATCTCAGACATCGCCCACCCATGAACCCCAGCCACCTGCTGTAGTGGCACCCCCTGATCCCACACCAAGGCGTGGAAGAGGGAGACGGGCCGCGGGCACAGACGGTGGGGGCCCGCTAACTCGGAGTAGGAGGTGTTAGGACCATCCGAGAGGGCCTCCTGACCACTCCTCACAGAATACAGATTGTTATACATGTTGACATAATATTGGCTACAGAGTGTGTACATGTCTGGTTATGTTGAACATTTTAACAATTGATGTTCAATGTGGATTGACCTTGAGCTTAAATGCTGTATTTAATCATAATATTGTTCGGAATGAGACATTGTTTTTGTCTTTGTAGGTGTTAATAGCCAAATCTCACAACTATGAAGACATTTTCTTCATCTTCGAGCAGTACAATACCATCATGTGAGTAAACGCTCAACCCAGTTCCCAACGGGCATTCTATCAGGATTATTCCCCACTGCAGATGGCTCTGAAATGAAATATAGGACTACATATCTTTTCACTAAGAAACATGACTGTGTGATATTCCATTATAATGATCAGTGTCCAGGCTATCGAGTTGCACAGTCCCATTACTATCTGCTAATCCAAACCAGCAATTCCACATAAGTTTATAGCATTCCATCCCGTTAACATTATGAAATTGGCTTCAGTTTTTTCATGTCATCCAAACCAAAGTGGCAATTTCAAGGGTTTGACTTCATGATCAATGTGCATGTGTTTAGGGGTAATGTGAACAGTGTAATCTGTCTGGCCTTGGTACCACCCATTTAGAAGTGAGATGTGATATCAGCATGGCACAACTATTCCACATAGATAGTGATAGTACATTTTGCTGAAGGATTGTGTTCACAGTGAAGCATGCCTTGTCGTATTCCACATCCTAAGCATATTCCTGGAAGGCTGACTGAACAGGATAGAATACATATGGTTCTTACTGCTCGGAGATGATGTTCATGTTAGTTGGTTTAGAGTAGTGTCAAAAGCAAAAACAATGTACTCTAATAACAGCTTCTGATTGTTCTAACACCTCCTACCTCTGTTTTCCAGATTCATATCATCTATTGACCAATTCACACTGTGTGTGAAATCGCTTAGTATGACATGATCCCTGTTTTATAGTGTCTGTTTATTCTGGCAACCATATGGTTGTTGTATGCGCATTAATGGTTATGTTGATTAGATGTCGTGTTATATGCTGTTGGTTACTGTGGGGTCCTGACCACATGTGACCCTAGGAGATGCTATGCATTACCCTGATGATGTTGTCTGTTTCCTCTTCAGATGTCCTCAGATTTGCCACAGCCCCTTGCCATACTAGGATCTCTTCACAACACACACATGATATTAATGCACATTCCTGTCTATTTCTGTTTGTACTCTGTGTATGCAATAAAGTATGATTGTTATACTGTTATCACTGTTTCTGTGTGTTTGTACCATATCATGCTTTCTAGTTGCGACAATACAGAGAGAATGAAGTGTCATTGTTAAATACATATATCTGTGTGTGTTTACATAGATACATATGCTACATTAATCTGGCCCTTGCCAATATACATGTAGGTGCAAGTTGGAGGGGTGTGAATTCTGAAATCAGGTCTAGAGACCTGCAGGGTTGTATATAGTGACTTGAAGGGCTCAACTTGAATGATATGAATCGACATTCATGATTATGTAGTAATGTCAACGCAGATTGCCCCGAATAGTTACACCACTAACTGATGGTGATGAGCACATCTGACTTTCAGGGGAATTGAATTGTTACATGGTAAATATACAGGATTACACAAACATTAAGTGAAAAAAAACGGTTTAATTGTTCACAAAGCCACACAGTGACAAATTACCACAGGCATGCTCAGTATCATGGTGGAGGTGGGTAGGATACAGAGTTCCAGTAACACACGGAAATAGGGACATGGGGCCAGAATGCACGCAGGGGGGGTGACATTGGTATAGATGATCAGTTGAGGGGGGGAGATACAGTGCATCAGCCAACGTGAGGCAATATCAGTTATGTTCTTAAATATATCAGGCTAACATTCAATATTCAAAACCAACAATACAGAAGGAGATATGCTCATGGGGAGAAGTAATCTGTAGTCATGTGTGTGCGCGCAACACACACTCCTATGCAACTGCAGAGGTAGAAGTGCTCAATCAGTCAATGTTAGAACCCCCGTAGGTCATGTCACTGGAAATGGCACTATGAGAGAAGACTCTACATACATAAGTTTGGACACTCAGATGGGAACATGACCAGGACCATATCAGTGTGTTCCAAATAATTTCAGGTGTTAGCAGAACTACCAACCAACTGGCCAGTTCGAGGTGTATTCTGTTCTGTGAATGAGCATCTCTATTATCTGCTGTTGCATATTCATAACTGAAGGTAAACGGAACCTCATTAACAGTTATGTTCCAAGGCTAGAGTTACTGTTCCCCATATGTACAGGGAGGATCACATCAGCACTGAGGAAGAGATCTGGAAGGAAGTATGATACAGGCTTCACAATAGTCCAAGTAGAGGAGAGAATGGCAGATCTAAAGCAATAGGTACATATAAAGCGATGTAGAGGATGTGATATCACACCCGATGCAACACATGATGACTGACATCTGAACATACATGATGCAATGTGACAATAGCATAGTCCTGGAACGTGGGAATGCTCATCATTCCTTGTTCTGACCGTGGAAAGGGACTAATCTTTGCGATCTGAAACATAAAAGGAACATGTCAATATTTACATTGCACATGCTCCCGGAGCGCTTACTTCGTCACTTACAGTGGTTATAAAAAGTCTACACACTCCTGTAAACAAATTAGCCAATGAAAAACCATTTCAGAACTATATCCACCTTTAATGTGACAAAAACTGGACAACTCAATTGTCAAACACACTGAAATCTGTAAGGTGGAGGGAAGAAAATATCAAAGAAAACTAATGTGGTTGCATAAGTCTGCACACCCTCTTATAACTGGGGATGTAGCTGTGTTCAGAATGAAGCAATCACATTCCAAATCATGTTAAATAGGAGTCAGCATACACCTGCCATCATTTAAAGTGCCTCTGATTAACCCAAAATTAAGTTAAGCTGCTCTAGTTGGTCTTTCCTGAAATGTTCTTAGTCGCATCCCACAGCAAAAGCCATGGTTCACAGAGAGCTTCCAAAGCATCAGAGGGATCTCATTGTTAAAAGGTATCAGTCAGGAGAAGGGTACAAAAGAATTTCCAAGGCATTAGATATACCATGGAAGACAGCGTAAAAAATATGGCACAACAGTGACATTACCAAGAACTGGAGCTCCCTCCAAAATGGAGGAAAAGACCAAAAGAAAACTGGTCTGGGAGGCTACCAAGAGGGCCTACAGCAACATTAAAGGAACTGCAGGAATATCTGGCAAGTACTGGCTGTGTGGTACATGTGACAACAATCTCCCGTATTCTTCATATGTCTGGCGTATGGGGTAGAGTCGCAAGATGAAAGCCTTTTCTTACAAAGCAAAACATCCAAGCCAGGCTGCATTTTTCAAAACAAAAAAACATCTGAAGTCTCCCAAAAGCATGTGGGAAAAGGTGTTATGGTCTGATGAAACCAAGGTTGAACATTTTGCCCATAATTCCAAAAGATATGTTTGGCGCAAAAACAACACTGCACATCACCAAAAGAACACCATACCCACAGTGACGCATGGTGGTGGCAGCATCATGCTTTGGGGCTGTTTTTCTGCAGCTGGAACTGGGGCCTTAGTTAAGATAGAGGGAATTAGGACCAGTTCCAAATACCAGTCAATATTGGCACAAAACCTTCAGGCTTTTGCTAGAAAGCTGAACATGAAGAGGAACTTCATCTTTCAGCTTGACAACGACCCAAAGCATACATCCAAATTAACAAAGGAATAGCTTCACCAGAAGTAGATTAAAGTTTGGGAATGGCCCAGCCAGAGCCCAGACCAAAATCCTTGTGGGGTGATCTGAAGAGGGCTGTGCACAGGAGATGGCCTCGCAATCTGACAGATCTGAAGTGTTTTTGCAAAGAAGAGTGGGCAAATCTTGCAAAGTCACAATGTGCGATGCGGATAGACTCATACCCAAAAAGACTGAGTGCTGTAATAAAATCACAAGGTGCTTCAACAAAGTATTAGTTTAGGGGTGTGCATACTTATGCAACCATGTGATTTTCTTTTTTGATTTTTTCTTCACTCTACTTAACTGATTCTAGTTTGTTTTTCAAATGAGTTGTCCAGTTTATAGGTCACATTAAAGGTGGAGAAAGTTCTGAAATGATTTATCTTGGTCTCATTTTTTGACAGCACAGAAACATGACATTTTAACAGGGGTGTGTAGACTTTAGACCTTTTCGATCCACTGTACCGATATATGTTGCTCATTTCATACAAACGTCTTCACTGTTCTTTCCCTACAAAGGAAACAAGCTACTCATCTGGCTAATGATGTAGGAATATCACATAGATTACACATTAATGCATCTGTGGAGAGCCAAATGTGGTGTTTTACCTTGGACGCAGTCCCAAGCTCATCCACGAGGTGATTTGTTCCACCAGGACACGTGCGCTGTGGATCGTCATTAGTTATCACCGCTTACCTATCTGCTGTATCCTGGAAAGAGATAGGCTGATATTAATAAAGTGATTGATGTGTTATTTGTGTCCTTCAGCATACGTGGCCATATTATTACACAAATACTCGCTATGTAGCTTACATTGATGTAGCAGTTCTGTTGCTGGTCATGTTTTTCCATGTCTAGGTTGTTTAAAGAAGAGTTGACACACGACAGCAGCTCTGTAAGGTTAATATGATGTTAGGATTACAGTCACAAATTAGACTAAAGTATGTGTGTATGGTATTTTTCAACCACATTTGGATCCCATTTCATGTGGTTTTGCAGGATCAGACAATGTGAGCAATCCTGGTCCGTAGAGGTTGTAGGTGACTTTGAAAAGGGATTGGGTATCTTTTTACATTACAAAACCAAACAGGCATTAGGGGCTATCCTAGATAAAGAGATAGGGAGTATTGATCCAGGGATGAATACGATCACCAGTACCTGGGGTCAGGAAGGAATGTTATATTTTTCTTCCCTGTGTAGACAATTGGCAAAGCTTCACTTTTTGTTTTTCGGTGACTTCCTCTGGATCAATTAACAATAATTCTGCGTATTGCAGATCATAGATCTATAGAGGTTGAACCTGATGGACTAAAGTCTTTTTTCAATCTAAATTACTAGATAACAATGTAACGTGGGGCATATATACATTGACATAGTGGGATATATAATCCACTCAAATTATCTATGCCATTGATGTTTCTAACCGTCAGTACTTAAGATGTGTATGGGAATGTGTGCTTACTTACCTGTAACTGATCATGTGGCTTGTTCCAGTGTACAAACATTGACAACGTCAGGGAACTCTCCTCTACTGTGGACTGGTTGGAATTCTGTATGACAAGGGAGATGGATAAAGGTGGATTTGGGAGTTAGGCATAATCCAGATACATTAGGCTGTATTCCATGCATATTGGGTATGTACTTACATGTGAAGTACTCACGAATTAGGCGGGCACGTTGTTGTGACCCCTGCAGATTATCCACTTCAGGGTGAAATAAAGGCTCTTCCTCCACAGGTAGCGGAGCCGCATCAATGTCCCCCAGACAGTTGGCCTGTAGTGCTATATTGTGCAGACAGCAGCAGGCAACGATGATGCGACAAACTTTCTGGGGCTTGTATTGTAGAGCACCCCCAGTGGAATGTAAACATCTGAAGCGCATCTTTAGTACACCAAAGGTACGCTCAATTACATTCCGGCAGGTTTTATGCGCAGCATTATACCGCGCCTCTGCCCGAGTCTGGGGATTGCTCACAGGGGTCAACAACCACGGCAAACACCCATATCCTGCATCACCTGGTGTAAATAAAATATGATGTTGATATGAATAGGATGTTGTGATGTTTGACAAAGCATATGGCCAAATATCGTCATCATGACCTATCAACACATCCCTGTGGCTAATACACAGTTAAATATATATGTAAGGGAGATGGATCATGGATGCATCTGATAGGATAATTAGTAGGGTATTAACACATGGATTCTATCTGAAGCTTCAGATCAATTATAATGTAATTTCAACAAATGGAAAATCCAGATGTTCACACCCACAGGACACTTACATGAGGCGGAGATACAAGGGAAATACAACAGGGTACATATTGCGACCCTACTGGTAGAGAGCACAGGAAGTCACTGTTGCAGTTCTTGTAACGAGCACATGCCAGAGGTCTGAGGTGAAGAGTGATCGTGTATTCTTGTGAACGTAAATGTGATGCTAATTCAGGTGGAATTTCCCAGGGGCGTACACGATCAAACGCAAATGCCAAAAGACCTTGGAGATTTTGATAACTTCAAGGTAAGCTAATTCATGTTTATTCCGGGATATATTCAGGCAAGAAAAAGTTTGCAAAACAATATTAATTCTCCTCTATCAGATGAATTCTGAAGACATCTCACTTACATAGGCCGGACAAGAACACACAACACGTTATGTAGACTAGAGATGTCCATGTCACAGGATACAATGGAATGCATCAGAACATATATCTAATGATTAATCAGTTATGGTTTTTGTCATATGTTGTTGTGAACTGCATACTGTTTGGCCAAGCTAACACAGGGTTCTGGCCAGCAATGAGCTATTCTGTTCTGGCTTTGGTAGTATTACTCCGTAATGCACATGTGAACATCAGATCAATAGAGGGAAACATGATGTACCGTATGTGTTATTGTATCCAGTCATAGTAAGATATGGTTGACTGCCATTACTAATGTGTACTCACCCAGTAGCCATCCGGATGGAAATCTGCCGGACTCAAAGATGTCATATATTCCGGATGCACGCAGGATATAGGCGTCGTGAGCACTTCCCGGGAAGCCTGCAAACACACCTTGTATGCGCATGTTCGCATCGCAAACAACCTGTACATTGATTGAATGATAATGCTTACGATTTCTGTACAGCGCTTCTTGCTCTCTAGGAGGTATCAGTGCCACGTGTGTACAGTCAATAGCACCAAGCACATTGGGGATACCTCCTAATTGGAAGAAATCGAACTTCACCTTCGAGATCTCTTCAGCAGTGTTAGGGTAACTGATGTATCTGGCAGCTCTACGACCAATAGCACGGAGGAATGCACTCAGACAATTCGAGAGGCTTGGCTGAGACATTCCTCCGGCTATGCTCAGGGTGGTCTGAAAGCTCCCAGAAGCAAGGAGGTGTATTGCAACTAACATCCGTGTCATTCCTGGGATGGCTCTATTTGCCCGTGAGCGAGGCTCAAGGTCCGCTCTGATGACTTGTTGGGGATGGGGTTATATAGCTTGTTGATTGCATGATCTGGTATTAGGCACGTTAATTTCTGCTTTGCCATTGGTCACCTGTGGATCTTTACATGGCATTCCAGCTGATGATTTTAGGTCAAGAAGCCTCTCAACCTATTACATACGCACTTGGCCGCATGTAATTGGCTGTCCCAACGCGGGACGCCAAATGCGTATGTAATTGGCTGAGAAGCCCAACGCGGGACGCCAAGTGCGTATGTAATTGGCTGAGAAGCCCAACGCGGGACGCCAAGTGCGTATGTAATTGGCTGAGAAGCCCAACGCGGGACGCCAAGTGCGTATGTAATTGGCTGAGAAGCCCAACGCGGGACGCCAAGTGCGTATGTAATTGGCTGAGAAGCCCAACGCGGGACGCCAAGTGCATATGTATTGGGACTCTCAGCCAATTACATACGCACTTGGCGGCCTGACACTATACGTGCGTATGTAATTGGCTGAGTCTGTTGGCGCGCTCGCAAGCTGATAAGGGGACGTCCTAGCGAGACACGCCTCTCAGCCAATCACGTACGAGCTAAGAATTTGATTGACAGTATGAGCTTATAAATGTGAGTGATACAAACCCATGCGCTGACTGTGTTGTAAGAGCCATTGGAGTTAGCACGTAGTTTCAGGAGCAGGTGGGAGAGAGTCTTTGAGATTAGTACTTTGGAGAGAGGGAGATTAGTTATTTTTTTCTTTTTGCATTGTCTATTACATAAGTCCTTCCATTTAAGCATTACACATATTTACAGATTTCACATATTTGCAAGACACATAGATTAAATAACACACATAGAGACATATATATAGTTAGGACACACACCCCACACACCCATTCCCCCCACCACACCCCATACCCCAACACACCCCATCCCCCACCACTTATTAAATACACATAGCACACACATCTTTTCTTTCCAACAGACATTCCAGTAATACTTTTATTTCTTTATCGTTCTTTTGATTTGTAGGCACACTCTTTTTGATTTCTTTGTATTTTATTACTAGCATATTTACACGTAAGAGTTACACATATTTACACATTACACATATTTGCCTGACACATAGATTAAAGACACATAGAGACATACATAGCGTTAGGACACACAACACACACCTCCCCCCCCCCAACCTTTGCACCGCATCCCCCAACAGTTAGTAAAAACACATAGAACATACACTTTTGTTTCCATCACATATATAACAGTTACACTTATTTTGAGTTATCCTTATTTTTGTATTATTTGAGCATGGAGGGAGGAGATAGGTGGAGAGAGGAGGAGAGGAGAGGAGCGGAGAGTGAGGAGAGTGAGGAGAGTGTAGTGGAGGGTGGAGGAGAGGTGGAGGAGGTGTCCCCGGAGGAGGAGGTGTCCCCAGAGGAGGAGGTGTCCCCGGAGGGGGTGGAGGAGGTGTCCCCAGAGGAGGAGGTGTCCCCAGAGGAGGAGGTGTCCCTGGAGGAGGAGGAGTGGTCCCCAGAGGGGGGGAGGAGGAGGAGGAGGAGGGAGACAGAGGCACTTGTAGAGGAGGGACAGAGGGGAAGGGGCCTGTTCCCAGGGGGCGGGGTAGTTTGGGGAAGGGACAGGCCTCAGGAAGAGTGCAGGGAGGCCAGGGTCCCCCAGCACAGTCGAGAGAGCAAGGGGCTATTGGCAAGGGCAGGCGCAGGGCCCGTAATTATACGCCCCAGGAGAATATGGTCCTCCTGGGTGCGATCCGTGACCGGCCCGTCATCCTTGTGGCAAGGGAAGCGAAGCCTGGGCCTAAGGCTCAGGCTTGGAAGGAGGTAGTGGAAGTGATGAAGGAGGTGTCCACGGTTCCTAGGGGCTTGAGGTCCTTGAAGCACAGATATGTGGATATCAGGGCCACGGTGAAAAGGAAGATGGCCAGAGAAGCGGAGGGACACAGTGTCGCCTATAAGGAGTGGGAGAGGATCGCAAGGGACTTTCTAGGACCATCGCCCGCAGCTGGAGCTTCATCCCCGGTGGCCCAGCACGACCCAGCCTCCAGTTCAGGTGAATATCACATACACCAACATGCCACCACATGTGCATCACACACACTACACATGGTGACCAACAAGGACACTGACATGTCAGCTCCATGGAATTAACAAGGGATGGATGGATGTATCATTAAATCCATGAAGCTGACAAATTACTGTCATTCCTGGCCACCCCAAGAGTAAATAAGCAATAGAGTCCATGTACTGGTGCGCCCAATGCAGCCTATGCAGTTACAGACCGCAGGCAAAATCCAGACAGTGTTAGGAGCCAGGAGAGGTCAAGACAAGAAACCAAAGAATAGATCCAATCTAGCAAATGAGAGCTAATGGGAGTTGCAATTAGGAGAATCATCCATGTTCAGGCCTAGATGTCAGATAGTTAGGAGTGAAACCGCAGGCAAAATCCAGACAGTGTTAGGAGCCAGGAGAGGTCAAGACAAGAAACCAAAGAATAGATCCAATCTAGCAAATGAGAGCTAATGGGAGTTGCAATTAGGAGAATCATCCATGTTCAGGCCTAGATGTCAGATAGTTAGGAGTGAAACCGCAGACAAAATCCAGACAGTGTTAGGAGCCAGGAGAGGTCAAGACAAGAAACCAAAGAATAGATCCAATCTAGCAAATGAGAGCTAATGGGAGTTGCAATTAGGAGAATCATCCATGTTCAGGCCTAGATGTCAGATAGTTAGGAGTGAAACCGCAGGCAAAATCCAGACAGTGTTAGGAGCCAGGAGAGGTCAAGACAAGAAACCAAAGAATAGATCCAATCTAGCAAATGAGAGCTAATGGGAGTTGCAATTAGGAGAATCATCCATGTTCAGGCCTAGATGTCAGATAGTTAGGAGTGAAAACATATCAATGTATTGATCAGCATACTAATGACATGTACCTTTCTTTTCTCTATTTCAGCATCCAGTAGGAGGTCTGGGTCCAGTGATGAGCCACGAGCGGGGCCGTCAGCCCCCGCCCCGGAGGAGACCGCTCAGGGGGAGGAGGCTACAGGCTCATCCGTGGGCCCTGGCTCTTCGGAGGGGGAGGTCGTGGTCGTTGACAGCCCCCCTGTCCAGAGCCCGACTGTCACCAACCTCCAAAGACTTGCCATTTCGCCGGGGCCCTCAGAAGGAGTGGAATATGCCACAGCTCCTCCTTCCCCACACTCTGAGCCACCGGGGACAACAACATCAGAGCCCCTGTCTCCAGCCGGGTCCCAGATCCTCCCCACTCTGTCCCCGCCATCTTCCCACCCGGCCCTGCCAGCAGGACCCGAGCCCCCACCACCAACGACCGAGGCTGCGCTGCTGGAGTTGTTGGCCGTCGTGAATAGGATTGATGCCAACATCTCTGGCATGAGGCGCAGCCTGGACAGGCGCTTTAGGGAGGAGAGGAGCCATCATCGTAGGCTGGAGCAGCATTTGGTCAGGCTGCTGGGAACGGGGCAGGTCACCAGCCAACAGCAGCCTGGCCCCTCCTCTCCTTCCACCATGCCTCCGCCACCACCACCACCCGTGGTGCCACTACCTCCTCCTGCTCCCCCACCACCAAGGAGACGGCGTCCGGCCGCGGACGATGCAGGTCCTGTGCCCAGGCGGAGGAGGACCTAGGGGCTGTGGACATAATTGTGCCTTCTCAACAGCACTCCTCAGTGACAATCTATTGGTCACAATGCTGACCTCATCTAGCCTGGCTACAGAGTTTTGGATCTTTGCCTATGTGATGGTGACATTTTGTATGCAGATGGCTACCTCCCATCACATGGTCCATGATCCTCTTCTCTGTGGACACGTAGGGTTCGGTTGAGCATGCCACCAATTGATGGTCACTGGGGAATGCTGTTGGGAAGGGATGCTGCAGTCCCCTTTTTTTTTAGGCCCTTAGATTTTATGTTTTCTCTTTGTTATTCTTTCCATTTGTTTTGTTTTAGGTACAATTCAGGCCCATGAAGGCATCTCCTACATCTGCAAGCATAGTGGCGGAATTATGTGAGGCGTAAGGTTTTACAAGTGCCTCTCAGGTAGACATTACTCCAATGACAGCCCCCTCCTTAACATGTAGCTCCCACAATCTTAAAGCTATCATATTGCCAGATATCTCAGACATGATTGTTGTTAGCTGAAATGTAGACTAATACCGCTATGGCGGTGGACTTGCAAAGTCTCACAATGGCATGTTAATGACAGCCAGCATTAATATATGCACTAATAAAGCATGTGATCCTGACCTCAATATCGGTCTGAGAACAGATCCTTGGGTCTGATGTAAGAAACAGTCAATGTGGCTGCTGACCTTTGTGTCCTGTCCATATTAATGGCTATTTGCACATATTACTCATTATCCATAGACCTAGCTAATAGTTAGTAAAGCTTGCAGATGGGAATCAGGTGAGTTGGTATATTGGTACAGTATTTAGCACTTTACTGTACATGCATTGTCATTAGTTTTTTTTAGCCTCCTCCGCCTTTTTTGTATTTTGTGGACCATTCATTTTTGTGGGCAATTTCACAAACCACACTGTATGTGTGAAACTGGATTGGATTACACAGTCCAGAGGTTGAATCATTTGTTCAATTGAACAGATCCAGACAAGTTGTAAGTGCCGTGCACTCTAATGGTTTCTTCAGTTAAATGGAGAGATTTCTGGTTCCGGTTGCAGCATGTGACCCTGGTAGGTGCTATGCATCATGCTTATTCTAGACTATTAGATTGACCCCTGTAGGTATCCCCTTTTTTTTATTTAGCCCCTTGCTCTCTCGGGACCCGCCCACACCACACCCATGATATTAATGCACAGTCTTGACCACTGCTGATTGTGGTCTGTGTCCAAAAATAAAGTTTTGTTATACCGTTCTGTGAATGCACAGTCTTGACCACTGCTGATTGTGGTCTGTGTCCAAAAATACAGTTTTGTTATACCGTTCTGTGAATGCACAGTCTTGACCACTGCTGATTGTGGTCTGTGTCCAAAAATAAAGCTGTGTTATACCGTTCTGTGAATGCACAGTCTTGACCACTGCTGATTGTGGTCTGTGTCCAAAAATAAAGCTGTGTTATCCTGTTCTCCCCATGTCGGTGTGTTTTCAATGGTTGGGGTTAGGGGACATCCACATGCATCACATTAGTGTCACATTACTATAGCTGTAAACTAATTAGCTCTAGTTAACCTGCAATAGATCCACACGTACTAAGAGGAATAATAGTCCTAATAGCATTAGATATCATATAATGCATCTAATTGATCTACAATCTATGCATAATAAAGGGTTAATGCACAGGCCAAGTACAATTTGCGGGAATGGGGAGTAGGAACATTCCCCTGTGGGCCTAAAAGGATAATGATAGGTGATACTGCAGTGGGTTGTCAGTTCCTTCTCCAGTGATTATTGATTTGTCCGTCAATTCTGCTCTCACACGCACTTCCCCAACATCACTTAGCAATCGAAACTAATGTAAATTGATGAATAGCAGAACATAATGGGAGGTCACCAAATGGGAATGAATGGTCATCTTGGCACATGGCCACCAGCAATGTCGTGGGACTTCCTTGGATAAGAGAAGTGGCGATTACCCCTGATGGAGGTGAGTTGGCTGGTGCTCATTGTGCCTCTGCAAACCTTCTGTGTGTGTTTGCTGCGCTTGTGGGTGGGAGAGTGACAGCAGAACTGACAATCCACTCCGGTCTCACCAGCATAGGAACCTTGTAAGAAAGCAGTGCCAGAGGGTCAGAGTGGGACCCGACCGAAAGACCAAACAACAAGAGGTATTGTGTATTTCAATGAAGTTGTGAGCTATCTCATTAAGGGTCATTGTGGGGGTGAGAGGGAAAGCTGAATGCAGGGCCAAATCCCAAACCACTGGGGAAGGAACTGACAACCCACTCCGGTCTCACCGGCATAGGAACCTTGTAAGAAAGCAGTGCCAGAGGGTCAGAGTCGGACCCGACCGAAAGACCAAACAAGAGGTATTGTGTATTTCAATGAAGCTGTGAGCTATCCCATTAAGGGTCATTGTGGGTGGGAGAGTGACAGCACAACTGACAATCCACTCCGGTCTCACCAGCATAGGAACTTTGTAAGAAAGCAGTGACAGAGGGTCAGAGTCGGACCCGACCGAAAGACCAAACAAGAGGTATTGTGTATTTCAATGAAGCTGTGAGCTATCCCATTAAGGGTCATTGTGGGTGGGAGAGTGACAGCAGAACTGACAATCCACTCCGGTCTCACCAGCATAGGAACTTTGTAAGAAAGCAGTGACAGAGGGTCAGAGTCGGACCCGACCGAAAGACTGAACAGGACATATTCACATTCTCCATGTGCCCCATATTTGTGTTCCCAAATGTAGATGTGATGAGCAACATGTATACAAAATAACAGGGTTAATATTGCATTTTCTTGATGTTTTAGTGTTTTTATGTAATCAGGTAGTGTGTCTTTAATTTTGGTTTATGTAAGCTGCAGCATGGCTTTTCATTCAAAATGTAACAACTAATTGGTTGTATAATGCCTTGGCTTTGGTGGGGGGAGGGGATGGTTAAATCAATTGTAATGGCCTTCCATGCTTTTCCTCTGTTAAACTCACTTTTAGATTTTTAAGTTGTCTGTACGTAATGCGTAAACCATTTTACGTGGGTTTTTTGTGCACTTAGCGAATTTGCGAGATACGAGCGTCTACGCAAGGAATTCTTGTCCGCTACTTACTACCTTACTACCGGAGGCAAATCTCGGCAAAGTAGTCCGAAATTACGCAAGTCAATCGCAAGTCAATCGCAAGTCGACTCGGATATCGTAAATCGACTTACGATGGGCCTTTGCGAGATACGAATTCATCCGCAGCTCGAATTTAATAGGGCCCTTACTACTTTACATTGTGCAAATTACAACTGTGAGGTAAGCTATAATATATTACATTTTATTATCAGGACAGGTCAAAAAAAAAAAAAAAAAACTAGGAAAATGTGATTTATGTAGTGACATATATGGCACATTTATGTGTATAGGCCCACAAAAAAAATACGGTTCATTTAACAAAACAACAAAAAAACATAATTCAATATTAAACAGAGGTTTATGTATAGTGACATGTGACACGCACATATATGTCTATAATGTATAGTGACATGTGACACGCACATATATGTATAGAATGTATAGTGACATGTGACAGGCACATTTATGTGTATTGCCCCTGCATAGTGACATGTGACACGGACATATATGTGTATTATGTATATTGACATGTGACACACACATTTATGTGTATTGCCCCTGCATAGTGACATGTGACACGGACATATATGTGTATAATGTATAGTGACATGTGACACGCACATTTATGTGTATTGCTGCCACTGCAACAAAATTAGCTTAAAACAAAATCATTAAACAACTACATTTAAATGACATTATATGTTATGTATACTGATATGTGACACGCACATATATGTGTATCATCTATAGTTACATCTCACACACAGACATTTATGTGTGTTGGAAAAAATTATAAGGTTAATTTAACAATTTAAATATGATTCATGTATAGTGATATGTCACACGCACACAAAATAATTACATTAAACTATGGAATGTGCTTCATGTATGTGACATATGTGTGTAGCCCCCACCAAAAAATAAGGTCAATTGAAAATAATTACAGAAGTATATTTAAATGACATTAATTTACTGCAATTCAATAGATCATATAAAGCTGAATCTTTCTATTTCTTTTAATATTCAAACAGACTCTGCATCAACAGCGTCACTCAACAATTTGCACCGTGCATTGTGAAGCACAATCCCTTTTAAAGAACACCAACAAAGAACAACAGGTAAGATACAACAAGACATTACATGCTCAAAAGGCCATGCTTTGCTAGATGAAAAATTATAAATATACAAATAACTATTTCACTTTCTTTTTCAAACAGACACTACAAGAAGACCGGCGGATTAAGATTGGCAGGAGGGGACCCTCTGTCATTCGACACTTCAATCAAGGTAAAGTATTAAGTATAAAAAAGAAAGAACCATGAGCCTCATTCAATTGCGAGTTGCTCAATTGAATATGGCTCTATATAAGCACATAACATATTTTTTATACAGAACTTTTTAGTTACTGAACTTCTAACCACAATCAAGGTCTTCAATAACTAAAAACTTCGCTCTTTAAATATGTTATGTGCTTATATAGAGCCCTCTTCAATTGGCAAAATTGCAATTCAATGAGGACCTATATATCTTTAATGGCCGAGGGCCTCACTCAGATGTGATTTGGCCATTTCAATAGGGCTCTATATAAGCACAGAGCATATTTTTTAAAGGAACTTTTTATTTAGTGAACAGGTTGCTTTTGGATACAAGTTCACTAAATACAAAATTCGGTAAAAATATATGCTCTCTGGTGATATTGAGCTGTATTCCATTGGCCAAAACACAATTGAATGAGGAGCTGACAATATAACAAATGCAGCAACCAAAGGCCCTCATTCAATTGCTATTTTGGACAATTGAATATGGCTATAAATAAGCACTTTTAGGCCCTTATTCAATTGCCATTTTGCTAATTCTATAGGGTTCCAAATAATCACATAACATATTTTTTAAAGAAGTTTTTCGTTAGTGAAAACCTTGCTTTTGGATAGATGCTTAATAACTAAAAACTTCTTTAACAAATATATGTGATGTGCTTATTTAGAACTCTATTCAATTTTCTAAATTGCAATTCAATGAGGGCCTTAGAGTACTATTACATTGGAAAAAATGCAATTCAATGAGGGCCAAACTATGCAACATATGGTACACACAAAGGCCCTCATTCAATTGCAATTTGCCCAATTGAATAGGGCTCTAAATAAGAACATAACATTTTTTTTTAAAGAAGTTTTTAGTTAGTAAAAATCTATCCAAAAGAAAGTTTTTCACTGACTAAAAACTTCTTTAAAAAAATATGCTATGTGCTTATTTAGGGCACGATTCAATTAGCCAAATCGCAATTGAATGAGACCCAAAGTGCTACACACAAAACAGAATTGGAACAAACTCACACAAACACATAATAAATTAACTTTCTTATTCAATGTTTAACAACCTATAAGCCTTACAAAGAAGCATAAATAAGAATAACAAAAGTGTTGCGCACCTAATAGGATTGTACAAAAAATCACACAAACACATAGGAAACTACATTAACATTCTTCTTTAATGTTTAACAACCTATAACCAGTACAATCAAGAATAAATAACTTTAGCACAAGTGGTGCGCACAAAACAGGATTGTAAAAAACTAACACAAACACATAGCAAACTACATTAATTATATTATTTCATGTTTCACAAACTATGACCATCCCAATAAAGGCTAAATAAGTATATCACAAGTGGTGCGCACAAAACAGGATTGTACAAAAAATAACATAAACACATAGCAAAATAAATTCATATTCTTATTTAATATATCACAACCCACAAGCCTTACTAAGAACCTTAAATAAGAATAACAAAAGTCGTGGGATTGTACAGAAAGTAAAAAAAAAAAAAAAATAGAAAATATTAACCATAACTGATACAATACAGCCAAATTCATACATTTTTTACTTATTTAAAAGACATTTCACTCAAACAACATTTTCTATTTTATATTACAACAGATACTGCATGAAGACAATTGGACGAGGACTTTCTCCACAGGACCAGACCATCGGACGAGGACTTTCAACACAGGACCAGACCAGCGGACGAGGAATTTCAACACAGGACCAGACCATCGGACGAGGACTTTCACCAAAGGACCACAACATCGGACGAGGGCTATCGCCACAGGACCACAACATCGGACGAGGGCTATCGCCACAGGACCACACCATCGGACCAGGACTTTCAACAGAGGACCAGACCATAGGACCAGGATTTTACACCGAGGACCACACCATCGGACGAGGACTTCAAACAGAGGACCTCACCATTGGACAACGATTTTCAACCGAGGACCAACAAACATTCGGATTTAAATCACACTTCAACCAAGGTACAGTACAATAAGTACAAGAGGAGAAAACTAAAGAAACAGCTTTCAGTTGCATCCGTGTCAACAGAAAAATAAAAAAATAAATTTACTATCTCCCTTATTCTATTTAAATTGCCACTATGCAATACATAGCTCAATAACCACATCAATGTTTTTTTAGCAAATAAGTTTTGCAGTGGTAAATATCTATCCACAAACAACGTTTTTAATAAATAAAAACATTATTTCAAAAAATTATGTTACATGCTTATTTACAGCAGTATTCCATTGGTCAAATTCTTAGTCAGTGAGGACAGGAATTATAATTTTAACTAAATATAACTGATACATTAATGATTTGCCTTTTATTTCACCAATTGTGCACAAGAATCTTTAACAGGAATTACAAATTTAAATATACACAATTACATTTCTTTTTTTTCCTTTACAGATTAATATGGCTGATAACGAGACCAAAGAAGAGAAGAAAAGACGTCAAACTAGAGAAAGACAAGAGAGATGGGCCGCCCAGCAGACACCTGAGGAGAAGGAAATTCGACGAGAAAAAGAACGCAAAAGACTTGCAAATAAAAGACTATCAGCTGCAAAAATGAAAGATACAACAAAAAAAAATAAAAAGATAATAAAGCATTTACAAACTGTTCCTCATACATCAGATGACATTTTACAAGATACCAGTCAAGACAGACCAAAAAAAGCAACTACAAAAACAAAGCATTTACAAACTCTTACTAAAAACTTACAGGACATTTCAACAAAACAAGGACAACATATACCAAGAAAAGCCACGAAAAAAACTAAACATCCTGTTGTTGAAACATTTCATGACTTTTCACCTGATGAATATGAAAGTCAACATCCGATATGCTTTGCAAATTGTCCTTTACTCAAGTCTTTAGCAGTAGAGGTTCATAGTTGTGGGGACATGACTACTCAATGTCAATTTTGTGAGGCTTATTATTTTAAACAGGAGAGACCCAGAGATGGACAATTTATTAGGTGTTGTCAAAAAGGCAAGTTCAAACAATTTCCAAGCTATTTACAAAATATTATGACTGAACCTACTTTTCCAAATTACAAAAATTTTAAGACAAACATAAGATCCTACAATAGTGCCATATCATTTGCATCTATGGGGGCAACATTGGCTGCTAATGTACAAGGACATGGTCCTTATTGTTTTAAAGTCCAAGGACAAATTTATCATCGGACTTCACATTTTCATCCAGAGCAAGGAGAGCAAAGAAAATTCGCTCAACTATATGTCCTAGATACAATGGAAGCTGTTGACCAACGTATGCAGATGGAAGAAAATAAAAAATGCTTACCCAGTGTTTTCATAGAGCTAAATAACATTATGGACAACAATCCCTACAGTAAAGCATACAAAAAATTGGCAGAAGTAGAAAATGAACAACAACTTCATGCACAAAGACATCAATTACCCATGCCAAAGGTTAATATGGTGCTTAAAAGAGACAGACATACTGATAAACGTCGTTATAACTTGCCAACATCAAATGAAGTTGCAATGGTCTTTCAGAATGATGAAGGAGAACCACCATTTCAAAGAGACATTAGAGTATATTCCAGAAATGAGGAGCAACCATTTATTAATATTAATATCTTAAGTCCAAATTTAGATCCAATGACATATCCCATCTTTTTCCCACATGGAGAAGCAGGTTGGCAACCAAAATTAACCCTTCCCAGTTACCCAAATGCTAAAGCCAGAATCCGAAATAATGTTTCTATGCTTGAATTTAAAGTAGCTCAAATTGCCATTCAAGATGAATTTAATCCAATTTTATGTGGTGGAAAACTAACACAACAATGGATTATTGATTAATATTTGCAAGTTGAGGCAAATAATTTAAACTTTATAAAATATCAACAAGATAAACTACGTGTAGAACAATATTGTGGACTCATGGACTATGTTGCTGACGTGGCTACAAGCAGAGACATGACAGCTGGCAAAGCCATCATTTTACCATCTTCCTTTCAAGGATCTCCTCGAAATATGAGAGAAAGATACATTGATGCTATGGCTATTGTGACAAAATTTGGAAAACCAGATTTATTTGTGACATTTACATGTAATCTACAATGGCCAGAAATTAATCAAAATCTACTTCTTGGACAAAGTGCTTCAGATCGACCAGATTTACTGGCCAGAGTTTTTAATATCAAATTAAATTAATTAATACGTGACTTTACTATAAATCAGTTATTTGGCAAATGTCTTGCTTATGTATATACCATTGAATTTCAAAAAAGAGGCCTTCCACATGCACATCTTCTCATAATACTTCAAGAGAAAGATAAATTAGATACTTCAGACAAAGTGGATGCAGTCATAGTTGCTGAACTACCAGATCCAGAACTATATGGTAGACTATATGAGATTGTTACTCATCGCATGATTCATGGACCCTGTGGAGACCTTAATCCACAATCACCATGTATGGAAAATAATAAATGTTCAAAAGATTTTCCAAAAGATTATAGAGACAAAACATATGCAAATTGTGATGGATATCCACTTTATAAAAGAAGAGAAGGAGATAGTGCCATTATTCGTGGAAAAAAAGTGGACAATACATATGTAGTACCCTACAATCCACATTAACTCATGAAGTACAACGCCCACATCAACGTAGAAGCCTGCACTTCCATCAAATCCATTAAATATGTCTACAAATATATTTACAAAGGCTATGATGCAGCTACTGTAGTCGTGAAAAGTGCAGACAACCCTGAATGTAGTGAGTTAGTACATGATGAACTTGCATCTCATGTAGATGCTCGCTATGTCAGTGCACCAGAAGCTATGTGGCAGCTTTTAAAATTTGAAATGCATGATAGATCACATGCAGTATATATATTAGCAGTACATTTGCCACAACGACATTTAGTCTATTTCCATGCTGGAAATCAAATGAATGCATTGGCCCAAAGTGAAGATCGTCACACTACACTAACTGCATGGTTTGCATTGAATTCAAATGATGCTCAAGCAACACAATACTTATATATTTAAATTCCATATTTCCTTATGTTTTTGTGAATGGATTATGGAGACCAAGAAAAACCAGAGGCAATAAAATAATTCCACGAATTTACACAGTCAGTCCAAGAGATGTTGAACGTTTTTGCTTACGGATATTACTTTTAAATGTTCCAGGAGCACAAAGTTTTGAACAATTAAGAACTGTTAATGACATTGTATATGAATCCTTCCATTTAGCTGCAAGACATAGAAACTTACTCGCTGATGATACAGAGTGGGAAAGATGTTTAGAAGAAGCAGCACAATGTCAAATGCCATGACAGATGAGAGAACAATTTGCTTTTATTTGTATCTTCTCAAATGCTCCAAATGCATTAGCTTTGTGGGAGACTTTTAAAAGTAATATGGCTGAAGACTTTATGCGACGATACAATGAACCCATTGCACACTTAAAAGCGTAAAGGACAAATAGCAATGGCGTTTGCCACTACTGGAATTGCTGCACTTTTATTAGAAGGTGGAAGAACTGTTCATAGTGGATTTAAACTGCCAGTGCCTATTTTAGAAAATTCTGTGTCAGATATTCGCATGACATCCTTACAAGCAAAGAAATTTAAGAAATGTAAATTAATTATAATAGATGAGGCCACAATGATGTCATGCTATGCCCTCCAATGTATTGACCGTTTACTTTGTGAAGTCATGGATAATATTTTTCCATTTGGTGGAAAGGTAATGTTGTTGGGTGGTGATTTTAGACAAACATTACCTGTCGTTGTACATGGAAATCGAACTGACATTATCGAAACCTGTATCAAGTCAAGCACAGTATGGAAACATTTTACCCATCTTCAACTGCAACAAAATATGAGATCAGAAGGACAAAATGAATTCAATGATTGGCTTATTAAAATTGGAGAAGGCAGAACAGAAAAAATACTACATTTAGCTGACGACACTGTAGAGATCCCACCTCAGATGATTTGTCAACAAGATATTATATCGGCTATATTTGAAGGGAGCATCAATAACGAAGAATATTCCGAGCTTGCCAACCAAGTCATACTGACGTGTAAAAATAAAGATGCATTATTCCTCAATAATGAAATCTTAAAAAAAATTAATGCACCACAAAGAAATTATCACAGTGCTGATTCTGTACTTGCTGATGACAATGAAAGTCAGGCTAACTTTTCGACTGAATTCATAAACTCTCTAACTCCTTCTGGAATGCCACCACATATTTTGCAGCTAAAGAAAGGTGCAATTATCATGTTACTGCGAAATATGAACCCCAAAAAAGGCCTATGCAATGGCACAAGATTAATTGTTCAACAATTAAGGGACCATTTTATAGATGCTGAAATTTTAACTGGGACCCATAAAGGAGAGAGAGTTTTCATACCAAGAATAGATTTAGCACCAAGTGAAAGTAGTCTCCCTTTTACACTTCAAAGAAGACAATTTCCCATTATTATGGCATTTGCCATGACCATTAATAAATCACAAGGTCAAACTTTCAAATCTGTGGGTATTTTTTTGGAAGAACCAGTATTTGCACATGGTCAATTGTACGTTGCATTGTCACGGTGCAAAAATCCACAGGCTATTAAAGTTTACATTGAAAAAAATGAAAGTCACGGTGATTTATTAGAAGATGGACGTATTTTTACTAAAAACATTGTCTACTATGAAGTACTATAACTTTGCAGGATACAAACTAAAGCCATGCAAACATTTTTGAAAAGCATTCAAAAATACATAACAATTTGTTGTTTAATTCAGTCATAATTAATGGAAGTAATGTTTATGGATAATTCGCCTCACAAAATACTTGCCTTGCATTTTTAAGAAAAATTATGTTACAATGTTAACTCACTGTGTTAACGTTTCTAATGTTACAAGTTTAAAAACAATATTTATAAGTTATTTCATCAAACAGATTATAAAATTCATGTTAAGAGCTCAAGCACCTTTTAAGTCACAATGTAAATATTGTCTGTTATCTTAAGATTACTACCTACATTAATGTTTATCGACAGTTTATGTGATCAGTAAGTAATTACTTCCATTTGGTACGTTTTAATAAGAGTTTTTACTGTATGCCTTCCTATACATTCAATGTATATTCAAATTAACCATTATTCTGATACAAATTGCATGTTAATACTTATTAATTTAAAGTTCAACTGTTTTTACATTCAAATCTTAATACTTTTAATACAAAATTAAGTTACAAAATGTATTCACTGTGTTCCTGTTTATAATGTTCAAAATTATACAAATATTTTGTCAACTTCCAAAGTTACATAAAAAATAAAGATCAAGTTTAAAAATATATACTTTGAACGTTATTGTTTACATATATTTTAAAATTCATTTTAAAATTAGGGACGTTTCAACAAGGCTTTTTCATTTTTGCTTTCCTCTGAAATCAATGTATATTAAAGTGAACAATTATTCAGATACAAATTTCATGTTAAAAAAAACATTAAATCAACATTTTACAAAAATACACGTTCATATCACAATACCTACAAGAGTCAAATATATATATAAATAACTAAACAACTTGACAAACATATACATCACATTGCTGTCATTTTTTGACGGGCAAGTCGCTAGTATATATAGCATACACAAAATGTATTTCAGTAGTCCACAAGGCAAAACCCAAGGATATTTGTGAAAAACATGTTTGACCTATGTGCAGAGATAACAAGTAAGAGTTTTTTTGCGGATCTATTGTGACATGTCAGGCATGGCTAACACGTGCAAACTGCATGTTTCATTTTATTGGATTTCATAATATAAATAATCTTTATTGGCTGTTGGTAGGAATGTGTCACTATTCTAGAAGGTAGAATGGGTTATACCGTGTTCTTTATGTAATTCACTATAAAAAGCTATGTTTTTTTGTCAGTCAGTAGCAGACATTTTTTGGATGCTTCTCTGTTGCTGACCCACGCTTGTCCAATAAAATCTGACAATAAGAAAATAATCAGAGGCCTCTGTTTTTTGGTATCGTGACTGGGTTTTGGAGTAGAATGCGGGTTTTGTGGATATGTTTTTCTCTAACACTGACTATGTAGTGCATGGAAGCCTGCCAGGAAAGTATGAGTGGTTGGGTATAGAATAGGGAAAGAGGACTTGAATGCCATATATATGTATATAAACTAAAACATGTAAACCCTGTGTTTATTTTTTTTCTTTCCAAAAATATTTGCCCATTATCAAATTTATTTAAAATACTATACAGAAAGCATGTGACCACAGTGGTTCTCTAAGTGTGCATACGTTAATAAATTTATAACATCTAGGGATTCTACAATTTGTAATTTACTATTTTGCATATAAATCATAAAATTAGTAATGATTGTAATAACAAGCAATTATAACGTTTTTAAACTCATAGTTTGGGGGAGGGACTAGATAGAAGTATTGGGGTAAAAAGGGGAGAGAGAGAAAGGGATGAATTATCTACCCAAGGGGTGAGGAGAAGGGGGGAGGGTTACAAAAGACAGTAGGGAGGTATTACTAGGTGACTCAAATAAAAATTGGACTTAAAAGGCATAACTGAAACATGGTGAGATAAATCTCATGACTGAACAGTTAATTTGGATGGTTATAACTTATTTAGGAAAGAAAGATAGGGGTAATGATAGAAAAGGAGGAGGGATTTGTCTGTATGTTAAGCCTGGTTTTAAACCTGTATTCAGAGAAGATACTTATAGTGGAACTAGCGGCAACATTGAATCTTTGTGGGTTGAGTGAAATAGTGGAGGAGCTAATTCTAAACGCATATTTGTAGGAATATGCTAAAAAAAAACAAATATAATTGAGGGTGATGAACTGCAACTATTGCTGCAGATAAATAATGCAGCTAAGCATGGGCAAGTTCTCATAATGGGAGATTTTAAGTACCCTGAAATAAACTGGATAAATGAGACCAGCAGTTCAGCTAAAGGGAGCAGGTTTGTGAGTGCACTCAGTTATCATTATTTGACCCATGTTATACAAGAACCTACTAGAAATGAGGCTATCTTGGATTTAGTCATCACAAGTAATATTGATATAATATCAAATGTTAAAATAGTGGAACCCTTGAGGAACAGTGATCACAGCACAGTCTCATTTGAGATTGAATACAAAAATGTAATTATACAAGAAGGAGGGAACAGAGGCAGCTTTACATGAATATCAACAAGGAATTTCAACAAGGTTGCAAAAGGGATATTAAACTGGCTAAAATAGAAAACGAGAAGTCAGTTGCAAAGGAAAGTAAGACTAACCCTAAAATATTTTTTAAATATATTAATGGGAAGAAGGCGAGGAAGGAAGCTATAGGAACATTACAATGGGACACAGGCCGTCTGATAATTAGTGACCAGGAAAAGGCAGATGAGCTAAATAGGCTATTTTCTTCGGTATATATAAGGGAGGTACCAGTGGTTGGGACACTACAACAAAATGAGGCTACACTACCATCACTAAATAATTGGTTAACGCAGGAAGAAATCTAAAAGAGGTTGGAAATATAAATGTTAATAAAGCCCCAGGTCCTGATGGAATACATCCAATGGTACTGAGGGAACTCAGTTCGGTAATAGCCAAAACATTATATCTAATTTTTCAAGACTCACTCACCACAGGGTCGCAACCAGATGACTGGAGAAAAGTAGATGTGATACCAATATTTAAGAAGGGAGCAATAGCAAATCCAGGGAATTATAGACCTGTAAGCCTCACATCTGTAGCTGGGAAGATTTTAGAAGGGTTAATAAGGGACAGTATGCAAGAATATGTCTATTTGAACAAGATCCTAAGTAGGAGTCAACACGGATTTATGAAAGATAGGTCATGTCAGACCAATCTAATTAGTTTCTATGAGGAGGTAAAGAGGAATTTGGATCAGGGCAACTTGGTGGATGTAGTCATTTTGGATTTTGCAAAGGCTTTTGATACAGTGCTTCATGGGAGACTATTGAACAAACTAAGGGATACAGGAATTGCAGTAAATATCTGCTCATGGATCGAGAGCTTGCTAAAAGACAGGAAGCAAAGGGTTGTTCTAAATTGAACATACTCCGATTGGACTAATGTGGTAAGTGTGGTTCCTCAAGGTTCAGTATTAGGTCCTCTCATTTTTAACATATCTATTAATGACGTAGAAGTAGGACTCGAAAGTAGTGTCTCTACTTTTGCTGATGACACTAAGTTGTGCAAGGTAATTATATCAGATAATTATGTACTTTCCCTACAAAGGGATTTACATCAATTAAAGAAATGGGTGGCTAAATGGCAGATGAGATTTAACACAAATAAATGTAAGATTATGCATTTGGGAAGGAAAAATAGCCATGCAATTTATAATCTTAATGAAGCAAATCTAGGGGTATTTGATATTGAAAGCGATTTGGGAGTACTTGTAGACAACCACCTAGGTAGCAGTGCTCAATGCCAAGCATCAGCTGCAAAGGCAAGTAACATATTAACATGTATTAAGAAGGGTATAGAAGCAAGGGAAGCAAAAATAATTCTGTCACTGTACAAATCCCTAATATGCCCTCAATTTGGAATATGGAGTACAATTTTGGGCACCACTTCATAAAAATATAATTTTAGAGCTGGAAAAAGTACAGTGAAGGGCAACAAAACTAATAAGGGGAATGGAGGCGCTAAGTTATGAAGAAAGACTAACCAAATTAAACGTATTTTCCCTAGAAAAAGGCGTCTACAAGGGGATATAATTACCTTATTTAAATACATCCAGGGTCAATATAAGGCTTTGTCAAGTGAACTTTTTGTGCCAAGAGGTTTTCAACGGACAAGAGGACATCCCTTGAGGTTAGAGGAAAAAAAGGTTTCACCTTAAAGAAAGAAAAGGGTTCTTCACAGTCAAGGTGGTTAAACTGTGGAATTGTCTAACAAAGGAGGTGGTGACAGTGAATTTGATAGATAACTTTAAAAAGGGGTTAGATATATTTTTGAATAAAGGGGGCTTTAAAGGTTATCCTAGGTAACTAGCAAAGGAATATTGATCCAGGAAGAAATTTGATAGCCAGTCTCAGGGTCAGGAAGGAATTTTGCTTTTTTCCCCCGTATGAGACAATTGGCAAAGCTTCAATGTGTTTTTTTTCTATTTGCTTTCCTCTGGATCAATTAACAATTATTAACAAATAATCCACATATTAAAAGGATCAGAAGAGATCCAAAAAGGTTGAACTTGATGGACTAACAGTCTTTATTCAACCTCAAATACTATGTAACTATGTAACTATGTAACTATGTAATACTATATATATATATATATATATATATATATATATATATATATATACAGGGAGTGCAGAATTATTAGGCAAATGAGTATTTTGACCACATCATCCTCTTTATGCATGTTGTCTTACTCCAAGCTGTATAGGCTCGAAAGCCTACTACCAATTAAGCATATTAGGTGATGTGCATCTCTGTAATGAGAAGGGGTGTGGTCTAATGACATCAACACCCTATATCAGGTGTGCATAATTATTAGGCAACTTCCTTTCCTTTGGCAAAATGGGTCAAAAGAAGGACTTGACAGGCTCAGAAAAGTCAAAAATATTGAGATATCTTGCAGAGGGATGCAGCACTCTTAAAATTACAAAGCTTCTGAAGCGTGATCATCGAACAATCAAGCGTTTCATTCAAAATAGTCAACAGGGTCGCAAGAAGCGTGTGGAAAAACCAAGGCGCAAAATAACTGCCCATGAACTGAGAAAAGTCAAGCGTGCAGCTGCCACGATGCCACTTGCCACCAGTTTGGCCATATTTCAGAGCTGCAACATCACTGGAGTGCCCAAAAGCACAGGGTGTGCAATACTCAGAGACATGGCCAAGGTAAGAAAGGCTGAAAGACGACCACCACTGAACAAGACACACAAGCTGAAACGTCAAGACTGGGCCAAGAAATATCTCAAGACAGATTTTTCTAAGGTTTTATGGACTGATGAAATGAGAGTGAGTCTTGATGGGCCAGATGGATGGGCCCGTGGCTGGATTGGTAAAGGGCAGAGAGCTCCAGTCCGACTCAGACGCCAGCAAGGTGGAGGTGGAGTACTGGTTTGGGCTGGTATCATCAAAGATGAGCTTGTGGGGCCTTTTCGGGTTGAGGATGGAGTCAAGATCAACTCCCAGTCCTACTGCCAGTTCCTGGAAGACACCTTCTTCAAGCAGTGGTACAGGAAGAAGTCTGCATCCTTCAAGAAAAACATGATTTTCATGCAGGACAATGCTCCATCACACGCGTCCAAGTACTCCACAGCGTGGCTGGCAAGAAAGGGTATAAAAGAAGAAAATCTAATGACATGGCCTCCTTGTTCACCTGATCTGAACCCCATTGAGAACCTGTGGTCCATCATCAAATGTGTGATTTACAAGGAGGGAAAACAGTACACCTCTCTGAACAGTGTCTGGGAGGCTGTGGTTGCTGCTGCACGCAATGTTGATGGTGAACAGATCAAAACACTGACAGAATCCATGGATGGCAGGCTTTTGAGTGTCCTTGCAAAGAAAGGTGGCTATATTGGTCACTGATTTGTTTTTGTTTTGTTTTTGAATGTCAAAAATGTATATTTGTGAATGTTGAGATGTTATATTGGTTTCACTGGTAAAAATAAATAATTGAAATGGGTATATATTTGTTTTTTGTTAAGTTGCCTAATAATTATGCACAGTAATAGTCACCTGCACACACAGATATGCCCCTAAAATAGCTAAAACTAAAAACAAACTAAAACCTACTTCCAAAAATATTCAGCTTTGATATTAATGAGTTTTTTGGGTTCATTGAGAACATGGTTGTTGTTGTTGTTCAATAATAAAATTAATCCTCAAAAATACAACTTGCCTAATAATTCTGCACTCCCTGTATATATATGTATATATATATATATATATATATATATATATATATATATATATATATATATATAAACTCTTTTACCATTATGATATATGAAATTAGGTTCAGGAAGAGTCAAAACTATCGAATTTAACAGAAAAGAGAACACATTCAACATATCTGACATTTAGCTCCTGGATTTAGGCTTTTTGTAAGGAAAGGGCCATTAATGTATTTCTAGAAAACTTTTTACCTTTTATCATGTTTTGTCCCCTTCCGGAATGCTAACTTGTTGTGGTGAAGGGGCTTGTGTACCTCAATGAGGCTGTAAGTTATACCAAGTAGTGTCACCCAAGTTGGACAGGTCATAGCAAAGAGATCAGACTAATCGAGGTCCACTGGAGAAGGAATTGGCAACACACTCCAGTGCCTTTTGAAAAAAAATAACATATGGATAAGAACAACCAGAAACATAGAGAATTGTGCCTGGTGTGCTGTGTCCATATGGTCACTGAGAGTCGGACACGACTGAACAACAACATTTTTTCCATGTATGTGAATTTTTGAAGACTTGGAGATTTATGTTTCTCTTTATAAGCACAATGTGAAAAGCTTAACCGGTCTTTAACTTAATTAATCACTGACTATTTGGCTGTGTCAATTACTTTATAATTGAGAATATTACTATAAATTTCTGTTTGCTGAAAAGCTGAAGATTTTTAATGAGTTGTATCTTACAAGTTCTAAAATTAGTAAACATTTCCTATTCTACCTTAATTTAACCCTCTAAGTGACTAGGACGAAGTAAGCTTTTTTTTGTTGTTGTAGAAAAGCCACTTCATCCCTGGCAAGGACAAGCTCAGATGGTCCTCACCACTAAAAGGGGCTGTGTGAGGATCCTATATTAAAAAAAAAAATGCTTTTTCTGATCATCCACTAAAGTGATCAGACATATTATTTATTTATTTATATATTTTTTATTATACCAGCCCAGTTGTCTAGTTGTAACTTATCACTGATGTATAATGGATTGTAGTGTGTATGACAACAGATGTACCAGGGCTAAAGTAATAAAAATATATATATATATAATGCCATAGTTATATATTTACATTGTTGCATACTAATTGAGGTTAAAAAAAACTCAAATAGTCCATTAAGTTCAACCATTTTAGATCTCCCTCAAACAGAAATAAACCCATTGAAATTTTGCCAATTGCCTCAAAAGGGGAAAAATAACATTTTTTCCTGACCCCAGATCCTTGCAATTGGGTTCCTCCTGGATAAATACTCCCTCTCTAATTATCCAGGATAACTCTGAATGCCATTTTTATTCAAAAATATATCTAATCCCTTTATAAGGTTATCTCTCTAATCTGCTGTCACCACTTCCTTTGGTAGAGAATTCCACAGTTTAACCATCCTTACTGTGAAGAACCACTTTCTTTCTTCAAGGTGGAATCTTTGTACTCTGTACTTTTTCCAGCTCTAAATGTCCTTTTTTTATTAAGTGGTGCCCAAAATGTTACTCCGTATTCCAAATGAGGGCATACTAGGGATTTATATAGTGGCAGAATTATTTTTGCTTCCCTTGCTTCTATACCCTTCTTAATACATGCTAATATGTTACTTACCTTTGCAGCTGCTGCTTGGCATTGAGCACTATTACCTAGGTGTTTGTCCACAAGCACTCCCAAATCCATTTGAATATCTGATACCCCTAGATTTGCTCCATTAAGATTATAAATTGCATTTCTATTTTTCTTTCAGAAATGCTTAAGTTTAAATTTATTCATATTAAATCTCATCTGTCATTAAGCGGCCCATTTCTCTAATTTATGAAAGTACATAATTTTCTGATTTAATTACCTTGCAAAAATTAGTGTCATCAGCAAAAATGTAAACAATACTTTGCAGTCCCACTTTGTCATTAATAAATATGTTAAAAAGTAGAGGACTTAATATTGAACCCTTAGGAACCCCACTTACCACATTACTCTAATATGGGTATGTTCCATTTACAATAACCCTTTGCTTCCTGTATTTTAGCCAATCCATGAGCAGATATTTACTGCAATTCCTGTATCCATTAGTTTGCACAATAGTCTTCCATCTGGCACTGTATCAAAAGACTTTGCAAAATCCAAAAAGACTACATCCACAGAGTTGCCTTGATCCAAGTTCCTACTAACCTCCTCATAGAAATGAGTTATATTTGTTTGACATGATCGATCCCTCAAAAATCTGTGTTGACTTCTACTTATAATCTTGTTCAAATAGACATATTCTTGTATAGTATCCCTTATTAACCTTTCTTAAAGCTTTCCATTACAGAAGTGAAGCTTGCAGGTATATAATTCCCTGGATTTGTTCTCGCACCCTTCTTATATCTAGGTATCACATCTGCTTTTCTCTAGGTTTTGGAGAAAGCACTCCAATAATGTACTGTTTTCATTTATTGTTTTCTTTTTCATTGATATTGTACAACTTATTTTATAGTTTGCATATACTGATTACATATGGTTCCATTGCTAATTCATGTTAATTAATCTTCCCAATTGGTACTTTAATATTTACTTGAATAATATTATATTGTTATGGATTGGGATCCGTACAAAATGCATAACCATATTCTTGCACATGCTTATATATCTTATCTTTGCAGTATTATTGTATAACCAAAGCTTTATTAATAAATGCTGAATCATTGGGTACTCTAAGATGGAGAATTTGTTACTTCCGCATACATGATGCCGGCGGCACTACTTCCGGTCTAGTAAGGATGACGACAGCTACCACACATTGGACACTAAGAAGGAGAGCGCCATCTTTCCTTTGTCTCAACATCTGAACCAATGGGAAGATAGACTCATCCCCTGTGGGATGAGACCTGGAGACTCCCTAAGCTCCTGACCCAATACATGCCCAAGGTCCCGTAAAAGCGGACATCTCAGAACCAATTAATTGCTTTATTAACCTGATGTTTTGCTTAATTGTAACTTTTGATCTGATTATTAAAAACAATATAAATGACGGCTGACGTAATAAAAGGAGGTGAGAGAAAGCTTTATACCAGAACTCTGTGTTGGTGTATTATTTCTCTAAGGTGTGCACACTATCTATATATACATATATATTGGTAATTTGGCCAGGGACAGATATCTCTGAGAAACACTTTTGTTATTCCCGAAACAAAATGGCGCCCGAACAGGGACTTGAGGTTTATCCAAACCGCAGCGGACAAGAGGAGTTCGGACTGACTTCACAGGAACAGGCGGAGCCTGATCACCTCCGGTACACGGTAAGGACATGATTAGTACCTTATCCACGTAGACCTGTTCCTGGGACTCGGCCCGTTGTCCAGTACCGCTGTAGGGGGCGGTTACAAAGTACAGGTAATAGATTGCCTCAAGTCCATTGTGAATCCTGTACAAGAGATAGTGATATCTGTCGCCTGTGTGTGTCTGCTGGTAGCGAGATTGAGTGATTGTGATTTCTTAGATATCGTGATTCGGGGGGCATACACGTGTATGTGTGACAGGATGGGGGGAGAGACGAATCGTGCAGAGAGTACACATAACCCGCAGAAGTTGCACATACAGGCGTACATATACGTGGTCCGGGGATTGAGATTGCTTTGCATACTTGCCTGGGAAGGGTCTATGTACGCTGGATAGATGAATATCTTTTCGGGGTCATGATGGTCATGCCTTGGTAGCGTGGTAACCCCGAGAGACGTCTATCGTTCACTACGGGTGATTAAACGTGTATGTGGGACACAGACTTCAGTGGCAGATTGATAGTGTTGTCAGCACAATAAGCCCTGGGGGTGTCGGTTTTGTGAAGCACATAGTTGTGCAAGATCCCGAATTCACATGTCTCTGAATCAAAAGTTTTCTTCAGAAAAGATTTGATGATTAGGATGTTATATGCTATGTCACTGCTGGTTATTAATGCATGATGATATGAAATGTGATATGATTATGACTTGTTGATTCACATGTTTCTGTCCACTATTCTTCTTGCTGTCCCTTGCCAGCAGTGAGTGGTTACGCACTGCAAAGTTATAGTCCCCGGAGGGCGGTAACAACGGTTTGAGTTTAGACAAGAAGTACGGAGTAATCTTTCGTAGCAGTTGAACAAATCAGACTTTCTCTTTCTAATAGCTGGACACTCCTTCTCTCTCTCACTCTCTCTCTCTCTCTCACTCTCTCCTTCCCTCTGCGTTATTACCTCATTAAACCCTTGTTACTAAATACGTGTTTGCTTCACATAGAGATATGGGGCAGAATCAAGCTAAATTGAGTGAGGGCATGTTAGCCCGAGATATAGTCAAGAAAAGGGGAGGTGAGGCTGCGGTAAACCGATGCAAAAAGATGTTTAAAGTGTGTGGGATTACTAATGTCGTAGGAGGACATTTGAGAGCAGAAGAGTGGCGCAGAGTCTTGAGAGACAATAAAGTGCAGTTGCAAGATTGTGGTTTGTTGCCGAGTGCAGAGACGTGGTACAGAGTGGCTAAAGCGATTGCACAGGAGGGTTGGACAGAGAGAGAGTTTGAAATGAAGTGACGGAAAATGTATGTGTATCATACTCCATGTGAAATGGCCAGCTCCCCGAATTCGCCCGTTGTCCCCTCCTCAACACAAGCACCCTATCACCTTAACGCACCACAACCACTACATACTGCCGAACAAAGCCATTCCATCCAGCCACAACCCAAAGATGGCGCCCACACACACTCGAAGGAGGAGCCACACTCACCCCCGAACACTACCCATCATGACATGATGTCACTTGTTACATCACCCATCCAAGGGGCTCCGCTCATCACACCTTCCGCCCCAATGGCACATCCCATCTCCCTGTATCCAATACTGACTTCAAATGAAACTCTGTATTCTCCATATCCGATATTTCCAGCTATAGAAGCACCAATTGCTATAGAAGATTCAACCGGAGATGAAAGACCCCATAGTGTACATAGTGCATACAGCTTGGCTGTAAGCTCACAGTTCGCCCCCCTCCCCAATCCTAAGACACCACTAGATGTACAAACTCAGTCCATACATCATCATCAACCTGATAGTTCAGAAGAGGGAGATGACGATAACAGGGGAGGAGAGGGGGCGGAAGAATGGAAAGATAGGAGAAACAACCCAAGACTGAAGTCTAGGAGGAGGAATAAGAAAAAGGGTCAGGGAAATCGAATGTACTTTGCATTGACCCCGACACAAGCCACCTCCCTTATAAACACATTGCCCGACCCCGAAAAACAACCTATGCCTTTCTATAGGATGATGGCACAGATCCAAAAAACTTACTCTGCAGCTTGGGAGGACCTAGTTAGTTTGTGTGAAATAAAAGCAGGAGATTCATAGTGGCCTATTATGCAGAATGCAATAGATCCATATGGTATAAATCGTCCAAAGCATGACTTTTCATCGGGTGTACAGTTCTGTGACCTGTTAAGATATTGGGCAAAAGACAAGATATCAAACAGGAGAAAGAAGAATCGGTAGAAAAGTTTCACGCACGACTCACACAAGTATTTACAGATCTTGGTTTCAGCCCACATAATAAAACACACACGCAGCTTTTGAGTACAGCTTTCATGCTGGGATTGCAGAAAACACTTCAGAAGGGCCTCTTGACGTCCAGACCAGAATACAGAGTGTTACCTTTTAGACACCTTACTGCTGGTTGCTAAAGGGCTAGAGACAGCGGCTAAACAACCTGCACCATCAGCGTCTAAAAAGACTGCTGTACTTATGGTGAACTCTGAAGAGTCACCACGGAGAGAAACAATACAGTGTTTCAATTGTGGGAAACCAGGACACCTTAGCAAGACTTGCAAAGCACCCAGAAAGCCGAGACCTAGACAGCAGGAAGATGATACTAATGCAGCGCCTGTCCTTTAACCTACAGCATAGGACAGGGGTGAGCCTGTGCCAGTGTCCCCTATTCTGGCAGTTTCTTCAGGGGATGGCGAAGTAGGGCCTCGAGCTATTGTAACATTACCAATAGAAGGAACTCCCACAACCTTCCTAATAGACACAGGTGCAGCCAGAAGCGTCCTAAGAAAGCAAGATCTGCCTGATATATCTTACCTGTCTGACACTGATGTGGCTTGTGTAGGAGTAGATGGTGTCCCCATCTCCAACCATTTAACACAACCTATGCAAATAGGCCCATTTCCAGACCTGCTTGCAAGATTTGTAGTATCATCTACATGCCCTATAAACTTGTTAGGAGCAGATGTGCTTTCCCGACTGCAAGCATCCATCTCATTTACCCCGGACGGAACTGTACAGGTATCTTCACCTCTACAAGTCACTAACACGTGGGCACTCTGTTCACTGCCCATATTACTACACATAGATGCCAATAGCATCTCTAATACGGGGCCAGCTGATATATTGGACAAGATTCCAGCAACACTCTGGTCACAAGGACCAGAAGATATTGGACATCTGAAGGTGCCACCAGTCATAGTAAAGTTAAAACCCGGAGCAGAGTTACCACGAAAGCCACAGTATTTTCTGAAGCCAGCACAAATAGATGCGATCTCTCAGCAGATAGAGAGATTAGTGCAGCAAGGGGCGTTGGTCCCGTGTACGTCACCATGCAACACGCCCCTCTTCCCAGTAAAGAAGAAATCCAAAAAGGGAGAGCCAGTAAAATATCGTATGGTGCAAGATTTGCGAGCAGTCAATGAAGCAACCATATTGGATACTCCAATAGTGTCAAATCCAAACACTCTCCTTTCTGGAATACCTCCAACAGCTGCATACTTTACAGTAGTGTATTTAGCAAATGCTTTCTTCAGTATTCCCCTTGATCCTTCTTGCCAGTATTTGTTCGCTTTCACACATGATCATAACCAATACAAATGGACTGTAATGCCTCAAGGAGCACAAATTTAACCCAGCCAGTTTGCCAAAGCTATGAGCCATATCCTAGATTATTGGCAAACAGAGAATACTGGCATTACATTACTGCAGTATCTTGATGATCTCTTGCTGTGTGCCGAAGATCTTCCCACAGCTACGAGAACCTCGGAAAACGTGCTAAGACATTTAGCAGAACAAGGATGCAAAGTATCCAAAGAAAAGCTGCAACGGTGTAAAGAGACTGTCATATTCCTAAGACACTGCCTGTCAAAGGGTTTGCGTCATCTTACACGCGCCCGTGTACAAGCAATAGAGGACTTGTCAGTCCCAGAAGGACACAGACCCTACACGCTTTCCTAGGCCTTATATCTTACTGTAGAGCATGGATTCCAGAAGCATCCCTTCTAATGCAACCCTTGTATGATGTGTTGAAGACTGAGCCATATGAGATGATACAGATAGCCCTGTGTAACTTCTACACACTGAAGAAGGCTATATCATCAGCACCAGCACTACGATTACCAAACTATGATCTCCCATTCAAGCTGTTTGTATCTGAAAGAGAAGGACACGCAATGGGAGTCCTGACACAATCCCATGGAATCAGACAACGGCCTATTGGCTATTTCTCATGTCAATTGGATGCTGTGGCAAGAGGAGGACCATCTTGCCTCAGAGCAGCATTGGCAGCACATGCCTTACTAGACAAAACAAGTGACATAGTTCTTGGTTATCCTCTAATAGTTCTGGCACCACATGACATTGCAGCCATCATACAGCAGACTCAACCTAAGCACATGACTACAGCCAGACACCTTCCGTCTGCAATGTTCCCTCCTCCTACCAGACAACGTTACTTTACAGAGATGCTATGTACTCAATCCAGCCACTCTCTTGCCATTTCCTGAGGGGGGAGATGAGGAAGATGGATACTTTTGGTACAGCCTGATTTTGAATCCAGAATCAGGAATAACCAATCTATATGTAAAAAGACGTCTATTGGAAGGGGGAAACAGCCAGAAGCTTACAGATCAGACACAAGACCCTTTATATTGCACGCTATGGAATAAACAATCTCCAGGCCGAGATTTCCAATATGAATCAAGTCTCACTGAATTGAAGCAGGTCACCTTAATACTAAAGACATTATACAGCAATGCAGCAGGTGATAGTGCATTTACGGTGGAACTCCCACCAGAAGTAGAAATGCTTTACAAACACTGGGATACAGAAACTCCACATGTTGCACTATCAAAGTTTGCACCAGATGGATGGAAAACATTGGGAGCTGCATTAAAATGGTGGGAATCTGCAGAGGAAGAGGAGTTAGAAGAAGAAGGAGTAGAAAAGAAAACTCTTGACTGGCAAGCAAATAGCACTCCCAGTACACAAGCCAGAGACCCATATGTAGTCCCAGGACTCATAAATCCGCCTCATGACTGTCTTCAACAAATGGAAATGGAGACCTTACACCTTGCAAATGTAAAGGAACTTGCCCTGACAGACCCAGACATCACTCTGTATGTGGATGGATCAAGGTATGCTGATGAGAATGGAAAATATCACACAGGATATGCTGTGGCTACGGAAAAAGATGTGATACGAGCCTTCTCACTACCTCCCTCCATGTCAGCACAAGAGGCAGAATTGATTGCATTGACTAAAGCTTGTGAGGTTGCGACAGGAGTCCGGGTCAATATCTATACAGACTCAAGGTATGCTCTGGGAGTCACTCAAGACTTTGGGGTAATTTGGAGAGCCAGAGGATTCATGACAGCCGCAGGTACTCAGTGAAGCATGGTAAAGCCATCCGTGAACTGTTAGAAGCTCTAACGCTTCCGAAGGAAGTAGCCATACTGAAAGTAAAGGCACATGGGAAGCTAAATTCGGAGGAAGCACGAGGGAACCATCTAGCAGATCAGACGGCTAAGCACGCGGCAATGTCAACACAGGAAATGGAAACAAGAGAGGTGGATGGAGGAATAAACATCTACACAATGCAAACTTTGCCAACAGACTTAACATTGCTCAAAGAATTGCAGAAGACGGCAGGTCCAGAAGAAGTGAACAAATGGAAAGCCAAGGGAGCAGCCCTGAAAGATGGACTATATGTTGACAATCTGAGATTGTGTTTGCCAAGAAGCTTGTACCCAGCAACAGTATAATGGGCACATGGACCAGCACGCCTGTCCAAGACTCTCATGAATGCTTTAATAAACAAGTATTACATGGCCCCAGGCATCACTACTCTGACAAACACTTACTGTAAATCATGCAGTATTTGTGCCAAGTGTAACGCAGGCCGCACTGAGAAACCACTACAGAGACATTTGGTGAAATCATTGAATCCATTCCAGAGAATACAAATCGATCATATTCAGATGCCAAAGAGTGGTCGTTATGAATATGCATTGGTCATCGTGGACATGTTCTCAGGATGGCCAGAGCCCTACCCAGTTACAAATATGACAGCAAAGACAACCGTGAAATGCCTGTTAACAGAGATCATTTGCAGATATGGCATTCCTGAAGTAATCGAAAGTGATCAGGGACCAGCTTTCACAGCAGTATTGGCCAAGGAAATATGGACAGCTCTAGGAGTAACCCTCTCCTTTCATACGCCTTACCATCCTGAAAGTAGTGGAAAGGTGGAACGTATGAATGGTACCTTGAAATCTAGGATGCTAAAAATGTCACAAGAGACTGGTATGCCATGGCCTGAAAGTCTTCCGATAGCCTTGTTCAGTGTCAGGTATACCCCTAGAGGGAAACATGCATTGTCCCCCCATGAAATCTTGTTTGGGTCTGCTCCTAGACTAGGGTGTTACTTTCCTCAGCAATTGCAACTTAAATCTGATGTACTTGTTGACAATGTAATTGCACTGTCCACCGCACTGACTAAAATCCATGCACAAGTGTTCTCTCCTATTCCAGATTCGGAAGCAATCACTGGTACTCATCAACTACTTCCTGGTGATTGGGTCCTAGTTAAGAGATTTGTGAGGAAAACCCCTTTGGAACCCAGATACGAAGGCCCATTCCAAGTACTGCTGATCACAGCTACCTCAGTTAAGCTGGAAGGGAAAGCTACTTGGGTCCACGCATCTCATTGCAAAAAAGTTCCTTCTCCTGACAATCAGGAACTAACACAATGAGTATAATTCAGTGGGTTGTCCTGTCTCTCATGGTAATTCCGAATATTGCTCAACAGGTAACCATTACAAAAAGTAAAGATGGTATCACATTTTGGAATAATTCACGTAATACACATGTTGCCACATACACCTTTGACTTCTGTGACATTGTTCCTTGCCCTTCAATCCCTGAACAATGTGATATATACAAGAGAGATATGTATATATGTGTCATTGATGAAACTGTTGGAAAAAACTGTGACACATGGAGAGCAGAGGGATGGGGCACTGGGACACTTTGGGGGTATAGACCTCAGTGCTGCAGATAAGAAAGATGACCAGGGTAGGTCCCTCCTTGACCGAATGACTCTAATAAAGACTGGTCGATGTCTGAATAGTGGAGTATCTGGTTCTGATATGCAACTGACTCTGACCATACAAAACCCTTGTCCCATGGATGCTGACACATACAGTATATACTGAGGGCTTGGACTAGAGGGCAGAGTGCCGAACTGAAGGGCAAGTTTAAGATAGCAGATCTATACAAACACCCATACTTACCTTTGGCATTGCGGTCATTGAAGTCAGGGCCCTAGATCATTGGAACAATGACAGCTACTGGTGACCCAACATATGAGGACACATTAGCTACTGAGACTGGATTCTCAGACCTTAATGTATGGTTAGAATGGATGAAATACAATGTACAAGAAAGTAATAAGACCAACTGTTATGTATGTGGCCATGCTAGACCTCACTTGGGTACTGTTCCACTTACTATACCTTCGCAAGAAGAGAAATGTTTTCTGAAACTGTTCAAAGGATATAGCCATACAGATGAGTGTGAACAATGGAAAAACACGTACCCTGTGATAAGCAATAAACCCCATCCAGGGAAAGGTATAACTATATACCCTGGAAACTATACGTGTTACAGGAGAAACGTTTCTCAGGGGTTCAATTTACAGGAGTTCCCTAGTGGATTTTGTCACACATACAGAGATGGTTCATCGACACTGCTAGTCAATCAGACCCAATCTTTAGGGGACATATATTGGTTATGTGGGGATATGAAACTGAGAGTAAGACTGTCAGGAGTATGGCGTGGGGAATGTACCTTGGCTAAAGCCATAATTCCGTTACACATTGTCCCAACCTAAAATGACAATTTACCTAATGACCCCCCCATGAGGTCCAGGAAAAGAAGGCAAACCATCATCTGAACCTCGAGAAAGTTTTGACCCACATGTATATATTGATACTATAGGAGTCCCAAGGGGGGTGCCCGACCAATTTAATGCCCGAAACCAGATAGCAGCAGGATTTGAATCACTGATACCAATGATTGGTGTAAATAAAAATGTCGCCTGGAATTATTATATCTATTATAATCAGCAGCGATTTGTTAACTACACTAAGGATGCCTTAAAAGGCATTGCAGAACAATTAGAGGCTACATCACACATGGCCTTCTGAATCGTATGGCATTAGACATGATTCTTGCAGAGAAAGGTGGAGTTTGCAAAATGCTCCCTGACACCAGTACATGTTGTATCTATATTCCCGATAACACAGGTCCAAATGGCAAGATCACATTAGCAATCCAGAAACTGGCTAACCTTGGGCAAGAATTGAAGGAAAACTCTGGCACTATAGATTATTGGGAATAATGGTTTGGTTGGATGAGTGGTTGGCAGAAAGTTTTATTGCAAATAGGGATGGCCATCTTTATTGTCATAATCTTGTTGGCCCTTCTCTTATGTTGCATTATTCCTTGCATACCCAGCTACCTTCTGAAAGCCATGGACAATGCTTCTCACACTTTTATTCATCAAGATCTAGACATGGGTCCCCATGGGCAGAATGAGGATTGTAAGACATCCCATCGTCTGATGCAGCTTTTAACCGACTCTAAGGAGAGTGTTCTCTGAGCTGAGTTACACTATATATGAGTCCTATGGTCCCTATCCAAGCCTAGCTACACTATTAGAATATTAGAGGCTCGTTAGGCTTCCCCATGCCGCATAGGTCATAGGGTAGGTGTGACGTCAGGTCATGGCAAGCCCGATCGAACGAAGATATGAACCTATGACTTACACACATGCATGCTTTCAACATCCGGAAATAGAAGACACAAAGAATAGTGCTTTGGAAGGACCATAGTTAAGACGTATCTATATATATAAGACAAGATACTTAGCTCTAGAAACCCGATACTAGATCAGGTTGTTATAATCATTAAACTTTGTTAAGACTTTTAAGTACTACGAATATAATATGCCATTTTAGGGGAGACTGCTATGGATTGGGATCCGTACAAAATGCATAACTATATTCTTGCACGTGCTTATATATCTTATCTTTGCAGTATTATCGTATAACCAAAGCTTTATTAATAAATGCTGAATCATTGGGCACTCTAAGATGGAGAATTTATTTAAATACTTCCGCATACAAGATGCCGGCGGCACTACTTCCGTAAGGATGACGACAGCTACCACACCTTGGACACTAAGAAGGAGAGCGCCATCTTTCCTTTGTCTCGACGTCTGAACCAATGGAAAGATAGACTCATCCCCTGTGGAGACTCCCTAAGCTCCTGACCCAATACATGCCCAAGGTCCCGTAAAAGCAGACATCTCAGAACCAATGAATTGCTTTAGTAACCTGATGTTTTGCATAATTGTAACTTTTGATCTGATTAGTAAAAACTATATAAATGACGGCTGACGTAATAAAAGGAGGCGAGAGAAAGCTTTATACCAGATCTCTGTGTTGGTGTATTATTTCTCTAAGGAGTGCACACTATCTATATATATATATATATATTGGTAATTTGGCCAGCGACAGATATCTCTGAGAAACACTTTTGTTATTCCCGAAACAGTATTATAAATTAAATATATGTAGGACTGCAGCTATTAACATACCAAATAGTAAACTATTAGACTTACACACCTAATAGGTGTTGAAACTACTACTAGTGCTAATGCAACAGGTGCAAAGCACTAGGGCCCACAACTTGGTTTGGGACTCCCTGCTACTGGCAGTGACCTGCAGTAAAGTGGCAAAACTACCAAGTCAGTCACTCATTGATTAATTATTCTTGGTAGGGTGACATATATTAAATTTACCATTTGGGACAGAGAAATTCAGGCTTGATGTGAGGAGAAGATGAGAGTAGCATGTGCAGAAGAGGAAAGCTGGATAAAGGAATGTGGCATGTCTTTTGCGCACTGTTGACCAGCGCTCCATCATCAGGGCACCGAGAACTGCGCTCTGATGATGCTCTGCGCTTCGGCCTGCATCCAATCTGCCCCATCTCATATTTACTGGACTTGCTTGCTGGAGACTGCCAAGGCTAAGATAATGGGCTGACAGTGTGCCAAGTGGGACTAGCATGTGTCCCTAGGAGCATATTGTATGTAATGTCACTGTCATTGTGTGCATGTGTCACTAGGAGCATGTTGCATTGCATGTGTATCACTACATACATGATAAACATGCAATGCAACGTGCTCCTAATGACACATGCACACAATGCCTGGCCCATATGGCACACTGTCAGACCCTTATCTTGGCAAGCAAGTTCAGTAAATATGAGATTGGGGCCTCTTAAACAGATTGGATGCAGGCTGGAGCGCAGAGCGTCAGGACGCAGTTCTCGTCACCCTGATGATGGCGCGCTGTTCTGCACCACCCAAAGGTCGGTGTACCAGCATTTACACTATAGATATTGCACTTTAATCGAATCCCTGCCAATCTAAATAAAATAACAGCTCTGTTATTGAGAAGCCTAACTGAACAGAGGTGTCTTTTGGCAGAAAAAGGGTTAAAATAGTGAGTGATGACAATTTACTACACTGTAAATTATGTAAATCTTGACTTTCACTTTTCTATCTTCTGTGTCATTTTTAGCTTACTATTTTTTAACATTAACACTTTATAAAATCACTTCCTCTTATTTTGACACTATAATACCCATAAAACTGAATATTCTGCTGAGTGATTTTACAGTCTATCTGTGCTGCTAACCAACTAATATTCCAGTAGAATATAACATATATGCTTCTTGAAAGAACCACTACTTTATATGGAGTATTCTTTGTAATACAGGGTTATTTTGTACCGTTGTCCAAATTGAGAGTAACACGACATAACCTTAAAGCTTTCATAAAAAATTGGTAAATACTGTAGCACTCTAATAATATTAATTGAAGGTGATAAGACAATGCTAGTGAAAATTAGTTTATACACTAAGTAGAACATATTGTTCACTAAACAGTCACATGGCATCTAAAGCCTGGAAAAAATTTATGTGATAGAGATTAAAGATAGGTAGGTAGATCTATCTACAGTTTGCATTAGAATATTTATAGTTTATCAACAGCACTTTTAAGGTAAATAAATTCGAACATTAGTCTTAAAATACATATGTTTAAGATGGGCTAGTGGACCTGTGGTGTATTTTCCTAAAAGTACCCTAGATGTAAACTGAATGTTTTTAATATCCCTGTCTATAAGTTATAATCTTTTAAGAAAATCAAAGAAACTTAAACAGTCTACTTTTTAATTAAATTAGTAAAATGTGTATCTCTTGATAACAGTATATGTGTATATGTATGTATGTGTATATATATATATATATATATATATATATATATATATACTAGCGAATTGCCCGTCAAAAAATGACGGCAATGAAATTGTAAGGTAGCTAATGCTGTTTAGTGTGTAATAATGAAATATATAATACATTAATAAATGAATATACTTTACCTATTTTAAAGCATTGTGTGGAAGAGCTGTGAATGTGTTTTGATGTTGCTGCAGCATTAGTGGTGTGGATCTGCTGTGTAAGCGTGCTGAATGTGTGCAGTGTAACACTGTGCGTGCGCAAGCCCAAACCGTTGTCGTGTACTTCCGCATTGGCGTCAAATGGCGAGTAATGTGTGTTATACGTTTGTATCGGAATATCCGTAGGTGTTTTGTGGTGTTTTGCGAGTTTCTTGTGGTGTTTTGCGAGTTTAGAGTGCTGTAGGCTCGTTTTCGTTTTGTTCGGCGGCCATTTTTTCTCTCGCTTCGTTTTTTTTTTAGTCTCTAAACTGTTTTATTTGAAGTAAAATCGAGGTGTAAGTTGTATTTTTGAGGTGCTGGGTGCTCCCTCTTGGTGTAGGTAAGTTTTTTATGTATGTGGTGTGTGTATGTATTGTGTTTTACATTTTGTAATGTTCGCGAGTTGCGTCCGAGTGTTGCGAGTCCGTAATGTGTGTGAACGTGTGTCGTATGTTGTTTGCGAGTGTCGTAATGTGTGTGTCGTACTGTTTGGGTTGCGACGTGAAGTTTGCGAGGGTCGCAGTTGCTGGCAAGAAGCGCCTTCGGCGCTCCATGCCAGCAACTGCGGCCCTCGCTTTGCGAGGTCCTCAGGTGCTGGCATGGAGCGCCTACGGCGCTCCATGCCAGCAAATGAGGCCCTCACTTTGCGAGGGTCCTCAGTTGCTGGCATGGAGCGCCTTCGGCGCTCCATGCCAGCAACTGAGACCCTCGGGCAGTGCCCTCGCTTCGCGAGGGCCTCGGCTCGCTGCGCGAGCCCGCAGCGTTAGCAACAACTCGTACGCTCACAACTATATATGTGATATATATATATATATATATATATATCCTGTATAAATATTTTTGTTTTTATTATGAATAATAAAAAAACAGCTGCAATTTTCTCTCTTTTTGACAATAAGAGAAACTATGCATTTATTAAACACAGTTATTAAACACTTGTTCAGATTAATATTTTATACAAAAATGCAGCTTTTACTTTTGATTACAAAATAATTTACAGTTGGAGGCTTCTGTAAGAATGTGATAACAACAGAATTATAGCTTCATTGTTTTAAAATCTTAAAAAGGGAAAAAACATTGAATCTGAAAATCAATACAATGAATAATAAGAAAAAAAAATACAATTCATTGAATAATTGCAATATCAGAGTTGCATATGACACACATCACACACAGTAAGACAATCGTCAATTTTTATCTTATAATAAAAATAAAATATTCTTCATGAATTACAAAGTCTACAGATGCAAGTGCAACAAATTGAATAATAATGCATCAATCTCCTGCCATGAAGCATTTATACCACCCAGTAACTGGCTGTCTGATGTATAAAGATAACATAAATAGATAAAGGCAGCACAGCACTTGCCTGTTAATACATCCTTATGGATGTTCTTTACCAACTTTTTGCATATTATATATAGTAAATAATAATTTTTACTCAAAATATGTAGTTAACTATGGAATAGCAGAATAATAGCTCTGTATGAGAGATATATATCGTATTTTGGGTGTTCAGTATGAACATTTCTTTACAACTGGAATTTATTCTTAAATTTTTGTATAAATGGTGCCAAATGACTCCAAACACTTAAAAAAACATCCCTGCATGTTAATTGTCCACCCTAATAACATGAGCTAAATGTTTTAGATAGATCATTAATACAATTCATATTCAGTAAGTTAAAAAAACAATTTTATTTAACTTGTTTTCAAAGATCAGACTCAACTACTGCTGGTATTCATACATTACTATTATCAATAATGAAATATGATTTTTTAATGATCGTTGCATTAAAGGGTCTATTTAAGCAAAAAGAAGGTTTTACATAAATATTTTTAAATAGGTTAAATAATTAAATCATATTACATCCTCCTCAATGTAATTGTCATATAAAATGTACATTTCACTTACTCAACAGAACAGTTTTCATCTTCTGGGACTACCCTCTCTCTTCCTGTTGTCTCTCATATAGGTGCCATATTACATATCTGTGATGTCAGGCCCTTCTGATATAAAAGGTATTCATACTACCAGAGCAATGCTGCTGAACCTCCCAATTGAAACACTGCATTTGGGTACAGATTTTTACCCTTTATTAACCTTCAAGCTTACAGCAGCATAATATAAAGATCCACACAGCAATCTCGCTCCTCCTGCTTACTTTATGCAGGGGCTACACATCCCATGATTCCTTTCTACACAAATTGCCATCATAAATTTATACAATGCTGTCTGTGATTGGCCAAAACATATTATGAATTTTATGTTGATTTTAGAAGTGATTTACAACGGTGTTGCATTCACTGTTTGCAAACTCAAGATATTTGGCAAACTTTAGGGTAAGTATAATAATATTTATTTTGGTATATTTTCATGCAAAAATGTTTGCATGCAGTACTGATTCTCCTCTGGCAGATGCATTTATAATCCAGGAAACTTAAATATGCGTTTAACTAAAACGTAGCTTAAGCAATCTGTTCAAATTTACGATAATGTTGCCAAGGATTTTCCTGCCATAAACAGCAAGAAGTCTTAGAGCTATATTAACTTTATCTCTAATGAAATAAAAACTTTCATATTCTTCTATTACACTAGAAATTATGTAAAATCTCTTCTTAGCAGGTGGAGCTCAAACCAATTCCGCGCCTGTCCGAACCTTTAGATATTGCAAGAACAGGAAAATTTAATATTTCCTTAGATTGTTTGGAAAACTTATAGAACTTCAGTGGTTAAGAACAGATTTTATTTAAATACAGATATGCTATATTTATAAGATATGATTATTATGCTAATAAATATATCAGTAACTTAAAAAAACTTAAGTGAAGTTAGGTTGCTATGTAAAGCTAGAACAGGAATATTTTCACTTTGTTAAAATATTTTCTTTTATGCTTTCTTTGAAAAGTCAAGTACAAACTCTATTTAGAAGGATCTATTTATGCCCCAGTAGAGAGCATAGAGAGCCCAACAAGTCTCTCTTCAGTCATGTATTTAAATAGAACAGGTTTATAGGGCAGGGTGCTCATTTTTGACCTGAGGTGAAAGTTTTGTGCAAAACATTTACACTCTTGATGGTGCCCTGGTCTGCCACCAACTTTGAGCCCTATGCTAATTTGGTGCTTTAATTTAGGACACTGCCGAAAATCGTCTGCAGGAGCTTTTTCCCCCTAAGTTCTACACTAATTCAAATAATTTACTCCCCTAGGTTAGAGCACTCAGCCGACAGACGTAAATCCTGCCTCAGACATAACAGATTTCAGTGTAGGGAGAAGCAAACCAAGCTTTACGAATAAGACATGGCTGTAGGAGCCAATAGGAAATGTGAATGTCATAAATCTTATAAAGAGTGGGAAGTGCAGGAACAAGTGCTGTAACTGCAGGTTCAAGGAAATAGAGATATTTAAAGTAATGTTTTTTTAATTAAAAATATAATTTGATATTAAAAAGATGTGACAATTGTATTTATAGCTTCAATTTGTATTTATAGACTATGTATTAGTACATTCACTCCTAGGCAACATGGTTTTATGACAAGTATTAACCCCTTGAGTACTGGAGTGTGTGTTACCCTGGATTTTATATCATAAAACAGCATAATATTAACATATCAGATTTTTAAATTACACATATGTTGATATCTGATTGTTAGGTGTCAAATAAAGTTGAATTCTCATAATGTTGTAGTGTTTTTTGTGCTATACTTTTACTTTAAATGCTTCTAGAAGACTCTGTGAAGGGGTTTTAAAAACACTTGCGAGTGGGCTTTGGTACGCGTAAATCTTCTGCTTTTTGAAGTTATGCCAGTGCCCTAATTTGCGAGTGATCCATAAAGTCTTATTAGCATAGGGTGTGGGTGTCAAAGGCTAACTGAGTAACACATAATTTATTGTCAGTGCAAAAAGCAATGGAGATTTATGCCTTGCTTTTTGGGTTTGTCCTGAAGTTCACTCTGAGCAGTGACCCGTAGGAGTTCTCTCGCATTGTTTTAGGGATGAGGGATTAACATAGATAGGTAGGGTTTACTGTGCTGCTATGGCAATCTTAATGTTTTTTTCTGGCTATTAGAATAGGGCCCTTTGCCCATCTTGTAGAGCTGGCCCCAAATTTTAGCAAACAGCCTCAATTGAATGACGTATGAATTGTGGAGGTTTCTATTTTTTTTTTTCAGGGTAAAATTTGGTTGTTATGGATTTTATGCTAGAGATCCTTTCAGATTTGTTGTCCTCCAGATTGGACTTTATATATATACTAGCGACTTGACAATCAAAAATGACAGGGCAATAACATTTGAAGCCATGGCAATGCTGTTTCTCACACAATGTAAAACTTTTTCTACTCTGAGGACCTTCTGCGCTCATTGCGAGCCTTGCGCTGAGCGTCTTCGGCGCTCATTGTGAGCCTCACCTCTCGTGTACTTTTGGTCCTCTGAGCACTTTCGGCGCTCATCACAAAGACAGATAAATATATCTATATTTTTTAAAAATAATAATTAATAGGTGAGTTAATAAATTAATATACTTTACCTATTTGTAATTAATATATCCAGCAATCAATAGCCTGAAGAGCTAACAAACTCTTTTTATTTTGCTGCAGCATACAATGTACAATTGGACTGTTGCTGCTCTGAGGAGAAAGTGTTATGAATGTCCCAAGTGCACATTTGAAATAGGCTGCGTGCGCGAGGGCAAACCATTGGTTTAGTTGTATAACGCGCCATTATAGATTCGTAATGTTATTAGTTGCAAGTTAGTGTTGTAAAATAACGTTGTTTGTCTATGTGTTACGTGCCTCGCGAGCATTTTGTGTGCTTCTTAAGTGTGTATTTTTGTACCTCATACATCCCTGGCAAAGTCGTACGTCCCTGGGTGTGTTTTTTGCGGTTCGAAGTTGTGTATTCTCGTTTTCATTTTTTTCGGCCATCATTTCTTTTCTCGCTTAGCCGATTTTCAAGTGTTTTTTTTTGTACTTCCAAGTGTTTTTGTTGTTTTTGGATGTACGCGTTTCGGACCTTAACTTAGTATTTTTACGGCCTCGTATTTTTTGGGTCTAAGTCTGTATTTCCTATTTAATGGAACATGGATTTAATGACTGATAAGGCCTGGACAAAATTGGGAGTCAAACAGGCCGTTTCAAAGAGTCTGGTACATTATACTGCGGAAAAATATTTAGGAGCAGAAGTACACGGTTTAGGAGCCCAGATATTTACACCCTTGTTAAGGATGAAGGACCAGCCTAATGCCCTAAAAACAGGATATAGAGGTTTTAATCCCGCGGCATCGTAGTTTTTTTCAAAGTCCCGCTTTTCTGGGCTGTTTTTAACCACGAGTGAGGCGCCATAGAGCCTCCACCACCCCAAATGCAGACACTCGTTTTGCGAGGTCCACATTTGCTGCCTGTAATGAGCCTTTGGCTCATTGCAGTTTATGTCCCCCTACGCAAATGCGGCACCTCGCTTCGCGAGGGTCCGCATTTGCAGCCTGCAATGCTTTTCGATGGACTCAGTTCTTGCAAGCTCGCTTTGCGAGCTCTCCAAATGTGACAACGACTCGCAGTTTGACAACTATTACTAGCGACTTGCCCGTCAAAAAATGAAGGCAATGTGATGTGTATGTTTGTAAAGTTTTTTAGTTATTAATATACATATTTAACACTTGTAAGTATTGTGATATTAAGCATGTGTATTTTTGTAAAATGTTCTCTTGGTGAACAATAACTCTTAAAGCATGTTGTATTAAAAGTATTAACATTTGAATGTAAGAACAGTTGAACTTTAAAATAATCAGTATTGTAAAGTTGAGGTAATGATTTTTTAACATGCAATTTGTTTCTGAAGAATTGCTAACTTCAATATACATTGAATCCAGAGGAAAGCAAAGAGTAAAAACCCTTGTTCAAACGTACACAATTTTAACATAACGTTTGAAATATATGTAAGTAAGAAACTTAAAAGTATATTGTTTGAAACTTGAACTTTATTATCTGTGTAACTTTGGAACTTGACAAAACATTTTTAGAACTTGGAACATTATAAACAGTAACATAGTGAATACATTTTTTAACATAATTTTGTATTAAAAGTATTAACAGTTGAATGTAAAAACAGTTGAACTTTAAACTAATCAGTATTGTAAACTTGAGGTAATGGTTTTTTAACATGCAATTTCTATCTGAAGAATTGTTAACTTCAATATATATTTAATCCAGAGTAAGACAAACATTAAAAACCCTCTTTTAAACGTACCCAATTTTAACATGAACTTTGTAATATGTTTAAGTCAGAAACTTTAGATAATATTTTTTTAAACTTGAAGTTTCTTAACTGTGTAACTAAGAAACGTGAAAAAACATTTCAATTTCTTTGCTTGTAATGATGTCATGCGAATATCTGACACAGAAGTTTCTAAAATAGGCACTGGCAGTTTAAATCCACTATGAACAGTTCTTCCACCTTCTAACAAAAGTGCAGCAATTCCAGTAGTGGCAAACGCCATTGCTGTTTGACCTTGTGCTCGTACCGAACTCATTAATAAATTATATAGATAGGTTTTTCCTGATCCGCCAGGTCCATCAAGATAGAAATAACGCTCTGTCACCATGTCATCATCTATTGCATTTTTAATGGCATTAAATGCTTGCAATAGTGAATAACCGAGTGGATATCCAGCGATTTTTTCCGCCAGTTCCCGGCCAAACAGCTCTTTGCTGCCAGCATAACAAATTGAAGCCATTTATTCTGGTGTACTCGTAAATTTTGTACCGGTAGCCCCAGTAAACATAGTCCCATATTGGGTAGTATTTTCGTGTTCAATGTCTTAGAGACCAGATCGGCCACTTTTTTCCACATTGCTTGGGCCATTGGGCAATCCCACCAAATATGGCGGAAGGATCCCCCTGTGGTGCAGCCTCTAAAGCACTCGGGAGAGACTTTAGGGTCCATTTTGTGTAGCCTATCTGGTGTGTAGTAGGATCTAAATAGTACTTTCGTCGATGTTTCCAAATGACTAAAATACCTAGACCCCTTTGTCAATTTTAAGTGTACCTTAGACCATTTGCTCATGTCCCATTCCTCTCCCATATCCAGTTCCCAATGTTTGATGTGATTAGGTTTGCTAGCCAAGTCACTTGAGTTGAATATTGCGTACAATTCCCCCAATATTCCCCTAGTAAGTGGGGCTTTATTACAGATTAGTGTGAACCAGGTTGATCTGGGCGGGCCCCATTTACAAAGTTTAGTGGATACATTATGTCGGATGTTATTATAGTTGAAGTATTCACTGGACGGAAGATTATGTGTTTCTATAAATTTCTCATTAGTTAACACTGTGCCATCCCTAACCCAGCCTTCAAACCTATCAAGCTTTCTTGAGGTCCACCAGTCTTTGGACAGCAAACCCATCTCATCCAGAGTACTTGGGGTAGGGAGTGTTGTGGTTGTATAGGAGATATTGGGACTTAACTGTTTACTAGAGTTGGCTTTTTCCCACTCGTTCAGCGTTAATGCTATCATTGGGTTGTTACGGGCCAGAAAATGCTTGCAATAGTAAGGTATTTAAAGTTGCAAGTCTTTCTTCTGTTTTTTCTGCTTGTAGTTGAATGTCATAGTCTTCAAAGTTTATGTCATCTATAAGACCTGGATCAGGCAAATTAAAACTGGCACAACTTAATCCATGAGTTAAAAATACTTCTTGGATTTCCATTAACGCTTTTAAGTGTGCAATGGGTTCATTGTATCGTCGCATAAAGTCTTCAGCCATATTACTTTTAAATGTCTCCCACAAAGCTAATTCATTTGGAGCATTTGAGAAGATACAAATAAATACAAATTGTTCTCTCATCTGCCGTGGCATTTGACATTGTGCTGCTTCTTCTAAACATCTTTCCCATTCTGTATCATCAGCTAGTAAGTTTCTATGTCTTGCAGCTAAATGGAAGGATTCATATACAATGTCATTAACAGTTCTTAAGTGTTCAAAACTTGTGCTCCAGGAACATTTAAAAGTAATATCCGTAAGCAAAAACGTTCAACATCTCTTGGACTGACTGTTTAAATTCTTGGGATTATTTTATTGCCTCTGCATTTTCTCGGTCTCCATAATCCATTCACAAAAACATATAAGAATTGTGTTGCTTCTGAATCTGTAGCATTTAATTTAAACCATACAGTTAGTGTAGTGTGATGATCTTCACTTTGGGCCAATGCATTCATTTAATTTCCAGCATGGAAATACACTAAATGTCTTTGTGGCCAATGTACTGCTAATCTATATACTGCATGTGATCTATCATGCATTTCAAATTTTAAAAGCTGCCACATAGCTTCTGGCGCACTGACATAGCGAGCATCTACATGAGATGCAAGTTCATCATGTACTAACTCACTACTTTTAGGGTTGTCTGCACTTTTGACTACTACAGTAGCTGCATTGTAGCCTTTGTAAATATATTTATAGACATATTTATTGGATTTGATGGAAGTGCAGGCTTCTACGTTGATGTGGGCATTGTACTTCATGAGTAAATGTGGATTGTAGGGTACTACATATCTATTGTCAACTTTTTTTCCACGAATAATGGCACTATCTCCTTCTCTTCTTTTATAAAGTGGATAGCCATCACAATTGGTATAGGTTTTGTCTCTATAATCTTTTGGAAATTCTTTGGAACATTTATTATTTTCCATACATGTGATTGTGGATTAAGCTCACCACAGGGTCCATGAATCATGCGATGAGTAACAATCTCATATAGTCTACCATATAGTTCTGGATCTGGTAGTTCAGCAACAATGACTGCATCCACTTTGTCAGAAGTATCTAATTTATCTTTTTCTTGAAGTATTATCAGAAGATGTGCATGTGGAAGTCCTCTTTTTTGAAATTCAGTGGTATATACGTAAGCAAGACATTTGCCAAATAACTGACTGATAGTGATGTCACGTATTAATTCATTTAATTTAATCTTAAAAACTCTGGCTACTAAATCTGGTCTATCGGAAGCACTTTGTCCAAGAAGTAAATTTTGTGTAATTTCTGGCCATTGTGGATTACATGTAAATGTAAGAAATAAATCGGGTTTACCAAATTTGGTGACAATAGCCATAGCATCATTGTATCTTTCTCTCATATTTCCAGGAGATCCTTGAAAGGAAGATGGTAAAATGATGGCTTTGCCAGCTGTCATGTCTCTGCTTATAGCCACGTCAGCAACATAGTCCCTTAGTCCCGAATATTGTTCTACACGTAGTTTATCTTGTTGATATTTTATAAAGTTTAAATTATTGGCCTCAACTTGCAAATAGGAATCAATAATCCATTGCTGTGTTAGTTTTCCACCACATAAAATTGGATTAAATGTATTTCGAATGGCAATTTGAGCTACTTTAAATTCAAGCATAGAAACATTATTTCGGATTCTGGCTTTAGCATTTGGGTAACTTGGAAGTGTTAATTTTGGTTGCCAACCTGCCTCTCCGTGTGGGAAAAAATGGGATATATCATTGGATCTAAATTTGGACTTAAGATACTCATATTAATGAATGGTTGCTCCTCATTTCTGGGATATATTCTAATGTCTCTTTGAAATGGTGGTTCTCCTTCATCATTTTGAAACACCATTGCAACCTCATTTGATGTTGGCAAGTTATAACAACGTTTATCAGTATGTCTGTCTCTTTTAAGCACCATATTAACATTTGGCATTGGTAATTGATGTCTTTGTGCATGAAGTAGTAATCATTTTCTACTTCTGCCAATTTATTATAAGCTTTAGTGTAGGGGTTATTGTCCTTAATGTTATTTAGCTCTATAAAAACACTGGGTAAGCAATTTTTATTTTCTTCCATCTGCATACGTTGGTCAACAGCTTCCATTGTATCTAGGACACATAGTTGAGCAAATTTTCTTTGCTCCCCTTCCTCTGGATGTAAATGGGAAGTCCGATGATAAATTTGTCCTTGGACTTTAAAACAGTAAGGACCATGTCCTGGTACATTAGCAGCTAATGTTGCCCACATAGATGCAAAGGATATGGCACTATTGTAGGATCTTATGTTTGTCTTAAAATTTTTGTAGTTTGGAAAAGTAGGTTCAGTCATAATGTTTTGTAAATAGATTGGAAATTCTTTTTTTTGTGGAAGTTTGAACTTGCCTTTTTGACAGCAACTAATGAATTGGCCATCTCTGGGTCTCTCCTGTTTAAAATAATAAGCCTCACAAAACTGACATTGAGTAGTCATGTCCCCACAACTATGAACCTCTACTGCTAAAGACTTGAGTAAAGGACAATTTGCAAAGCATATAGCAGTTTGACGTTCATATTCATCAGGTGAAATGTCATGTAATGTTTGAACAACAGGTTCTAAATGCTTTGTTTTCTTGGTATATGTTGTATTGGTTTTGGTAAAATGTCATGTAATGTTCCAGGAACAGGTTCTAAATGCTTTGTTTTTTTGGTGGCTTTTTTGGTATCTCTTTTATTTTTTCAGGTAAAATGTCATCTGATGTTTGAGGAACAGGTTGTAAATGCTTTATTTGCTTGGTAGTTTTTTTTGGCGTATCTTTAATCTTTGCAGCTGATAGTCTTTTGCTTGCAAGTCTTTTGCGTTTTTTTCTCATCTAATTTCTTTCTCCTCTGGTGTCTGCTGGTCGGCCCATCTCTCTTGTCTTTCTCAAGTCTTTTTTTCTCTTGTTTACTCTCGTTATAGCCATGTTAATCTGTAAACCAAAAAAATGAAATGTAATTGGGTATATTGAAATTTGGAATTACTGTTAAACATTATTGTCCATAATAGACAAATAAGAGGTAAATCAAAAATGTGTCAGTTATATTTTGTTAAAAGTTATAGGCCCTTATTGAATTGCAATTTGACCAATTCAATAGTGCTGTAAATAAGCAGATAACATATTTTTTTGATAGAAGTTTTTAGTTAGGGAAAACCTTGTTTGTGTATAGATGTTTACCAACTAAAAACTTCTTTTAAAAAAAAAGTGATGTGGTTATTTAGACATGTATTGAATTGGGCAAATTGCAATTGAATAAGGGACATAGTGCTTGTTCTTTTTTTTTTTTTTTTTTGACACGGATGCAGATCTACCATGTTTAGTTTTCTCATTTTTTACTTATTGTACTGTACCTTGGTTGAAGTGTGATTTTAATCAGAATGTTTGTTGGTCCTGTGTTGAAAGTCTTTGTCCGATGGTCTGGTCCTCTGTTGAAAGTCCTCGTCCGATGGTGTGGTCCTCTGTTGAAAGTCCTCGTCCGATGGTGTGGTCCTCTGTTGAAAGTCCTCGTCCGATGGTGTGGTCCTCTGTTGAAAGTCCTCGTCCGATGGTGTGGTCCTCTGTTGAAAGTCCTCGTCTGATAGTCTGGTCCTCTGTTGAAAGTCCTCGTCCAATGGTCTGGTCCTCTGGTGAAAGTCCTCATCCGATGGTGTGGTCCTCTGTTGAAAGTCCTCGTCCGATGGTGTGGTCCTCTGTTGAAAGTCCTCGTCCGATGGTGTGGTCCTCTGTTGAAAGTCCTCGTCGGATGGTCTGGTCCTCTGTTGAAAGTCCTCGTCTGATAGTCTGGTCCTCTGTTGAAAGTCCTCGTCCAATGGTCTGGTCCTCTGGTGAAAGTCCTCGTCCAATGGTGTGGTCCTCTGTTGAAAGTCCTCGTCCGATGGTGTGGTCCTCTGTTGAAAGTCCTCGTCCGATGGTGTGGTCCTCTGTTGAAAGTCCTCGTCGGATGGTCTGGTCCTCTGTTGAAAGTCCTCGTCTGATAGTCTGGTCCTCTGTTGAAAGTCCTCGTCCAATGGTCTGGTCCTCTGGTGAAAGTCCTCATCCGATAGTCTGGTCCTGTGTTAAAAGTCCTCGTCCGATTGTCTTCATGCAGTATCTGTTGTAAAAGAAAAATGAAAATGTTATTTGATTTGAATGTATTTGTAATAAAGCAAAAATGTCATTATTTTGGTGTATTGTATCTGTTATGGTGATTTTTTGTGCTATGTTGTTTTTTGTGCAAAATTTTAAAAATAATTTAAATGTATTTGTATATTGCAGTATTTTTTTTTATACTATAATTATTAATGTTGTTCTTATTTTGGATATGATTGCAATGTTTTTAGCATTATCCTTTTTTGTGTCCACCACTTTTGGTATACAAATGTAGACTTGTTTGTAAGTGTTATAGCTTGGTAAACAGTAAATAATAATATTAATTTAATTTGCTATTTGTTTGTGTGATTTTGGTACAATCCTGTTTTGTGTCTACCACTTTTGGTATGCTTATTTAGGCTTCTTTGTAAGGCTTATAGGTTCTTAAACATTAAAGAAGAATATTAATTTAGTTTGCTATGTGTTTGTGTGAGTTTTGGTACAATCCTGTTTTGTGTCTACCACTTTTGGTATGCTTATTTAGACTTCTTTGTAAGGCTTTTAGGTTCTTAAACATTAAAGAAGAATATTAATTTAGTTTGCTATGGGTTTGTGTGAGTTTTGGTATAATCCTGCTTTGTGTCTACCACTTTTGCTATGCTTATTTAGGCTTCTTTGTAAGGCTTATAGGTTCTTAAACATTAAAGAAGAATATTAATTTAGTTTGCTATGTGTTTGTATGAGTTTTTGTACAATCCTGCTTTGTGTCTACCACTTTTGGTTAGCTTATTTAGGCTTCTTTGTAAGGCTTATAGGTTCTTAAACATTAAAAAAGAATATTAATTTAGTTTGCTATGTGTTTGTGTGAGTTTTTGTTCAATCCTGTTTTGTGTCTACCACTTTTGGTATGCTTATTTAGGCTTCTTTGTAAGGCTTATAGGTTCTTAAACATTAAAGAAGAATATTAATTTAGTTTGCTGTGTGTTTGTGTGAGTTTTGGTACAATACTGTTTTGTGTCTACCAATTTTGGTATGCTTATTTAGGCTTCTTTGTAAGGCTTATAGGTTCTTAAACATTAAAGAAGAATATTAATTTAGTTTGCTATGTGTTTGTGTGAGTTTTGGTACAATCCTGTTTTGTGTCTACCACTTTTGGTATGCTTATTTAGACTTCTTTGTAAGGCTTTTAGGTTCTTAAACATTAAAGAAGAATATTAATTTAGTTTGCTATGGGTTTGTGTGAGTTTTGGTACAATCCTGCTTTGTGTCTACCACTTTTGGTATGCTTATTTAGGCTTCTTTGTAAGGCTTATAGGTTCTTAAACATTAAAGACGAATATTAATTTAGTTTGCTATGTGTTTTTATGAGTTTTTGTACAATCCTGTTTTGTGTCTACCACTTTTGATATGCTTATTTATGCTTCTTTGTAAGGCTTATAGGTTCTTAAACATTAAAGAAGAATATTAATTTAGTTTGCTATGTGTTTGTATGAGTTTTTGTACAATCCTGCTTTGTGTCTACCACTTTTGGTTAGCTTATTTAGGCTTCTTTGTAAGGCTTATAGGTTCTTAAACATTAAAAAAGAATATTAATTTAGTTTGCTATGTGTTTGTGTGAGTTTTTGTTCAATCCTGTTTTGTGTCTACCACTTTTGGTATGCTTATTTAGGCTTCTTTGTAAGGCTTATAGGTTCTTAAATATTAAAGAAGAATATTAATTTAGTTTGCTGTGTGTTTGTGTGAGTTTTGGTACAATACTGTTTTGTGTCTACCAATTTTGGTATGCTTATTTAGGCTTCTTTGTAAGGCTTATAGGTTCTTAAACATTAAAAAAGAATATTAATTTAGTCCCTCATTCAATTGCAATTTGGCCAATTGAATAGGGCTCTAAATAAGCACATAACATATTTTTTTAAAGAAGTTTTTAGTTACTAAACATCTATCCAAAAACAAGATTTTCACTAACTAAAAACTTATTTAAAAAAAATATGTTATGTGCTTATTTAGAGCCCTATTCAATTGCCCGAATCGCAATTGAATGAGGGCCTTAGTTTGCTATGTGTTTGTGTGAGTTTTGGTACAATCCTGTTTTGTGTCTACCACTTTTGATATGCTTATTTAGGCTTCTTTGTAAGGCTTATAGGTTCTTAAACATTAAAGAAGAATATAAATTTATATTGGGGCAATTAAACATATATAGTTCATTTCTTTTTTGTACTTGTTATACTTTACCTTGATTGAAGTGTCGAATGACAGAGGGTCTCCTCCTGGCAATCTTAATCCGGCGTTCTTCTTGTAGTGTCTGTTTGAAAAAGAAAGTGAAATGGTTAATTGTATATTTCTTCTTTTTGATTTAGCAAAGCATGGTATTTTTGAGCATGTAATGTATTTTTCTATCTTACCTCTTGTTCTTTTTTGGAGTTGTTTAAAAGGGATTGTGGTTCACAATGCACGGTGCAAATTCTTGAGTGACGCTGTTGATGCAGAGTCTGTTTGAATAGTAAAAAAAAGGAGAAAGATTGATCTTTAGGTTATATATTGAATTACAATAAATTAATGTAATTTAAATATACTTCTGTAATTACTTTCAATTAACATTACTTAGTTTTTGGGCCTACACACATAAATGTGCGTGTGACATGTCAGTATACATGAATCTCATTTTAATAGTTATTTTTTTTTTTTACTGTCATTTAAATATAGTTGTTTAATTAGTTTGGATTAGTTGTTTAATTAGTTTGGATTAAGATTAGTTTGTTGCAGGGGCTCTACACATAAATGTGCGTGCCACATGTCACTATACATGAACCACATTTTCATAGTTAAAATTGTTTTTTTTTGTGTGCGTGTCACATATCACTATACATGAATCATATTTTAATAGTTAATTTTTATTTTTTTGTAATGTCATTTAAATATACTTGTTTAATTAGTTTGGATTAAGATTAGTTTGTTGCAGGGGCTATACACATAAATGTGCCACATGTCACTATACATAAATCTCATTTTCTTACATAAATCACATTTTCATACTTAAACTTTTTATTTTTTTTGTCCTGTCTTGATAATAAAATGTAATATATTATATCATACCTCTCAGTTGAAATTTGCACAATGTAAAGTAGGAAATTAGGAAACAATTCTCTTCTCAAGTAACAACAGCAGTTAACTATCCAGTCACTCCGTTCATCACCTGAGTAGAAATGTAGAATTTTCTGGAAAGTATGCAGTATTTATACATTTTAAAGTGCCTCAGACCGTTAGAACGCAATACGCATGCACTATTTGCGTTCCAGCTTACAATTTGCGTTCCATCGGCCATTTTGTGCGTATTAGTTTTCAAAATGGTGGTTAATATCAGTGTGGTACGTTCCGCATAGTATGCGAGTCACTGTAGTATAGTTACGTCTGAAGCATCGTTTTCGTTTTGTTCTGCGGCCATTTTTTTCTCTTGCTTAGGTGATTTTCAGCAGTTTAAACTCTTTTTTTTGGACTTAAATGGACGTGTACATTAACTGTTCGAGGTGCCAGATGCCCCCCCTTGCTGTAAGTAAGCTTTTTTTGTGTTCATTGTGTTTATTTCTTGTGTTTCTGATGTTTTGATGCGCAGCGTTTGGAATGGGTTGTTTTGCTGCCGTATTCTTTTGCGACTCGGCCGTATTTTTTTGCAAGGGACGCAGTTGGCTTTTACGTGTACGACGCAGTGTATTTTTTTCTAAGTTGTGCGTATGTGTGTTAACCGCGTGTGAGGCGCCTTTGAGTTTTTTTTTTTTTAAGTCTTGCGTGTGTGTGTAACCGGGTGTGAGGCGCCTTCGAGATTTTTTCGCAAGGATCCACATTTGCGGGGACGTTGTTTTTTTTTTGCAGGGACGTTGTTTTTTAAAAAAAAAAAGTTATGTGTGTGTGTTAACACAGCCGACATTGGAGCCTCCACCTCCGCAAATGCGGACCCGCGCTTCGCTAGGATCCGCATTTGCGGGGAAGTTGGGATGCTTCACCACCGCACTGCGCAAGCCCGCAAGCGTTAGCAACAACTCGTATGCTCCCAACTATATATGTGATAAGAGAGGAAATACTTTTACTTCACAATATATAGCTTAAGAGGATTACACTCTTGCTCTCTTTCATTTTAGTAATACCTGTAAGTCTCTGCAATTTAGTGGATTTTCTGTGGTGCAGTTTTAGTCAACTAAAATTCTATGTACTTTAATTTTTTATTCTAATATGTGCAGTATCTAATTCCCTTTGAAATAAATTCAGTTTATAATTATAGTTAAAGAAATGTGAAAAAAAATCTACCTTATTCTATAACTTAATGGCTTTCTGATTATGAAACTCGTTACAGCAACAGTCAATATAATGGAAAAAATGTGAAACTTTAGCCTATAGAGACTACATTAAGACTGTATTAAAAATCTATAGCTATAATAGTATATGCATCATTGTAGAAAAAAGGAAATATCTTTACTCTTCTGTAACTATTCTTACAGGTTGATATGGGAACGATTAACTCTATAGCCACTCAATAGTTGCTTAGTAACGTCCAGATAAATACTTTTAATGGGAATGTTCTGCATTGAACTAGCTTCTGAAAATTTGTTGCATGCAAGCCAATAAATATTGAAGACACCAAGTTTTACATAATTACAGTGATAAATGTTTTCACTGGCTAAAAATAATTGTCTGCAGGTGCATCTATGAAAGGCCATGCCAAACACTTTATATTAATGCACTGGCACCCTTATCTTGATGTTGAACCCGTTATCATTCTCATCTGTCAAGTCTGATAGCTCTTACTATAATAAATTACTAACCTTCCGAAAAACAAGTTAAATTCTTGATATAATGAAAAGCACGAAATGTAGTAAATATGTAAAATTAATTTTCACAGTAAATTTTCCCATAAACTACAGACACCACTTTCACATAGACACATAGTGTTAAAGAATATTTTTCACAGTTATTTAAGACTTTTTATTGTTTAATTAAATCTTAAATAATTAGCACACTCTATACACAATAGAAATAATTTCCCAAATTGACTATAGTATTCAAACCTTGTGAAAATAAGCATATTAGGGTATCATATTTAGGGTATCACTTAAACTTTGTAAGGTGATCAGTAGGATAGGATTTACTAAAATATGGGATACTATACAAAGGGCCTAATTAAATTTAAATGAAATGAAATTTTGCAGCAGTTACAGAGCGATTAAATTGAACAAGCCCGCAACTACATGGACGAAATCAGAAACCGTAAACCATGCTTCCATATGTAGCATTTCAGGGCATGATCACGATCAATTATACAAGCCCATAAATTACATTTTAAACACAGCCAATAGTAAATGAGACCGTTGTCATGATGTCAGTAAAACATGGCATTTAAACCACAATCAATTAGTGTTTAGAAGTCTGATTTGCGATCGGACTCGCAATCCAGAAAAATTGCAATATCAAAAAATTTAAAAATCTACTATTCTAGTCCATGCAAGTACAAGGCTATGTATTAAACCATTGATTGCCAGGATCGATATAACATGGAAATTACAAATAAAAAAAAATATTTTTGATTGCAGATTTTCAACTTGAGACTGTTGTGCAATTAATAATAATGTCTTTCATCACATTTCCCGCATTTTAAGGTACAATAGTGTGTTTACATTTGCTTTTACAGTGCTATGAACAGGTGTTCAACCCCCTTGAGAATTCTCTCTAGTACTCATAGAATTTTTGGCTACATTTGCCATTTACAGGTGTGAAAGCAATTGCGGACTTGAGGAATTGTAGCAATTTAATAGCAATTTGCAATTTTTGTGTTTGTAACATTTGCGGGCTTGAAAGATCAAAGACTTAGCTGGGGCGGAGTTACGATTTTGACAGCTAGTAGGGATTTTCAGCCTGTAACCTGCATATTGATTGTGGTTAGCTAAAAGAGTAACTTTTGGGGGCTACAGTAACTAGAATTTGGACAATTATTGAGGCCCAAAGTGTAGCCGCTTGTAACGTCTTCCTCTCTTCTAAAATCTTTATTCTCCGTTGATGAGATATTTTAAGTGGATTTCAATTAGGTTATTATTATTATTATTATACATCTCTTCTTTTAGCTTCCAAACTATGCATTGCTATATTTCGTGTTCTCCAATATTGCAGACAGCATTGAGCCACATTTGAATAAATATCCATGGGTAAGAAAGACTCACAATTAAGGCAGTGACCATGGTTTGTATGAAGAGATTGTAGTAGCAATTGACAAAGTAGATATAATAAATGGCACAAGTAAAGGTTATCCATATATATAAAACAATACGTTAATTGCTGAACAAAGCTATTGTTTTAAATTAGGTAACTTAAGTAAGTTCTTTGTTGAGAAGGTGCATTTCAGACCTCATTGTAATCTTGGATTTTGCTTATCTGCGTAAAGATAATCCATTTTGCGCTCTTTCAGATTCAGTTTTAGTTCTGCATCATGTTATGCTCTGTATTGCTGCAGGACAGCATTACTTAAGAGCCTATGTTGGTCTTATTAAAGCGCCTTGCAAAGGTATTCACCCCCCCGTGACTTTTTATCTATTTTGTTACATTACAGCCTTAAATTCAATGTTTTGTTAATCTGAATTTTATGTGATGGATCCGAACACAATAGTCTAAGTTGGTGAAGTGAAATGAGAAAAATATATAAAAAAATAAATACATTTTAGAAATAGAAAACAGAAAATTGGCATGTGCGTATGTTCCCCAGGAGCCCCACCAAATCTATAATAACCAAATGGAAAGAACATGGCACAACAGCAAACCTGCCAAGAGACGACCGCCCGCCAAAACTCACGGACCGGACATTAATCAGAGAAGCAGCACAGAGACCTAAGGTAACCCTGGATGAGCTGCAGAGTTCCACAGCAGAGACTGGAGTATCTGTACATAGGACGACAATAAGCCGTACGCTCTATAGAGTTGGGATTTATAGCAGAGTGCCCAGAAGAAAGCCATTACTTTAAGCAAAAAACAAAATGGCACGTTTATGGAGGAAGGTGCTCTGGTCTGATGCGACTAAAATGTAACTTTTTGGCCATCAAAGAAAACGCTATGTCTGACGCAAAATGTCGGTGGTAGCATCATGCTGTGGGGATGTTTTTCAGCAGCCGTGACTGGGAAACTGGTCAGAGTTCAGGGAAAGATGGATGGTGCTAAATACAGGGATATTCTTGAGCAAAACCTATACCACTGTGCGTGATTTGAGGCTAGGACAGAGGTTCACCTTCCAGCAGGACAATGACGCCAAACACACTGCTAAAGCAACACTTGAGTAGTTTAAGGGGAAACATGTAAATATGTTGGAATGGCCTAGTCAAAGCCCAGACCTCAATCCAATAGAAAATCTGTGGTCAAACTTAAAGATTGATGTTCACAAGTGGAAACCATCCAAGTTGAAGGAGCTGGAGCAGTTTTGCAAGGAGGAATGTGTAAAAACCCCAGTGGTAAGATGTGGCAAGCTCATAGAGACTTATCCAAAGAGACTTGGAGCTGTGATTGCCACAAAAAGTGGCTCTACAAAGTATTGACTTTAGGGGGTGAATAGTTATATTATAATAATATATAATATTTTGTCCTGTTTTGGGCATGTTCTGTAAATTAAATGATGCAAATCCTCAAACAATCCATGTTAATTCCAGGTTGTGAGGCAAGAAAACACAAAAAATGCCAAGGGGGGTGAATACTTTGCAAGGCACTGCATTCACTGCACACCTCAATTCTCGATATACTTTCTTAGAACTGGGAAGTTCCTACCTTCTATTACCTCTTGAGAGCTTTGGTCTTGAACAGTATAGTTTTAGAACACTTTGTAAATATAAATCCTTCTTTGCGTCAGGCCTTTTTTTGAGCTATGTATTTGTGTTCATCATGCACCCTTTTAAATGCTTTGGTGTCATTAGAAATAAGATATTTTTTTGAGAACTTGGTTTGTCTTGATTGATGGTCTGCATTTTTATAGCTCTCTCCAACAACAGAGTTCTTTGTTTACTAAACCTATTGTGACCGTTTGCCCCCTAGAGGATGGTGCCAAGTAAAGTGGAGTAAAGTGGAGTAAAGAGTTCTTGACAGGAGCGACAGAGTTAAACTTCTGAAGAACTCCTAATGCAGGTGCGACTTCCCTTTGAATCCTGAATAGCAGACATGGAGAGAAAGGGTGGGGCTGGTTAGACTCTGGCCAGGTTGTGTGCTGCTGTCAGATCCAGCCACAAAGTGTAGCTTGAAGCTGGTCCGTTGTGGATCTACAGTTTGACCTTTGGGAGGCAAACCAGAAAGAGATCACTTTTGGTTTACTGTGACTGCGAGTTTTGGACAACAGTAAGAAGAGTGTGCTGTTTGCAGTGACTGAACCAATAGAGCTGAAAGAGACTACAGACTCAGGAGGTGAAAGCACAAAGATACCAAGTAAGTGAAGGGAATATTGAGGATCCCCAGGCAGAGTTGCCTTAAAGGCCTAGGCAAGTGTGGAGCTGACAGAGGCCCTCTTTGAAGGTACCAGACTGATTATGCCCCAGGGAAGATGCTGAGTGTTTAACCGGTTCATTGGCAGTAATTTTATACTGCAAAGTCAAAGAGTCCCTGTTGCAGATAAGCTGCACAGGTATAGTTCCTGTGTCACAGTCAGTGCGTTTATGTAGACGTTTATTTTCATTATTTAAGCAGAGTTACTGCTCCAGTTTGTTTTTCTTATTTCATAATAAACCAATTTGCTGCATTACCAGAAAGTATCCGTTTCTATCTCAAGAAACCACAGCTATACACGGCCATCCTGGTCAAACTATGTAGCCATAGTACACTTTTAAACTCCAAAAGCAGATAGAAAGCCAGACACCCCAAAACTTATATCACACAATCCAATAATTATCTCTAGTTTGACATTGCCCTTCATTTGTATCACAAAAACACCTCACAAAATGTATCTCTGACACATACATCACCCTTCCTGCGTTTTGGCCAAGTATATCAAACACTTCCCCAGGTCCTCCCAATCCACTTTTATAGCCAGTTTCCTCAATTTAGCAGTTTAGTTTTCCGTTCTTGGATTATGGAAAAGCTACTTTCATTTCAAATTACTAATGGGCCTTTACACCAAAATCTTACTCTGATAGCAGTAGTATTAAAAAACATTTTTTTGCATGAAAACCGATTGTCTAATGTCCTCTATTAAGAATCTGTACAACTTTTTTGCACAGCCAACAAGCCATTTTTATAACGGAATGTTTTTTTCGTATGGTAAGGTGAAACATTTTCTCCTGAGGTCTACAAAGACATACCTTTGTTGCAAGATAAAAAGTATGATGACTGGTCTATAGATCTTTTAAATACATAAACAGAAATATGGGACTTTGCAGTCCCTTTAACACACACACACACAAATTGAATGTAAAATAGCCTCTATTTTTTACCTTGTGGGATATACCAGTTTAATTTCAACTGTTAAAGGTATATGAAAGTGAGGTGGGTTATGAATGCATCCTGTAGAATGCATCATAACCCACACTGCAAAACAATTAGTATGAAAAAATGCAAACATTTTTTGCAGAAAAGAAAAAAATGTGCTGGGGGTGATGTAGACACCCCCAGCAACTGAGATTTGCATATTGGATATCTCATTTTTAATGAGATATCTAATATGCAGCACATGCGGATGCTGATTGGCTAAAGGAAAGGAAAGTGTCTGAAATCATGTGACTTCCCACAGTAGGGCAGACTACAGTTGCTAACTGAGCATGTCTGCACAATCCCCAGGGAATTACAGGGGGTGTCAACATTGTGAGAAAACAGTTTGCAAAAGCAAGAAATTCAGCAAACTTCAGGCTAACGTTTTCACAATTTACTTTGGAATTTTTTAATGAAAATGTATTCAAACACTATAAATTCTCCTCTATCAGATGCATTAATAACCTACCTCACTTTCATATACCTTTAACTTCCTGAGGCAGGATGAGTCTGTACAATGGGGATGTGGCATACTATACTACATTACTGCTCTCCTGTTTTTTATTTTTAGATATTGTGGAATATATATAATTGTAATTGAGAGCATATTAATTTATAAGGACACACACTCCTGAAAAAGTAACAGATCTGAGAAAAGAAAATGGATATGTGTAATTAAAAATAATTGTACATAAAAATTTAGAAGTTTTATCTAATATATCTAATATTGCATTGTATGTTTCTGTATAGAGGATGGGAAGATGGCGTTGCACCCTCTAAGGAGTGAGCTCCTGAGAGGAAGTCAGTGAGCTATCTGTTGGAGATCTCAGATTTATAGAACAGATGTTGATCATTTCACTTTTGTTTTTGTTTTTTTGTCAAGATTTATTCTTTCAGGGTTTCATTTTCCTCAGGACTCTTCAATAGATTGATATGGAAATTTGCTTATTTTAAAACTTTATTCATGTGGTGCAATTTGCAAAGTAATAGCTGATTTCTTAAAGACCATCCTCAGGTCTTGCTAGCTTGCTGCTATTTTATTTCCAGTGGTTAGAAACCCTGCAGAAATGAGAACATTCGTGCAAAATGAAAATTGAGTTTCCTGTTGTACATAAAAGACTGTTCAGTCTTTCTCAGAAAGGTTTGCAGCAGAGAGTTCCCTTCTAATCTTTGGATTAGCAAATGTATCTATTACTTATGGATATGCCAAAGTAACACTTTTTTATTGCACTAACAATCAATATTAAGAGACATGTTTTCGAGAGGTTTGACCTCCCTCAATCAAGTCTGAAGCAATCTTGGCACAATGAATCTTTCAGTTTGAATCTAAATAGTGATGCAGAAAGAGTGGGACCATTTGATACCTTGGGAAAATCCATATACTGTAGGACAAACCAATCACAACCACAGGAAACATACACACAAGACATGTGTACAAGGTAATAAAATAAAGTGTGACAACAAGAGGGAGAAAGACATTTATATGTATACACACATACTGATGAATACAAATCCTGAATGGAATTGAACAGCTAATGCCATGTTTCTCTATAATTTTGTTACCTCTTTACAACAATATATTTGCTATTGCATGGCTCTGCATACTTTTGCTTAATGAATATACCATGACCGACTCTCTGTGACTTCATGGACAACACACCATGCTGATCCACTTGGTTTCCATGGCAAAAATACTGGAATGGAATGCCCGTTCCTTATTCAGTGGGCCACAGCATACAGCTCATGATATTCCCAGGTGGTCTCCCATCCTAGTACTGATTATTGTGACCTCTTGGTTCCCCGGCTGGATTCGAAGCCGGGATGCTGTGGTGAAAGCACCTGCATCATAATCCCAGGGTCACCAGGGAACCCGAATATACTATACTGTATAATAAAAATCATTTTAAATTAAGGAGTTTTTAGCTTAGCAGGAAAATAAAATAGACTGTGATGGCACATGCCAGCCACTCATCTAGTCTGCTCACTCTCTTGCTTTTTTATCTATACATCTAAATTAATCATCAGTGTATCTTTAAAAGGCCACTTTAAATATGCATAGTCTTTCTGTATTAGGGATAGGGATAAATAACCTTTCAAATTGTTTAGTTATCTTTTGTGAGAAAACAGTGTAGCTCAATTTACACTCTCACTGTGCGACTCTGGGGCTCCATATGATCAATATTTAGTTGTAAGTATATCCATAACAAGTTATAGAAATTCAATTTAACAACCCTGCACATAGCTTCCTCAAGCTGCTGAAATGCACTTAAGGGTAGATCACCCTTCTGCCATGTCTAATGACTGTATAGTAAGCACAAATTGACTTAAATATTAAGGTTTACTATACAAATGTATTTTATTATAAATTTCACATCATATTTTTCAGCCATAATATGAATGTGCTTCATAAGCAGGGCTTCCAAAACATGTATGGATTAAAACACTAGGTAGATTTACCATAGGCAAACCGTTAAATCCAAGTGCATGTATTGGCATCATAATTGTGAAGGAGCAGAGTAGGTTCTAAATATGGTATTCTTTGAAACAGTAGGCAACGGTGAGCATGTTATTAAAATGCATTTTCATAAAGTAAACTAACATTTTAATTGTCAACCAGCATTTATAATCCACTCATCACGGCTTTGTCTTTATTTATTCCTACCATGTTATGATTATGAATTATTTCAAACTACTCTTTGGGGGCTCAGCATACATTGTTTTCAGTCTAAAACATGTGATTTGCTCAATCTGAGCATGTACCGACCTTAGTGCGTAAATAGCCTAATGGATGATCATACAAGCTAACTAATAGTTAACATTTAGTCTCACTGTAAGTTTATTATAAGGGAATGCCATATTAATAACTTTCAATTGATAAAACACTATCAGTAGTTTTAAATTACATTTGGAAATTCCACTGTCACCTATAAAATATCATTCATTAATTCAATAAATGAACTCTTTAACCTATATGGAAGCTGTACTTTGATGACTCTGTACCATATTACTCAGTTTGTACATGCTAAAGAAAATGTAGTTTTCCTCTACTATCACATTATTAGCAGCATCATGGATTCTGAACTATCTGGCCTATATTTGTTATAATATTTGAAGTTGAATTATAGAATATATTTTCAGTATTTTATGCTGATTCAGGAACTGTATAATACAGAATGAATTTCCCAGTTACTTCTTTGTCTGGTACTGTGCACCATTCTCCTAAGCAACTCTCTCTGACATAAGATGCCTTTTCACATAGCTGACATTATAAAGAAAGTCTAAATGAGTGGTGCTCCAGTCTGTTGGTGCTTTTATTAAGAGACTTCTATATAAAAGTGTCAGTGTGCTTAAATATTATAGTTTCATGTGTCACATCATCTTATGACCTCTGTGGAACACTCTTGAGTACAATGAAGTGTTAGCCATTGAAAAAATGATTCCTGTAGCCCACTAATAAAGCCATCATGATACACTCAAAGACTTCACTCCTAATGAGTTCATCATTATTTCTACTACTTCTGTAGGGTCTACTCTCAGTGTGCAGCATCCATTATAGCATAGAGGAATTATTTAAGGTCAAAGCAGCACTCAAACTTCATATTAAATCAAGTTGATAATTTGTCTTTCGATTTGGAAGGTTGAGTTTGTCGCCAGTCGCTAGTTACAAGTGATTTCTAAAACACTCGCAAATCCAGTTTTAGTAGCCAAAATATACCTGTGTAATGTCAGTATTGAACTTGGCAACATAGTAAAAATGATATGTTAATATAATACATTTTTGAGTGTGTATTAATAAGTATGTGGGCAACATGATTCAATTCTTCCTTTAAGAACTAAGCAATGAGCATACTAGCTAAATGTAATAACTCCTGACATTTACAAGAATTATTTAATTCTCCAAAACAATCAAAACATGTTCTTACATTCAGATAGATGCTGCTTTTGTATACTAATTCAGTATAAAACCAATTTAAAAACAGTTTAAAATAATTTGGATATCTTTCATTCTTTATATTTACTGCTAAGGAAAGTGTATTAATATTCAAAATTTTACATTCCTCATTAATTAGAGTTTCTCTTCTCCCGTTCACACCCCTAAAATATTCTTGTCATTATTGTTCCATCTTAAAGCCTATAAAGCTATTTACATTTCTTCCGCTTTTTCTCTTTTAATAGCTTCTTACTCCCAAAGCTAGCTAACACGGTAGCTGGTGATATACTAACTAATAAGGATGTTTCACGATAATCATGCTTTGCATTCTACTTATTTTCCCATGATATAAGTGCACCTGTTCTAACATGGATGTGAGTCTTACTTCAGGGTTCCCAGAGGTTACCACAGATTTAACAATTGCATACTTATCTAACATGCTTGCGTCATCTAACAAAATATTGAATAACTACTATGTGTTTCTCTATAGTGATGCTATATAGCATAGTGGAACCTCATTCTCACATTACAGGTTTTTCTGCCTCCCCTATCTATAAAAGGGACTTTGGATAATTTAGATTTCCTTCTGTGTATAGCATTAATAAGGCAATATCTACAGTATCTATCCATCTATCTATCTATCTATCTATCTATCTATCTATCTATCTATCTGTCTGTCTGTCTATCTGTCTGTCTGTCTATCTGTCTGTCTGTCTGTCTATCTATCCATCCATCCATCTATATTTCTTTTGTCTTGTCTAATAACATCAGAGTATATATTTTTAGAACATTTTAGTGAATTTTATATGCAAAATAAGCATGCTGCTTTCACATTAACATGTTTCTACATATATTTTTAGTATTCTTTTTAGGGAGTGGGCATAACTTAGCAGTGTTACCTTTCTTATTTTGACTTGTATTTATATTAATGCATAGGTTTGAAGTAAATTACATGCATGTATATTAAACAGATTTATACATTTGTATATGAACTATATACTTTTGTTTATAGGTGTGTTTTACATTGAATTACCATTATCTGGTCTATACTGTTATCTGTATAATGCCTGTACAACAATCATTATTTTTTATAATGTGATTAAATATCAAATTACCTGTAATTCATAGTAACACTGTAGTAGAATATAGGTGGTTGATCTTATACTTAATTGTAACATTCAATTGTCTTGATAACTAGCTTTCCAGTCCATTAAACTATTAGGAAGTGCACTTCCTAATAGTTTAATGGACTGGGCAGCTCAATGCCTAACAAGGTATAGAATCAATTTGAATCAGGAATAAGTGTTGACTGTATGAGTGTCACAGAATGCCAAATTCTGTGTTGATGGAGTGAACTGGTTTCAGATCTGACACCTCAGAACTTTAGTAGTAAATAATAATACATGGTACCAATCTCTGCCGTTGTTTATAGTTTATTGTATGAGGTCATATTAAATTACTTAATTATAAGCAGAAGGCACATTGTTTTTATCATATTTATTTAATGTTCTGCATGTTTCTTTCTACATTGTTGAGTTGATATTCTGAGTAATAGTGAATCCCACATAATAATTTATACAGTACCTGCCTAGACTGAAGTTCTGAGATAACAGTGGAAATATCTTTTGGTTTTGATATACATCAATCCTCTTCATGCCAACTAAAATCAAATCTGCAATAAAAATTAACATCATTTGTTATGAATCATTGTATATATGTATTAGTAGTCCAATAAATCATTATTCTGTTTATGTATTGCTGGAAAAATTTCCTATTTATACTTTATATTTATGGCATATCACAAGTGTAGAAATATCAGAATCATCTACAAACATTAAATATGGTAGTGCAGATTCGAGAAGAAAAAAATAATATTACATCCATTGAAATCTAGAAACAATATTGATTATTAGCTAGATTTGCAAGATATTGTCAAAGATTGCACCTTGATCAAGTGCTACTCAAGAATTTAATTTGAAAACTCATCTGGAGGTTTAGTTAAATGACAATTGTATTCCTCTAACAACAGGAATTAGATATTAAAGAAGACATTAATCTTTAATAAAATGCCTATTGAATTATTTAAAAAAAGTGATGTTCAATATTAAAATTACTGCTGCTGGTCTCCACCCACTATAAAGTCAATGGCGAGAGGGGGCCTTGTCTAGCAGGTAGTTCTAAATATTTAAGGCACAATTATATCAACAGAATACTCTCTAATAGCTGGAGTCTAATTGTCTCAGAGTGGTTTGCCTTGACAACAAGCTATTGCTGTGAGGTAAGCTTATTTAGCCTCTTATCTAATGTCAAATAAAAGAGAATCGCAATGGTAAGCCCTCTGCTCCAGACTATGTGATGGATTTTCCTCAGGACCTCAGTGGCTACATTAACAGGAACTCATAATGGGCTAGCAGCACTCAGCAGCTGAACTTATGTCCAGGGATGGCTCAGTCAGGATCCCAAGTAGCCCAGAAGCAAACAAGTGGTTATATCAGTAGAGCAAAAAAAGCACACTCACTTCTTTAGAGTCAGGAGTACTCAGTTTTGTTCAGGCGTTGTATACATGTGAATGGGTTCTAATACAGAAAGAATGCGAGCAGCTCTATTCAAATATGCAGATTGGAATTAGGCTACAGAGTGAGAATGAATGTAGGCAGCATATATATTAATTGGGAAAACAATGCATGGTACCAACTACAAGCCAACCTGAAGGGATATAAGCTAGCCAATTGGGTAACTGCCGCAATCCCATGCTGATTTTAATGGTCCCATGCACCACCCAATGGTCCCCTTCATAAGCACACACCAACCTCCCCAGTTCATGGTAGTCAAAGTCATAGGATTGTCAGTCCATATATTATCATTGGTTATGCACTTAACAAATCTGATACATAGGGCAGGGACAAATCATATACTCGATTCTGATTGGCTGAAATTTGATATTTGGCATATTTCAGCAAACCAGGATCCTTAAACTGGAAATTTAAGGTGAGGAAAACCATTAATTGGCATTGGAGCTCCTCAGAGGAGGAGTTCAATTAGAAGTATTTTTATGATGGCCCATTTTAACAGACTGAAGATGAGCTTCAATCAAGACTGAAGAGAACCAAATCCTCAATCAAAATGAATGTACCCGCTTATCCTGGGCTGAAGAGTTGGGACAAGGACTTAGATCGTCACTAGAGGGCATCCAAGGATGGGTATTGGATATTATTGTCCCCTTAAACATCTATTGATTTTTTTCTTTTTTTTGGTAGTGCTAGTGACTATTAGGGTCCTTATGGACCCACATGGGGAGTTAGGTTACATGGAGGTCCAATATGGACCCTGGTAGTGGTTGGAAGGGTTTAAATGATAGCTGCCATGGGGGCCCATGATGACTCCCATTGTTATAGTTTATTATACCATGAGGGTCAGTTAAGTACCCCATTGGTATAGGGTTTAACGTAGGTGCCACAGGGGTTCATTGAAGATCCTCTTGATAAAATATTTAATTTTAGGTGCCACTCGAGTCAATAGGGACCCTCATGGATATATTTTAGATGGACAACCAAAGTGGTCAAAGGGACTAGCGGGTTGAAGGGATCCTTTGGCTCATATTAGGTAGCAGGTAGGAAAGGGGTATCACATGGCATCCCCAAGCTCATAGTATGTAGCAGGTATTGAGGGGGATCCCCTGGCTCATGGGGGTAGCTGTCTTAACATCTTAATTGTGTCAGATTTGAAATATCAACCCTCCAACCTGACACAATAAAGGTTTTGGTTTTGATTATTGTGATTGCTTTGAAGCATCTAGACTTCTAGGAGCCATTTTTGTACTGTTACGGAGGGTGCAAGTACAGCAGGATTTTTTTTATATTTGGGTGACTTGGAAAGACGTCCAAGTTAACCTCATTGAGAACAGACATCTTTAAGGGAGGCATGTGATAGGATTTTGTGTAATAATTATGGAACAAAAAATGGGGCTTGCAATGTTAGGGATATTTGGAGCACTCGGATGGTATTTCTCGTAGGTTCGGTTTGCATGTGTGACGTGATAGCTACCTGGAGAGTTGTTAGTCAACTTCTCTCGGGAGACATGTAGTTATTAGTAAACTTCACTACGGGAGACATGGAATGGAGGCCATATTCTTCAGTGAATACATCACAGATGAACCACCTTGTTGTAAATATACAAATATACCCATGAAAAGTCAATAATCTTTTTCTAATAAGAGCTTACAAATTGTATTTTTATTATCTAATTGTTTACATATGAAATGATTTTATTGCATTGTAGTAATGTCTTTCCTATAAATGAGTGGTACCATTTTTGGTATGATACCTGTCTCATCTGTGGTATGATAACTGCACGTATCCAATAGCAATTGTTTGTTATTCATACCATCCATGTAACATCTTGTTCTTCTAGACTATCAATCAAAGAAAACGTAATTATAGGTTTCTTACTAAAGCTAATATATTGACCGCTATTATTCTATACCATTCACCTACTCAATGCAGTATTCTTATTAATGCCATTTACCAACCATCAAAGTTTATGCATGTCGTGTGTTTTGACAAGTAAATTGCTTTCTTTTTTTCTTGATAGACAACTATATAAATAATAAATGTGCAGTAATAGCTGCAGCAATAATATAAAAGTCACATTACAAGACATATACGGCATGTTAATGATATATCTTTTTTGCTCAGTGTAATTTGTAAAGATAAATGCTAACTCTTTTGCCCCTGACAGAGATAGGTTTTGAGAACTATATTTATCAGGCTGCACAGAAGAAAATTATTTTAAAAGATATGTCAGTATTTTGAGTTTATACATCTTGAATAATTTCACGGTAATCTTGTTTCTTTGAGCAACCATATCAGTTACATATAATACAACTGAAGTATGTACATGTTGTTTTAAATACATTTCTGTGAGAATATATTTCTAAATAGCATTAAATATCATACAATGAAATATCAGTATCCACTATTTGTGAACAGATTCCATGTTCTTATGTTTAAATATATACCATTTTATTTAGTAATTGTCATTTTTTTTTTATATGTGAATGCAGGATCACATATATAGTTGTGAGCGTACGAGTTGTTGCAAACGCTTGCGGGCTCGAGTAGCGAGCCGCGGCCCTCACAAAGCGAGGGCCTCAGTTGCTGGAATGGAGCACCGAAAGGCGCTCCTTGCCAGCAACTGCGACCCTCGCAAACTTTACGCTGTAATGCAAACAACACGACACAGCAACTGCGACCCTGGCAAACTTTACGTCGCAACGCAAACAACATACGAGACACGTTACCACTCATTACGACCTCGCAAAAATCGGCCACAACCCGCGGACAGGAAAAAATGAAAAACACAATAAATACACACAGCACATACATAAAAAGCTTACCTACAGCAAGAGGAAGCATCCAGGACCTCAAAAAATTAAGTTACACCCTTATTTAACTCAAAATAAAAGAGTTTAGACACTCGAAAATTCTCTAAGTGAGAGCAAAAATGGCCGCCGAACAAAACGAAAACGAGGCTACAGCACTCTAAACACGCAAAACACCACAAGAAACACGCAAAACACCACATAACACCTACGGATATTCCGCTACAGGCGCATACCACACATTACCTGCCATTTTAATGCGGAAGTACACAGCTACGGTAACGGTTTGGTCTCGCGCACGCACACTATTACACTGCACACATTCATCACGCTTACACAGCAGCTCCACACTACTAATGCTGCAGCAACATTAAAACAGATTGCAGCTCTTCAACACAATGCTTAAAATAGGTAAAGTATATTAATTTATTAATGTATTAAATATTTCATTATTATACACCAAACAGCATTAGCTACCTTACAATTTCATTGCCGTCATTTTTTGACGGGCAATTCTCTAGTATGTAATATTCAATTGCTACATTTTTAATGACCTCTTCTTGAATCAACTTTTATAAGATACTGTATATTTTGAAATTTGGTATATTTGATACCTTGTTTATATTATCATGGGCATTAAAAAGCTTGTTTAAGCAATACAAGTTATTTCTGAATTAAAACGTAAAGGATTACTACCAGTAAACTAGTGAACATAAATATGCTAACTTTTGGAAATCATAAAATATAATTTTAAATGATTTGTTTGAATAATTTGTCAGCTGTTAAATATGTTTTTATAACCAAAAATAAAATTGAATATTATTTTTAAAAAATTGCACATAAACATAAAATGCATTTTTTTGTACATTTTGTACAAATGCTTAACATAATATTAAATTGGCCGCAAAAAGCAACACGCCAACGTCTTGTGGGGTAAGGGCGAATAAAACCTACGGGATGTTGAAAATTGCACCCTGCCGCCGCAGATCCTTTGTTCTGTAGCTGTTACGTTCCAATCACGCTATTAAATTGCAACAAATTCACTGGCGCTCAAGCCTGTAAACCGCAAACAGAGCCAAAAAGCCAACGGGTACTAGAGAGGACCCGCTAGGGAGGTAAAGTACTATCTGTAGCACTATAAATGCAAATATACACACACTACTGTACTTATAATGAATGGGAAAGTGATGTTAGGTATTAAAATGAATAGCACAACATTCTCAAGATAGCAAATCTGCAATATAAAATACTTTTATTAATGTTTAATTTCTGTGTAATATCGATCCGGCAATCAATGTGTTAATACATATAATGGAACTCACACGGACTTGAATACCCTATTTACTGATTTATTTTTATTGCATTATTTCTGGAATGCGGGTCCGATCGAAACTCGTAATTGAAACCCGTAAGGCTTTGAAATCTAACCACCATTTTTTATTGACGTAATGATGACAATAATTATGGGTTTCACTAATTGATCAGGTTCAAAGCCGAAAATCCAACGTGCAAAAAATGGTTTATGGGCTTGCTTCTCTGGCCCGTAACTCGCGGCATGGTGGAAACTACATATTAGCTCACTAATATCTATGGACATTCCTCCTGGATGATTTATTAAACCCAGAGAACTTTGATGACCTGCACTGAATTGCATGTTCTTGAAGGTGAAGCTGAAGTCAAACAGCACAACTGCTTTTTTAGTAATAACTGGGATTTTTACTGGTGAACGTTGTATAAAGATGCCAATTCAATCTCTGGAGTCTCACTATTTCTTTTAAATTGTAAAATGTCAATAGAATAATTGTGCATTACATAATTTAAGATACATGACATAAATTGGTCAGTCCTTTATAGATAGGGATTGTTTTTACGATAAGATTTCGCAGACATTTACAGTATAAACTATCTTTCAGATTTGCCCCGCTGTAAATTTACAAATGTTTTTATGAGATTGTCATCCCACTAAAAGCAGTGCTTTTATCTCTGTTGTCACATCAGTCCCATGAAGGTATTTGCATAGTCAAACATGACAGCATGTGCCTCATGTAAACTTAGATATGTAAAATGCACACAGACGCTACTGTACTAGCTGGGCAGTGTGTCATACTAGCCAATTAGTGACCATGTATCATGTTGCATGTTGCTGAAACTTTGCACCTGATGGCTATTGCAGAATGGTAACCACTATGTTAATACTCTAGACCTAGCATCCTTTCTCTCCCTTACCTATGTATATATCCCCTAATCCCATGGCACGTAAGGGGTTAAACCATGGTTATAGTTAGATGGAGAATCCCTGGCTCATAGCGCATGGGCACGGGGAATTTATGAGTATTGGGGAGAGTCCTGGAGAAACGCAGGATCATTGTAGATAGTGGTATTGGGGGGAACTCAGGGATTCCCAGGCTCATACTAGATAGTGGGTGTTGGAGGTTCATGAGGTGGTGTTAATAACCCATAATTGTGAGGGATATGAGGACTCAAATACTATGTAATTAAAGTGTTAGGTTGATTAAATCGTTAGATTTGATTCTTGAATGTTTCTCATAGGCTTTTTGTTGTGCCTTTTTATTTGGGAGAGAGTACACTTAGGATTTTTGGACAATCTGAGGACTTTCAAGCACCCACTGGTTAATATGTTTCACTTATATTTTATAACATGATGGTCTTGGGATAATGTTTAATTGGGACAGCTAAACGTGAATTTTTTTTTTTTTTTTTTACACCATTCAGGGGGCAGTTATCGTAATTCTAGCTTTTACATGTTTTGGAATAGGTTGGTAGCGAGTTACGAGTCAACTTAACTAGCAAACCTAAAGCTTGGAGGCATAGAGTGGAGATCTTAACGTGGACTCAGTATTTAAACCAATATGTGAATATGTTCCAGGCAAACCGCTTTATCATACAACAATTGAAGTTCTCTACTATTTGATTATCAGTTAATGTTTTTACATTAACATTTTTTTAAAGTTGAGGCAAAAAAGTAAAACATTTTTACATTTATATTGTGAAATTATCATATCTAAAAACTTCTATAGGCTCTAAGGAGTCCTTCAGGAACAGAGATCTAGTTTTTGGTCACTGATGTATGATAGGGTATACTGTAGACTACGGATAGGAAAATAAGTTTTCAATATAGTTTTTTTTTTTTAAAACACATTACAATTTCCTCGCAATTTCACAATTTGATATCCCTTTTATAGGAAGCATGTTATAGAATTACAAAACATTATGCAAATGGAAATATTAGGGATAAGAGGTAGACGATGAAGTAGTTGCTGGATTGAGTTCTTGGAAACATCATGTCATAACTGGATGTCCATGGTGAAGTAAGAACCATCAGGTTGGATATTGTAAATTGACCAGTCATAATCTATGCACTCTGTTGCAGACAAAACAATTATAGAGGTGCTTCAAAGATTTCTATTGATAACTTAGTAAAAATGTTTTGCATGTAAGCATTTTTTCTATCAATAATAGACATGGCCATGAATAGCCCAAATATGTAGTAATGAGAATTCAAATATGTGCCAAAGATGAAATAAAGAATATGAAATGAAGAATAGGCTCATGAATTTCAATCTTGAGAGGTTTCAGGAGAACCTCAGACAGTAGATCACATCTTGAAAAACAGTAAACAGAACACCACATTTTTGAGTATATTAAAACATGTATGTTTAATTCACTAAACACATTAAACACTGGATATTTTTTCTGACAGCAGGACATTACACCAGCGGTGTTGGAATTAATTCACATCTAGGATAATTACTGTTGTTAGGGGTCACCTGACAATAGGAATGTGTTTAGTGTTAAAAACGGTGTAATTTGGGTTGGGGAAAGGGAGTAACACTTTTTACTTCAGTCACCTTTCGTCTATTTCTCTTTTGCTGCATGGTCAGTTTTAAATAATTTGTATATTTTTGGTATGCATAGTAATACATGGTTTCTGAACTCCCTTTATATTAATACTGCTATTGTAGGATGAGAATGAGAGCAAAACAGAAACTAACCTTAAAAAGGCACAAGGGAACCTTAGCGAGGTAATATAAGTTTCCTTGATTACAAGTTGCTAACATATATTCGACATTTTCGATTTCTATAGTTAAACTAATGATTAGCAGGATTTCCGACATGCCCATAAATGTAAGCGTCAAAGAGTATGAATTATGATGCACCACAAAGCCTCATTGTAAATCAGTAAAAAATAATGTGGAAGAATTCAAAGACCACTGTAGTTCAACAAAAAATGCACTTGTTTGCCAAGTATGTGCCAAAATAACAACATCAGCAACTGTATAAGTCATGGACAAAAAAACATGTTTTGGGAGCTGGTTGATGGAGGTGGTTCTTTATAGCTATTAATTGGGACAAGGGAAACAGTTGGAAGTCCAGAACCTTTGTTTAATAATACAATATTATTGAAATTGACACCACACCCTTTCCCTTTCATAGGCCCGGAGGTAGAAATCTTGCATTGTTCAATCCATCACAGGAATATAATCACCTCTCACAAACTCTTCCATGAAGTATCATGATTCCTCTAGTTTTATGACATCTTTCATGCTTAATTATGCTCTTAGGCTCAAACTTTTGAAATACATTTTTCTTCATTGTACAGAAGTTCTTTAGATTATACCAAATTAATATAGATATACAAACTTGAAAATAATTATACTGTATGCAGCTGTGCGCTTTCCGTGGACACTTGTCACTTAGCACTCACATTTTTAAATATCTCCTTATAGGACTGTGGCTCATAGCTACTGTATATATTTATACCCTTGAGACAACTTGAAACACCTCTCTTGTAGTAGTAGTATTTTCCTCTGTAAGTTAATTAAAGCCATTGTTCATATAATTCATTGGTCCGCTTATATTTGTTAAAGCATAGTAACATCTGTTAAATATACTAACACAATTACTTTAATAATGTAATAATCAATCATGTGGTAATAATGACAAGTTATTTCCGATCAAGGTTAGACATTGAGAAAATATGTGTCTTCGTCATTGAACTAGAGAATTAGTGCAGAGGGACAAATAGGTAGATCTATATATGAAATACACAAATTGTACTGCATTTTTTCTGTTTAGGCTGAATATTTAGGGTAGAAATTTGGGGCCTCATTCAATTGTGATTTGGCCAATTGAATAGGGCTCTATAAAAGCACAGAGCATATGTTTTTACAGACGTTTTAGTTAGTGAAGACCTTGCTTTATGAAGTTCACTAACTAAAAACGTCTGTAAAAACATATGCTCTGTGCTTTTATAGAGCCCTATTCAATTGGCCATATCACAATTAAATGAGGCCCTTGGTGTTTGAGGTTGACCTTATTACCTGAGTACAGTTTAGTCCATTTGAGCACAGACCCTTTCTCAAGTGACTAGCAGGTTGCATCCATTTTATTTTGATTGAAACTGCAATTTTAAAAATAAATGTTTCCTCCACTCTGAATTCTAATTTCAACTCTTTGTTACAAACGGCTAACTTTCTTATTAGATATATTTTGACATTTATTTAATATAATAACACAATATTTAATATAACTGTATTTACAATACCCAATATATTAAAAACCTACATTTAGACTATTCCTAGTTCTGTCTTAACAATTGAACAAAACATCTATGGAGCATTAGTTATGAAAATTACAAAATTATTGTAGATCTGAAATGGCGTTTATAAAATCCTAAACACACTGCATCATAAATTGTATCCATTAGGAATTGAAGATCTACTGTGACTTGTAGTGTAAATACTAAAATGTTCTAATGAATTATCATATCAAAACAATCTGTAAAACAGATAAGTCTAAAGAACATGGATTCATGGGAGTATATAATAATTATACTAGTAGAACAAGAGACACAGGCGGAGCTATAACAGAGCTATAACAATGCAGTTGCCCCTACACCAGACCTTTGTCCTCTCGGGCCCCCTCTGGACTTTCCCTCTGCCGCCTCCTGGTTCCGACAGTGTCCCCTCAGCCTTACCACATTACTCCTATGAGTTTGTCTTCTCTCCTGGGCATGGAATCCCAAATGACGTCACAATCTTCAGAAATTCAGATTTTCCCAAAAATGTTTTATGGCCATGGCTTACACAACTGATAAAATAGTTAGTTTGGTACATGCTTAACAAACAAGTGCAATTTTTTAACTACAATGGTCCTTTAATTCTTCCACGTAACTGGTTAGCAATTTATGATTGTGGTTAGGAAATATATAATACTCTAGGATTTGGTAGGTAAACAGCAACTTATTTTACAGTTTGATCTTTTTGGGAGGTGCTTTATGTCTTGTATTTATTCTTAAACAAAGTATTCTGTGTTTTATGCTGGCTACACAATAATCTACTCCAAATGTTAACAATTCACAGTTTGATAACACAAATGGAAAATATCATAAATGCTGTCATTATTAATATAGAAAATATATTTATGCCATTTGGTCTAATTCTTATTAATAGTGTAACTGAATATGTTGGTGCTATAGAAATAAAGCATAATAATTAGGAGATAACAAATCCTGCTCTGTCATATGAGCAAGATTTATAGTAGTATGAATAAAAATATGTGAGCAAAGCACGAAAAAGCTAAATGCGTATACAATAAATCTTATTTTGCATACAACAGATGGACTATTAAATTACAAATATTTTATATGTGTGGTACATTTGATTATCTAGTGCAAACAATAAGATATATCTGTAAAAGTTGTATTAGAAACTTGTTACATTTCAAAACTTTTCAGGCTCCAAAGTTCAAGTGTTCACGATTCCTTCAAACTAAATACTGTCTTCAGGCAAATGTCTCGATGTATGTTGAGTGGAAGAAAAAAAAGTATATTTTAAAATATTGAAAATCCCTTGCTAAGATATTTTAGATATTTAGTAGTCTTGTTCTATAACAATAGCCAGAAGGTCAGATTGTTAACAGAAATATTCTGTATGCCAATCTAAAACATTGCAATCTGTTAGTTGTTTAAAATCATTGCAAGGGGTTGAATCTAGGCAAAAAAACTCACAATCAGTGTACATATTATACCCTGCAGAGAAGAAAAGGAGCTAACCTCATGTTCTTGCTGTTGGCAAAGGTTTCTCAGTTAGAGATTACAAGAAAATGTTCATAGTTACATAAATATTTCATGCAGTTCTTTTATGCCTTTCCCCTTTCAGTATTAAGTCTATTAAGACTGTGTATATGCACTTATGAATGGTGGAACTGGCAGTGACCCGTTTCTAATTATAGCATAAATCTTTCAATGGATTTTAAACTAAGCAACAACCTATTAAATGGGAAGTACAGTAATACTGGATTCTAGGAGAATGAAACATTAGAATGATGTCTGTTTATTTATTTTGAATACATTTTTGGTATAAAAAAAAAGCTGCCGCTTGCTGTATCTAATTTATTGGTAATGGAAAGGAACAACTGTAGTAAATAGAAAACAATAATAAAAATAATAAACAAACAGTATGCAATGAGCATACAAACACGATCAGAAATTATTTCAAAGGTTCATACAAATTATGTGGACATCAAAAAATCCCACATAAATAACATTTTAGGCAAATAGTATATATTTTTCTTAATTAAATAATTTTGACTATTATAAAAAAAAAAAACGTAGGCAGGAGCAGCGTGACGTCATCACGTTTCAGATGCACGCTCTAACCAGGAAGTGCTAAACTCCATAGTTAATGGAGACGCCAAGACACTGAGTATCTTAAACCAAAGGATAGGTAGGGCACTAGGCACTGCTAACGCTATACTACCTAATAGACTGTAGTGGAGCAAGTGTGGGGATCAACAGTGGAAAAAGGAAAGTAAATCATCATTTAATTGGTGTGTCTTAATACAATACTCCACCAATAATAGAATACTCCACCAATATACCCCATTAGTATACCCACCTATATTTTCACACGCTAAATGCGAACTGCATGTAAATTGCAGGCAACCTCATTATCTATAGGGTCGGTGATAGACCACGATAGGTCTTATTACACATAATAAACCAATAAAATGGTTTATTGTTTTGGTATTCTACACATAGGTTACATTCTATTGCGGTCACATGCAAATTTTGTACCCATTAGATTTTCAAGGTGGCTATAGTTTAACAGTGCCCTACAACCCTCTATAGGTTATTTCAAGATGACAATGTCACACTCTATAATCTACAAGCGTCTATAGGAATTGCAGCAGCTAACAAAGGACTTACAGCCTTATTTAATAGCTTTTGGTTAGTGAACTTCTTTCCAAAAACAAGGTTTTCACTAACTAAAAACTTTTGTAAAAAATATATGCTATGGGCCTCATTCTATTATCGGCCGTAAATCGGCCGTAAGGCTGCGATTCCTTGCGAGGGTTCAGTTAACTCGCGATTCTATTATACGGCCCCGCAAGGATCTCCTTTTACGGCCGGCCGCATATCTTGGAACCGGCCGTAAACTGTGAAATATAAAAACTCAAAAATAAATTCAAGCCTGCACTGTACAGCTCTGTAAATGCTAGGGATCATATTGGGGGACATGAGGAATAAAAGGAACCCACTCTCAAGCTTGCACATCTGCCCAAACCCGAGTTCAAATTAACTGTTTATTTTCCGGCTGCGGCGTGGGTGTGTCTGAGGTGCTCCAAGCACTCTGGACTTTTTACATGTATATTTTACGGATATTAAAAATGAAATATTTTACGGATTTGAGTACAGGATAATTATGTGCTATTTTTTCTAACACCTAAAATCCCTTTATAGTCTTCTCAAAGTGCAGGATGGCTTTATTTGAGCTATTTTATGTGCTTAATTGGTGCTAGCGAGACCTTTTTCCTGCAAGTAACTGCGGCTCGTTTTTAGCCTTGCAGAGAGGTTTCCCGGAGCAATTGAATTGCAAATCTCTTGCGGCCGTTTTAGATCAAAGGCTTTCCTCCGGCGCGATCGGCCGCAAGAGATAGCAAGGCACCGGCCGCAAGCCTGCCGGAATCCCCGGCCGTAAGGGAATAGAATAGCAGAATAGCTTGCGGCCGGTCCTTGCGGCCCCGCAGCGGCTGCGGCCGATAATAGAATGAGGCCCTATGTGCTTAAATAGAGCCCTATTCAATTCTCAGAATCGCAATTTAAGGCTGTTAGAGTTTTTCTTTTTAAGTTCCCTTTTTTTAAACCTTTTTAATCGTTGCTGTCCAGTTTTCATTAAAGTTTGATTTTCTAAAATACCCACTTGTGTTTTCTATTATAAGGAGACCTAATACAAAGTAAAAAGTATACTTCAATAAAAGTAAGTCTTGGAATAAAGAAATAATAAGGTCAGGCTAGGTCCTCTTGCAACTGTTAAAGTTCCCAATAATATATCAGTTTTATATATTTTTTAATAGACTTAAGCCATTATGAAACAGTAATCAAAATGCAATATGCATGACGGGGCAATGGGGATGTATCCAAAGAAACGAACCTTTGCATCATTCAGAGAACACCCTGGCAGAACCTGCTAAGCTCAGTGATCCTGTGGGAGTGTGTAAAGATTCTTGCAAAATAAATCTTAAAAATGATCTCAAGGATTTTCAAAAAGACATAATCCATTTGAGCACAACTGAATTTTCCAGATAGGCCAGTTGCCTCTTTCCCCGATATAATTACTCAATATAAAGTATTTCCACCACTAATTATTTTTGGTAGTGGCCTGCAAATGGAAACAATTTCACTCATGTGCCATGAACATACATAACAAGAAATGAAGGCGTTGATTACATGGTTGTTGTAAATGTTTTATGTATGACATGTAAGGAATAACTTTACTTATTACATGCAGCACGTAAAAAAACAACATGTAACTGCGTTAGCTACACGTGACTTTACTTGCAGAATATTCTACACTGCTATTACATGGTTGTCATGATCCTCCTGACCACCATTTTTTTTTCTAGTTTTATAGGATCATCGGGTACTCTTTTATTTTTAACACATGATCACTAAGGTCTGTGACCACTCGCGGAGGCCCAAAAAATAAAAGTGCATTTCAGACAATCATAAAATGATCACAACATTATTGAGCGTTTTAGTGAAATGTTAAAAATAGTGAGTTCTTGTTAAAACTTAGTACAAGGAAAAAATACCCTGAAACCCCAATTTAAAGGACTATGTAATATAAAAATGACTGGTTTGTCTGTCACGCCTGCAGGGTGTTTTCTGCTCAGGCGCATGATTGTTGGTAGAGTTGGGGCATCACCTCCCATGTTCAGAACTGTAACCGCCTCTGCAACCAAAGCCAAAATGCTGAGAATTGCTTCAACAGAGAGAGACAGGACAGAAAGAGAGAGAGAGAGAGAGAGAGGAGAGCGAAAGAGACAGAAAGAGAAACATAGACAGAGAGGACAGAGATAGAGAGACACATCAAACATAATAAAGGTTTTATGTTGATTATATTGTCCGATTTGTCTCAGAGGCTTTATCTTGTGCCTCTTTGGGTGGGTGAGAGTACACATAGGATTTTTGGACAAATCGAGAGAGAGAGAGTGGACAGAGATATAAAGATGACACAGAGAGAGAGAAACAAGACAGAGAGAGAGAGAGAGATAGAGAGAGAGAGATTTTCTGATACTGTCATTTATGGCGCGTAACTTACTAGTATATAATAAAAAAATTAGGTCTATATTTTATAAAGCCTTAAATAGCTATTCAAATTGTTATCCTGCACTCTACATTAATAAATAGCATAGCTTAAGCTTGCTAGGGGATAACAACTAACAACATGCTGTATATATCCTCTGGCATTTATTATTATTAATCTGATGAGTCTAAAATGCATTGTACAAATGTGTTCCTAACAATTATCAACATGTTGTTATGAATGTATGTGTGATTACTAAGACCTGGAATGTAAACTATTGTCAAGTGTATGTACCTTCATTATAGACTCATTTGAGACACAGTGGATCAGTTTTCAAAGACCGTTAATGTTGAATAATACTCATTCTATGCATTTGTTACCTTTCAAATGACAAATGTATTTCTAGGTTGCGCTAAATCAGTGGTTCTCAACCTTTCTAGTGCTGTGATCCCTTGATAACATTTCCCAAGTTGTGGTGACCCCTAACAGTGAAATTATTTTCCTGTCATATGACACACAGTCAGCCTGTCACACACACACACACACTCCCCCTGTTACACACATACTCAGCATGTCATATCACACACACTCAACCTGTCACACACATACTCAGCAAATCATATCATACACACTCAGCCTGTCACACACATACTCAGCCTGTCACTCACACACTCATCCTGTCATATGACACACACAGTCAGCCTGTCACACACTCACCCTGTTACACACATACTCAGCATGTCACTCACACACTCATCCTGTCATATGACACACACAGTCAGCCTGTCACACACTCACCCTGTTACACACATACTCAGCATGTCATATCACACACACTCAGCCTGTCACACACATACTCAGCCTGTAACTCACACACTCATTCTGTCATATGACACACAAAGTCAGCCTGTCACACACACTCAACCTGTTACACACATACTCAGCATGTCATATCACACACACTCAGTCTGTCACACACATACTCAGACTGTCACACACACACACTCAGCCTGTTACTCACATACTCAGCCTGTCACACACTCACCCTGTTACATATATACTCAGCATGTCATATCACACACACACACAGCCAGGCTGTCACAAACATACACTCACCCTGTTACACACACACACACTCAGCCTAACACACACTTACACTCACCCTGCCACACACACTCACCATGTCACACACACTCGCCCTGGGTTGAGGTGTGCTGCACGTAGAATGGGCAGCCTGTGAGTAGATCAGATCAGGTCTATCCCTGGCTCCTCTATGTGCTTGGCATTAGGAGGCGCAGGCTTGTTTTGGCACTGCACTGTTTTTGATCCTGCACCCCTAGCAGACTGTTAACCACCTGCTTTCCAAATCAAGCTCCTTACAAGCACAATGGAAAAAAGATGGCTGTGGTGTTCCTCCGCGCAGCATGGTTTCTTCCTCCTGTGCCACCACTACCAATATGACTCCTGGGTTGCTCCGTCCCCCTTGCTACACTACTGTAGGTGACCCCTGGCAAATCATCATTCGACCCCCAGGTTGAGAACCACTGCTCTAAATGTTCAGGGCACAACTGTATGAAAAAAACTTTTAGTCTCCTAACCCCTTCTGTACTCTATGATCAGCAATCGCATCACAGTTAAATGTACTAAGAGTTCACTCAGCTCCAGTTCTGTGGTCCCTATTATTGGACAATTTTGCAAAGAAACCTTAGACTTATCTCTTTACCCAATTATTTGGGAAATACTGCATCTGGGGAAGTATTGTAAAGCTTTTTAAGTCCAACTAGGAGAAAAGTGCTATATAAGTTGTTAAAATTATTATTTATAACAAATCAACACACTATTTTGGATTGTCATCCCTACTTAAAGAGATCATTTATCACATAAGATAAAGTCATAAACAGTTAGAGAAGCTAATTTCTGGTAATTTTTGCTTAAAATACAACATAAGATTTTAAATTGCATTTAGATTGCAAAAAAAGGGACCTTTACTGTGTCCCTTTTACAATGTCAGCCTCAGTCTAACACAAAGGCAAAATACAAGGTTCTAATCAATCAAAAGTGGCAGATGCTAACATAAATATAAATGAATAAGTCTAATTGTATGGAGAAATCCCTACAGAATATTTTAACTAAAATTAAGTAAAACAATATTTTTAAACTTATTTTGGTTGGAACTGTTAAACACCAAGCATCATAACTAATATGACAGATTTGTTAATTAAAGATTTTCCTCATCATGAGTACAAGTGGTGTCGGAAAATAATTTAACCTTCTGAGCATCATCTCTTTAATTAGAGCTTACATTTTCTTATTCACTTCAAAATTATATAGCCTATTTGTGGTGTGTTGGAAATGACAACTGAAAAGGGCCCGCTTCCGTCAAGTGATGAATTTAAATGCAAAAAAAGTCATGAGTTTTTTTATATTTTAATCAGCAAATTATTTTTTCTTATTTAGATTTTCATATTCCTTGTGATAGTAGCACTATTTCCACAAGATACACATACATACAATGGTGTTTCTATTAGTTTTAAAAAGTAAGATATTCTTCCTTGCACGCATAAACCAGGTTCAATTTAAATTAACATTATAATATGAAAAATGAACTGACAGATAAACGTAGTCACTCATACAACTAAATCTATAACGTGTGTTAAAAACTGAGACCCCTATTCAAGTGCAACAGTTACAGAGCAATTCATTTGAACAAGGTCGCAATTTAGGGGCCGAAGCCTTAAAGCCGTAAACCCTGGTTTCATATGTAACGCTTCTGGGTATCCGATCAGATGAAGCGCGCCAAACTCAAGCAAGCCTGTAATCAGCTATCCTGTCACAGCCCAATTAACCAATAGGAACTGGATAACGCTAATGAACGCTGCGGTAAACAACTTTAAAAGGCAGCGAAAACCGTAAGTCCTTGTCCAGTTTTGCAAGTTTTTTGGCTATTTTGACTACTAAGAAATATTAACACTTAATTTACAACACACATAATTACTAATATCACATAATTCACACATATAGATTAATATGTACACATATCTATCTATAAATAGTGATAGGCCGCAGCACATCTGCACTCCCCCCCCCCCCCCCCCACCTATATTGTTTTAGCCTTATATTAATTTCATAATTTCCAGGAGCTTAGAAGAGTGGGGGAGTAGAGTGAGGAGAGTGAGGAGAGGAGAAGAGGATAGTGAGGGGTACACCAGGGGAGGAGAGTGAGGGGAACACTGGAGGAGGAGCGTGAGGAGAGGAGAGGAGGAGAGAGAGAGGAACACCAGTGGAGGAGATGAGAGTGAGGAGAGGAGGAGAGTGAGGAGAGTGAGGAGAGGAGAGGAGGAGAGAGAGGGGAACACCGGAACTGGAGAGTAGGAGAGTGAGAAGAGGAGGAGAGGAGAGAAGGAGAAAGCAGGGTCAGGGTCAGGGAGAGGAGGGATGTGCCCCCAGATGTATTCCTGATCCAAGTGGGGGAGATAGTGGGGATGAGGGACTGGCCTCAGGGAGAGAACAGGGAGACTGGAACCCCAAGCACAGTTGGAAGGGCAAGAGGTTGCGTCAAAGTACAGGGCCCCCAATAATACCTTTGAGGAGATGATCCTCCTCAGGGAAATCCTTTACCCGCTATAGCATCATACATCGGGGAGGCAAGTGAGGCCTAGCCAGCAGACACATGCCTGGAGTGAGGTTGATACAGCTGTTGCTGCATTAGGGTTTACAAACAGGGATGTCAAGTCTGTGAAACAGATATGATGACATCCGGATGAAGGTGAAGATGGCAGAGAAGGCCAGAGCAGCCTGTGCAATCGGTGATGGACCACCACCACACCCTCATATGCACACACATGAACTCCACACACATAGATAACTGACATACAATAGCGCTGTAAGCTCTCTGGTTATGACTAAAGATATATGGGGCAGCAAAAAACATGTAAATCCTGGAAGCAAACATAGCATTATCATAATTGTTATCAATGAAATGTCTATCCAATACCTGCAGTTAAAACTGATTCTAAATAGTAGTAGTCATAGTAGTAGTAATACATAAAGATTGATGTAACATCCAAAACACTGCGGCATATGCTGATACAGACTCTGACATACTGCATGTGCGTGTCATGTACTAGCCCAACCTGGACACGGGACAGGCAGTCTCATCTGCTGGTTAACAACCATTGCTGAGAATTGGTCACAGATTGGTCAGTCTCACACACTGCACAGCAGATGCAGCTGAGCATGTGTCCTAATGAACTGCAGATGGCACACTGCACCAGCATTACATATATTGATATGAGCCATTATCCACAATGCTCAAGATACAGGTCAATGCTTATCTGCGTAAAACAATCACCACAGTCAATTATAAGTGACCATGATATCAGGGATATGGAAACACACAGCAAACAATTGTTTAAAGAATTCAAACTCAAACACTAATGTCCTTTCATTTCAGTACCCAGGAGGCCTAGCCTGCTCACAGGGACACAGGTGGTGGCTCCACAGGAGGAGGAACCACATCCACCCCTGCAAATTGTGGTTGAGGAATGTGAAAACATTCCAGAGGGGCCGGGACCATCACAGGAAGATGGCCCATCAGCAGCAAGACTGCCACCCATATCCCCAGTGTATGAATCACCCTGGGCCCTCACACGTGTCATGGGCTTGTTGTCAGCCTTTTCATCCATCTCCACCTCGACCTTATATGTCATGGAGCCAGCAACCACTACCACCTCCACATATGTGCTGGTACTGGAGAAAACCATCAGCAGGCCCACCACTACCACCTGCTTCGATACCATAGATGTCTTGGCAGGACCCCACCACCACTCCCAACCTGGGCTCACCTAACCTAGGCTCACCTAACATGGGCTACACAAGCGCCATTGCTATGGTCGACACCATTGCATAGCCAAGAATAACACTATCCCCATCGGTACCTCCGTCATCACCATCCCCACTGGCACCCCTGTCATCAACACAACCAATTGAAGGGCCCAGTATGTCCAGTGACAGACCTCACACCCCCCACAAGCCACTTTCAGTGAGCTCATGTTCAAGATTCAGAGGGAGGATTAACGCCATTTTGCACAATAATGGGAAACCTGGCACTCCAGATGGAAAGGCAGAATGACATTGCAACCTCTCTCATCGAAAGCATCATATCACTGTGTGGTGAGATGAGGAGGCACAATCAAATGATGAAGAGGAATGAGCAAAAGGCAAATATGGACAGAAAAACCCAGAACACTCATTGAGCGGCTATTGAATTTGGGGGAAGGCTAGGTCGTATCTCTTCAGCCTTTGGTCCCATAGGATCCACCACCATCGCAACCAGAGCCACTGCCATCCTCATCTCATACCTTACCGCCAATGCCAGCTGCTGCACTGCCACGTCAGGTGGACGCACCCCTCACTCCAACACCTCCTCACCGTGGTAGAGAGAGGAGACGCGCGGACACAGAATGTGGGGGCTCAGTGCTGAGAAAGAGGAGGTCGACGAGCCTGAACTAATATCATTTGTTATAAATGTTTACCTACTATTACCAGGATACAGAGTGTGTACACGTATGGTTATGTTGAATATTTCAGCAATTGATGTTCAAGGTGGATTGCCGTTGAGATGAGATGTTGAAGTTAATCCAAATAATGTTCTAATTTACCGTATTTATTGGCATATAACACGCACCTCATTTTAAGAAGGGAATTTCAGGGGAAAAAAAATTCAAATAAAGAACTTTGAAGCAAAATCCTCAACCTCCCTCCTCATCCTCAACCTCCCTCCTCAACCCCCTCCTCAACCCCCTGCTCAAACCCCCCATCCTCAACCCCCTCCTCCACCCCCCATCCTCATCCTCCTTCCTCAACCTCCCTCCTCAACCTCAACCTCCCTCCTCATCCTCAACCCCCCTCCTCATCCTCAACCCCCCCTCCTCATCTTCAACCCCCCTCCTCATCTTCAACCCCCCTCCTCATCTTCAACCCCCCTCCTCATCCTTAACCCCCCTCCTCAACGTCCCTCCTCAACCCCCCAATCCTCATCCTCCTTCCTCATCCCCCTATCCTCATCCCCCCTCCTCAACCTGAACCCCCCTTCGTCAACCTCAACTCCTCATCCTCAACCCCCCTCCTCATCCTCAAACCCCTCCTCATCCTCAACCCCCCTCCTCATCTTCAACCCCCCTCCTCATCTTCAACCCCCTCCTCATCCTCAACCCCCTCCTCAACCTCCCTCCTCAACCCCCCAATCCTCATCCTCCTTCCTCATCCCCCTATCCTCATCCCCCCTCCTCAACCTGAACCCTCATCCTCAACCTCAACTCCTCATCCTCAACCCCCCTCCTCATCCTCAACCCCCTCCTCATCCTCAACCTCCCTCCTCATCCTCAACCCCCTCCTCAACCTCCCTCCTCATCCTCCCTCCTCAATCCCCCCATCCTCAACCTTCCTCCTCTTTCTCCCTCCTCAACCCCCCTATCCTCAACCTCCCTCCTCAAGCCCCCTCAACACCCCTCCTCATCCTCCCTCCTCAACCCCCCTATCCTCAACCCCCTCCTCCTCAACCTCAACCCCCCTATCCTCAACCCCCCTCCTCAACCTCAACCCCCCTCCTCAACATCCCTCCTCATTCTGAACCCCCATCCACATTCTAACCCCCCCTCCTCATTCTAAACCCCCCTCTCCTCAGCCTAAACCCCCCTCCTCCTCAACCTAAACCCCCCTTAATACCTCCCCCTCACTTACCTGCTTCTGCTCCGGCCTCCACTCCGCTCCTTGACCCGGTGACGTCACATGTGCGCCAGCGTGCCACGTCATTAGCATATACCGGGTGTCGGCACCCGGTATATGCTAATGATGTGACGCGCAGGCGCACATATGACGTCACCAGGTCAAGGAGCGGAGCGGAGGCCGGAGCTGAAGCAGGTAAGTGAGGGGGGTGTATTTAGGGGGGTTTAGGTTGAGGAGGGGGGTTTAGGTTGAGGAGGAGGGGGGTTTAGGTTGAGGGGGGGTTAGAATGCGGAGGGGGTTTAGAGTGAGGAGGGAGGTTAAAGATGAGGAGGGGGGAGGGAATATCGGCGTATAACACGCACCTATGATTTGCCCCCTATTTTCAGGGAGAAAAAGTGCGTGCTATACGCCGATAAATACAGTATATCATGTTCTTGTCTCTGTAGGTTTTCATAGCTCACTCTCACGACTATGAAGGCATGTTCCTCAACCTCCTCTTTCTGTTTTCCAGATTTTAGTCATCTATTTGGGATTATATCTTAATATATAAAAACACACTGTGTGTGGAATAGATTTGTATAACATTATCCATGATTTATTGCATCTGTTTAATCGAGCAGATGATAACCAAAAGTAAGTACTATGAGCATTACTGGTTACTTTGATTAAATAGAGTGATTTCTGATGATCCTTTTTTCACCAGATTCCGGTTGCAGTAGTGTAATGTGCTATGCATCATTATTATACTAGACTATGAGATTACCCCATTTAAGTATTCCCTTTTTGTACAAAAAGCCTTTTACCCTTCCGGGATCCGCCTACACCACACCCATGATATTAATGCACAGTCGTATACATACAAACAAGTGCTCTGTGTATCTAGTAAAGTATGATCTTGTTATACTGTTCTCACTGTTTCGGTGTGTTTGTACTGTATCATGATTAGGAACCTCCAGAATAATTATTTACACAAACGATTTGTAGGTTGTTCATAGATCATCCTTCAATATACTCATCCTGTCTTCACATGTATTTCATGTGGCAATGGGAATGTTGAGCATGATAATCTGATGAACTTCCATGCTTTTGTATTGTTTTTAAGCAGTTTACTATCTTTTTAATGGTTGCTAGGGCACGCCTGAGTATCTGAAAAATCCTTTGCAAGTCCTGTTTGTTACTTGTAATATTTTTGGCTACATTAGTTTTTGTTCCCCTGGTGTAATGTGGCGGTGTAATTTGGCCACTATTTATTTTCCCAATGTAGATCTGATGAGTGAGGTGTCTATAAGATTATCTTTGTATTTTTAGGGTCCACATGAGAGCCTTTGTGAGTGAGAAAGGGATAATATGGCAGGCAGTTTCATGTTTTTTGTGTTGCAATTTAATGAGGTGGTGTGTTTTTAATTGCTTTATGCATCTTGCAGCAAGGCTTTTCATATTGGCCTATGCATGAACATTCCAACATATGAGAAAATAAAATATATTTTTCAGGCCTATTTGCTCCTTGGGAATTGTTGTGCAATTAATTATAATGCCTTCCATTGCTTTCCCCATATTTTAAAGTCCATTAGTGTGTTTTAATTGTCTTTTGCAGTGTTACAAACTAGTCTGTAAACCCTTTGCGAGTCCTATTTGGAACCCGTAATATATTTGGCTACATTTGCCATGTGCGGGTTTGAAGGCAATTGCGTCCTTGAGGAATTGTCGCAATTGAATTGCGATTTGAGATTTTAGCGATTGCAACATTTGCGGGCTTGAAGGATCAAAGGCTTAAATGAGTCGGAGTTACGATTTTGACAACCGCAATGATTTTCAGCCTGTAACCCGCAAATAGTCTGCGGCTAGCTAAAAGACTCCAATTGAACAGCAAATTAGATTACGGACAACATCACAGGCTCCAGTAACTAACAATTGCTTAATTTAATAGGGGCCCAAATAACTAGTAAATTAGTTCACTCAGACATCTCTCCAATTACAAATTTCTAACAGCAGAGATGAAACAGCAAAAAAAACAAACATTTTTTTAATGCATTTGTAGTGGGCTACATGAGGTGCAGTAGAATATGAAGATTGGTTAGAGCACTAGGATTAAAAACAATCATACCAAAACAAAGATGTTCTACTTCCTCACAAACTGATTTTTGCTTTTTCTCAGCTTGGTGGCTCAAAATAATAAAAAATAATAATAATTATAGGAAGCCAAGAGAGAAAGAAAAGGAATGGAAATATTTCTCATAGGCCACTGGGGAGGTATTCTCAGGAGAGCACAAACATCAACATCTGGATGAAAATAATTAATTTACAGTATTAGCACACTTTAAAAAACATATATAATAAGTAGATTAAGACTCAATACAAAGCATCTTATAGTGTGAATTTGAAATAAAGATATGTATTGATTAACAGCCATTGCATTATTTATCCAGAAACCACACAAGGACTAATGTTGTTGTGATGTCTCGATCTTCAATCTTTGTATTTGAGTGCATATTATTGCTTTTAACAAAATAAATTGTAATACTGTACTGGTGGTTTCTTTTGTATGCATTTTTCAGGAAACCTGGAGAAATTATGTTTTGAAGTATCCACAGTATGCTTCCTGTTTTGTTCCTGCCCTCTCAAGAGTACACAGAGATTTATTGATTTTGCAAACTATTACAGGCACCTTTTTACATGGATTCTCAAATATTTTAGCACCCATCACTGCTTTTACCCCTAATGGCAGTAATCCACAATTGTGGGGCCTGGAACTCAAAGAGACTTCAACAACTAAAATCAGCATTCATGTATGCACCAATTTTGCACACCCTGACCCCACTAAGCCTTTTGTGTTGGAAGTAAATGACTCCAAAGAGGGTGCAGGAGCAATATTGTCACATAGGAGAATTATTAGGAGCCCACTCCAAGCATGTGCCTTCACATAAAAAATAAGAAAGGAATCATAATGTTGGCAATTGAGAATTATTGACCATTACTTTAGCCTTGAAAGAACTGAGGTATTTGCTAAAAGGAGCTTCAACACCAATTTTGATTCTCAAAATGAAAAAACTTTACAATTCCTAGAGTCTGCTTAATGCTTAAATGCTCGACTATCCTATTCTTTTTGAGGTTTAACTTTTGCATTAGTTACTGTCCTGGTTCAAAAAACTGTATAGCAGATGCTCTTTCTCTGGCCCATAAACCTATCAGTACTGCTCCATCCAAGTAAAGGTTTGGCATCTTAGATTTCTGCCCACCATTTCTGTGCCCCTGCCCCACAGGATTTCTGTTGCTCAATCTGAGAAACCTCAGGAAACTATACCACCCAGAGGTTAACTATTTGTACCTCCATCCTATCATGAAGAGGTCCTAGATATATTTCATGCCTCCTGCTGGTCTGTTAATCTTGGTGTCCGCAAAACTCAGGATGTTCTATCCCATTATTTCTACTGATAACAAGAAATTGTAGCAGCTTGTAAAAGCAACTTGTAAGAAAAGAGTCTAATTTGTCCCAGACATTTTTTTTCTTTTAATTCCCACTTTTAGAGTGTAGTATTTTATAGTTTATGGAAAAAGATTTTTTTTTGTTAACTTTTGGTTGCTACATTATATTGAAAGTATTTTGAGACTCATTAGTGTGGGTTCTGTCCCCATCACATTTATAGGTAGACCTTGGATAAGCCACTTGTAACAACTGTTCCAAGACCCCCGAGTTTCTTCCAACTGTTGAATGTTTCAGATCATCCATGAACTCATATCACTATGGACCTTATTATGGACCTCTCTCAATTCGAAGGAATGATTCTAATAGTGGTAGTGGTAGACTGGTTCTCCAATCAAGTCTATTTCATGACACTTCCTAAACTACCCTCTGTTAATTTGGTGTATCAATTTCTTCAGGAATTCTACAGACTACGCTGAGTTCCCTCAGAGATCCTTTTGCAGAGACTTGGTATAAGACTAAACTTTTTCTACAGTGCAACACCCACTAACCAATGGACTCACTGTATTTGCTTCTAATCAACTGCATGGTTAGCAAAGCAGAGGTGGAATACACGTATTCCACCTCTGCTTTGCTAACCATGCATGTTCCATTTCTGTTCCTTACTGGAATGTTTTTCTGCAGTTGATCCAAATTGCTACTGACCTCATGGATTTCTGTCAGCAACGATCTCTGGCTTGTCTGACAACTCTTTTGCTTATGCCCTTGACTTGTTACTTTGAACTTGCCATCCTCTGATACTTTGCCCTTGAAAGGTTTCAGCAGAATTGTCCTGATACTAACTCCAAAATAATGTTAAATCAGAAAAAAATCATATAAGAGTAGAGTAGCAGCATAGATAGAAATGCATTTAGTTAATGGTTTAAACCAAAATAAAAATGTTTTTTAGTACAAATGTTAATGCATATTTTGTACACTCAACTACTGAATACTGTGGCTAAATGAAGTTAATATGAAAGTAAATGTACAAGTTATACATGCTCTAAATCCTATGTAAGATATGTTGAAATAATAATTCATAGGAGTATTTATAAGTGAAAGAACTCTTCACTTACATGCAAACTTCAAAATATAATTTAACAATTAATCAAGACACATTATGAATTGTACCATCAAAATTCAAACTTTAAAAAATGGATGTGCACTTCCTTTTTCCTTATCCTCCTGAATAATGGATATGTGGTGTTTGGTCTATCTGGATGGTTCTCTTTTCTATTGGCATTTAGATCCTTTCTTTGTATCATCTACAGGGTGCTACAGTTTTTGCTTGCACAAAATATATCAGAATAGTTGATTCATATAAACTGGGCACAGGCTTTAAACATTTTTTAAATATAGGAAAAAAGCAACTTGTTATGCATAATTGTTTTTTTTTTCACAATCAATTTTTATTGGGAAGAAACAAAAGAGTAAGAGTACATACCATAACATTGTAAATTGGCATACAAAGAAGAAATAGCAGAGGAAGACCTAAAACAAAGCTTTCCACAAATATTATCTTATGACACATCTAAAGAAGTACATGGTAGTCCTCATCAGTTAAGAACAAACATTTGCATTTTAATGCTGGTTCTTTTAAATGTTCTTAATTTTCTATATAACATGATTCCCCGCCTTATAGACATACAATAAAAATGTCAAGGTAGGCAATCTTGTGTCTATATCTAGGTTGAATAAGATGTGCCATCTGCAAGTAATTATTAATATATGGAATTTGCTAGAGTAAGCCAATAAACCTCTTAGAACGAACAATCAAATAAGAACTCAGTACCAAGGACTAGTTTTATTAGTTTATTTAGCATGGTCTGATATGACAGGGGAGTTACAAAACAACCTAAACATTAAGCATATTAACCAAGTTAAAAATCCAATGAATATTGGAAGGCTAAAATAATAACAAATATAAACAGAGGGAATCAGGCCTCCTTCCAATAATTTGGTTTAAAAAAATGGACCTCCACACACGTCTCCCAGGTGTCGACACCAAGGCCCCCAGCCCACTTCACTCCTGAACAAATATAAATAGTAAGAAGAGCTGAAATCTAATCCATTGCTACACTGTGCCACGAAAATTTTCAGAAATGTAGGTAAAGTATCTGCCAAAAGGTGAGTAAGTCTTTCATTAATTAAAATAAAATTCAGTTTATTTTTAAAGCTCAAGGACCCGATCTTTATTGTTTTGCAATATTGGTAGCTAGTGTTAAAAATTGTAGTAGATTATTTTGCGAGTCAGAAAGCCTTTTTTTGTGTGTAAATGATAAAATATATCTGAGGTAAGGCACATTACCTCTCCCCCTACTACTTCTGGACTTTTGGGCAGATCCACCATATGTGTAAAAACAGAACCAATGTCAAGGCAACCTCTAAAGCAGTATGGATTAGTAGAAGGCATCCTTTTATGAAGATACTCTGGGGTAGTATATATCCTATGGAAAACCTTCAAAGAGGTTCCATAGGATACTATAACTCTTGAGATATTACCCCAGGATTCCTGCCATGATTTTTGCTCCCAGAACTGGGATAAATCCTCCTACTGCTTAATCATGTATCTAAATTTATGTTCCATCAGGGCAGTATTAAATGTATCATATAGCAGATCCAAGATACCCAAAGTTAATGGAGCATCTCTACAGATGGTTTATGGTTTAAAAATTATTCACAGAAAACACTGGAACTTAATAAGATTTGGGATGGTTTGAATATAATTCATATTAAGAAATATATATACAATTTGGTTCATAAGCATAACACAAGAATTAATGTATAAAAAAAAACACAAAATTGGGGTACTAAAAGAATTACCCCTAAGTTTTTTTTTTTTTACTTCATTGATTGTTACAATTTAAAGAATGGTACATCTAATTTAAAAAAATAAAAAAATAAAAAAATAAATATATAAATCTAGGAACACAAAATGCTAATATGAAATTGTTAATCATTTTATTAAATAGATTAGAAGGTTATGCTCCTTTTGCCTCCCTCATGTATAAACCTACTCATCCTTGAATACGATCCTATATTGAAAGAGCTGTAAATAAAAATAAAATAAAAAAATACATAAAAAGGAAGAAAGTGGAGGTGAATTTGGAAGGTTATCTGAGACGCTTCCTCATGCGGAAACCAGAAAGGTTCCTTAAATTATACAATTTTGCCAGTTAATTTATATAGGGGGATCAGCCCCAGCTGAGGTGTCTGACTTGGGAAACCATCTTGTAAAAGTCAATAGGAAGAATGATAGAATAGATGAGTTTAGAATGTATAATTCTCAGGAAATATTGGGGAGAGATTTGTTAAAAAAAATCAATATGTATAGGAAAAGATGATAATTAGATTTTTATCCCAAAATGCCCAAGGATTGAACACGCCCTTTAAAAGAAATTCAGCAATATTAGAATGTATGAGAAATAAAGCGGATGTGGCCTGCTTTCAGGAAACACACTGGAAAATGGGTGAAGTTCTGAAAATGTATAGTAAAGGGTACACATAAACCAATTATTTCTACCTATCTAAAAAAATCTAGAGGGGTTGCAATTCTTTTTAGCAAGAGACTAGATATCCAGCGGGAATATAAATATATAGATCTAAATGGGAGGTACATAATCTGGGTAGTGAAAATAAATAATATCTACTATACAATTGTAAATATATACTCTCCTAATAAACAAGAATTAAGATTTGTAGTATTTTTAAAATTTGTAAAGTCTCTTTATTTCTGTGTGGCGATGATAACATAATGTTGGATTCTGGCTTGGATAGATCCTCCACAGTGAAATTGAGTTCTGATACACATTCTATGGCTACTGCTAATACATTTAATAATATCATAGTAAATTATAAACTTTTTGATCTTTGGAGGACATTATATCCACTTGAGAGGGACTATACCATTTTTTAAAGAGGCACTCAACATAAACAAGAATAGACCACTTTCTTGTGGATACTCAGACAATGTCTTCAGTGATAAAAGTCAAGATTAATGAAATCTCGTGGTCGGATTATTCTTCGATATGCTTAGAAGCAGAGGGATTTAAAAATACTAAAAACATATGAAAAATAGATCCAACTTTATTTAAATCAAAAGAACAAATTGATGTTATAAAGCAAGAAATGTTATCCTTTTTTTCTTCTAATGAAGACACAAGTATATCTGGCCCCTTATTATGGTGTACCCATAAGGCATACACGAGAGGAATTTTTATCTCAAGAGAAAAACCTCTACAACCAATAAATAAGGCAACATCTTCTAAGGTTATAGGTCTTCAGATTAAGGAGATCATGCTGGAAATAAGAAAGATCATTCAGTTACAAACAGATAACATAATATGGAAGTTTCAGCAGAACTTTTATTTAATGGGTAATAAAGCAGATAAAATGCTAGCTAACAAACTAAAAAAAACTAAATACTCAAAATAGGATTAAAAGTTTAAGAGGTTAAGATAATAAGATTTATTCTCAGCCAGATGAAATTTTAGGTATCTTTTTAAGGTACAACCAATCATTATATGATTTGGAAAAAGATGGAAGTGTTATAAAACCACATACTTCAGATATTAAAAACTTTCTTGACAGAATTAAATTACCAGGTTTTACTAAGGAGGATCGCCTAAGTTTAAATGCGGCAATTACAATTGGAGAAATTGAAGAAGCGTTAAACTAATTAAAACAATAGCCCCTGGTAAAGATGTTGTTATAAGATCTTCTCTGCAGAGTTGAAAAAGCCTTTACTGAAAAGGTTTAGTGAGCTAAAAGAACAAGGGATAATTCCACAAGAAATGAGAGGTTAAATTTATAAATATTCTAAAAGTAGATAAAAAACCAGAGGATTAAAAAAATTATAGACCCCCTTCCTGATATTAGGAAGATAATAGATATAATATCATGGGCCAATAAAAAGAAAATTCCCATGCTCACCCTGTCATTAGATGCAGAGAAAATATTTGACAGGGTGAGCTGGGACTTAGATGTAGTACTAGATACATTTGGCCTAGGACAGTTTGGTAGTAAAGCAATTAATGCTCTATATAATAATCCAACTGCCACAATTAGTGGATTAGGATATGAAACAGAAACATTTTCCCTGCAAAATGGAACAAGGCAAGGTTGCACGCTTTCAACGTTAATATTAATTCTGACAATGGAACCATTAGCTGAAATAATGAGATCATCCGGTAAGATCAAAGGAATTTTAATAGGCAATTAATCTTATAAAATATCATCTTTTGCTGATGATATAGTCTTGACATTGGCAGATCCAGATAATACGCTTGGGGAACTATATAATATATTGGAGGAATATAGCTTTGTATCATACTTTAAAGTTAATACTAATAAATCCGAAATAATCTATAGGAATATTGAACGTGAACAGATAGAAAAACTACAGCAACGTTATAAACTAAACTGGAACTGTAAGCATATTACCCATTTGGGAATTGAGATATCTTTTGATCTTAATAATTTAATGGAAAAAAAAAGTTATACGGTCAAATTAGGAGATCATTGTTGGACTGGAGTAATTTAGATCTGTCTTTAGAGTTTCATCACTAAATATGGTAATAGTGCCTAAAATAACTTACATATTGAGGTGCATTCCACAAACAATTCCCAGAAATATATTGAAACATTTCCAAAAATTATTAAATGGATTTATACATAATAAAACAATCTATAATTAAATTGGAAATTTCAAAGAGGTTTGAGAAGGGAGGAATAGCTCTTCCCTCCATAGCAGAAATCTACGAATCAATTATTCTGTCACACCTGTTGGGTTGGAATAGTTTGAAAGTAACGTCAAAATGGGTATTTATAGAGGATGATATGGTGCCAAGTATTCCAAAAGAATTATATTTATAGCTTCCCGGTTTGGAAATTGGAATATTTAAATCACTGTCATGCGGAATTTTCGCAGTACTGAAGTACTGGTATGCATATAGAGAATTAATTTTTCTCCTTCCATAGCAGCACCGATCAAGATCTTATATCACAATGAGGAAGGGAGGTGCTTCAACTTCTTAAAAAAAAAAAAAAGGGTATGAAAAGTATTCAGGACTTTCATGATAAAGGAGTGAAATTCAATTTTGATCAGCTACAAATACAGTGCCAACTGAACGATTTGTCATGGCTGGACTTTGTGACAATAGACCATAAATTGAGAAATCTTGGTTTTCCCTCTAAGTATGATCAAAAAGAACTTGCATTCAAACAACTGATTATTAAAGATAATTTATCCCAAGTTGCTAGGTGCCAGGACATTGTGTATTCTAATAAACATAGAGGGAAAACTGATAGAATTATTAAATAGGAAATTGAATTAGAAATAGAAATTCTAGAAAGTAAATGGTTGAAAGGATTTAGATTTAGTTAGGACTTTTTTAAAACTAGTTCAAAGATGGTACTGGGTTCCAGTGGACTTTTAACAGATTCAGAATGGTTTGATCAGATTTATGTTGGAGAGGTTGCGGCAATAAGGGTACCTATAGACATATATGGTGGGATTGTGGTTATATTAAAACCTTCTGGGAACAATGCTTTATACAGTTGAATAGACTGTCAGGCGAGACATTACTTTATGAACCTAAGTTAGTGCTGTTTCACATATTTGAAGATAACATTCCTTATTATAAAAAAAATAATTTTGCACAGTTTATTAGTAGCCAAATGGTTAAAAGATAAAAACTGGAAACAGACAAAAGTTTCTTCTTGGCAAGAGGTTTATTGTATAATGATGATAAATAGAGAACTAGAATCAACTAATAGCGTCAGTAATATGCTTGTGAAAAATCCCATGAGGAAATGGCAGATTTGGGATACATGTAGTAAGGATATACAATTATAAAGGAGTAAATGTATTTTAATATGGTATTAGATCTACCCCTAATCTCTTGGGTTGGATGATATAGGATGTTTGAGTTTTTTTTTGTTATGTCTATTCTTGTGAAGTATATATTTTGTATTTGTATTATGTATAACTGTAATGTGTTTATATGGGTTGAAACAATAACAACAACAAAAGTCGTTCTCAAACATGATACATTCAGCACCTCTGAATGTATTGTGTTTGTGAAGTTTGCCTTGGTTGCAGATGAGAACGAGGGCATCTGATGTGGGTATGGGGGCAAGGATGTCATAATAAAGATATACATTTTCCAAAACAGCAAAACATTAGCATATATTAGCATTGTAGCTAGGATCTGAAGAGCAACCTCAAGCGGTCTCAGAGGTAAACCCAGCTCTCTCGGTCAAAAGATCTTCTTCTTGAATGAGCCTTAATTGTTGCAAATGTCCACAGTATTCTTCCATAATGTGAGCAGAATAGGACCTAGAGCAAAATTGAAAGATCAGAAATATCAACATGGGACCCTCACCTGTATTTTATATTGTGTTTTGTAAGAAACAATATGGCAGATTTCAGTAACTTACGTTTTATTAGGGTAGTCAGGGCTAAGTCAGCATATGATTTTAATGATGAATCATCTGGACCCAAGATGACGTCCATTTGTCTGGCGAAGAAAGCAAACAATAATGTCCCTGGGCTGATCAGGATTTGCTGAGTCACCTAGATCCCTATGAGCTCCCTCTATTTCCCCTGGAGTTTGCTGGAGCCATAAAGAAGTATTGTGCTTACCAGGGTCTACATAAAAGAGAGAAGATCCGTGACAGACCTTGGTACTCCCCCATAATAGTTTTTTTTAATGTACAGTATATTTTGTCAATGTATATACCCTAATGTTATATACAGACAGGAACTATTAAAATTCGCAACTCTCAAGGAGAAAAAACTCTTACATAACTCCTTTGAGAATACTTCTTGGTGTATGACATAAATCATTAAAAGGTTATCAGTAAAACAATATGAACCAATCTTACTTCAAGAACAGCCCAACTAATAAGAATTACTATATTCTATATCACATGACTTGATGCCTTATTGTTACAAAATGGTGTCATATAGATTGTCATGCCTGATATGCCCAAGAGAACTTTCTTTGCACTCTTATTTATGTGGTTGTGGGACTGGCTGTACCACAGCTTTAAAGCAAAGGATTGGATTTATGAATTGTGCAAAATTCAATCCTTTGCTTTGCTTTAAAGCTGTGGTACAGCGGCCATTTGCATTTGAAGGAGCTATGTATAAAGTAGTATTTTGGATTTAAGAGCAAGAATGCGTTGTCTGCTCATTTGCATGTCCCTGCCCAGTGGCTCAGAATGCAGTACAATAACTGTATTTCTTGGAATATGGAGCGGTTAATAAGTTGTTTAACTTATTTTTAGACTTGCAAATGTATTATTTGTTTATATCTATATATATCTATATATATATATATATATATATATATATATATATATATATATATATATATATTAAAAGATATTTAAAGAAGGGAATGGCTGCCCTGGTCCTGTACAATTAATGAAGTTTGTGTATGCTCCTAAATTAAAGGAGGTAACTAATATATCTAGAAGATATATGTATGTGTCAGCATTCCTAGAGAAGATACTACTGCAGTGGATGTTAAGATGTTATGAAGCTTTGCAATACAAAATCCAGAAAACGCAAACTGTTACAGCATGTTATCAGTTCAAGTTTAAATATTCACCCATTGAACCTGTTTCCACAGCAATAAAAACAGTTCCTGATTTTTATAATGCTGAGCCTTTGTTCATGTTTTCAATTGCTGCATCTGAGTAAGGGCATTTTATAGACATCTGCTGCCTTGGTGATAGGAACAAAAGAACCTGAAATATCTGCTGGGTAGGTTTGGCCACTACACACTTTTCAAGCCTAACTGAAGAAAGCAGATTGTAACTTTTGATATGTAAGTTAAATGTAATGTCTCAAAATAAGGAGATTATGTTGTACTGAACTTATTGGCATACTGTCATGTTTTTGTATTCTAATTAAAGATTTTGTGTTGTAATTGTAAAAATACTAAAACTTCTATTGAGAGGAAGAAATAAAGTAACATTAAGATTAGCATTATTGCTAGTATTAGCAGTGAACTTTGTTCTGCAGCAAGACAGGTTGAGTAAATGTAATTATAAGGGCAGCAGTAATAAAAGTACATATAAACTGGAGTTGAATTATGGTCAAGATTTTAATACAGAGCTTATATTACAAAACATTAATTTTATAATGTAATCTTATTTCCCAGGGATACTCTTAACTGTGCTATGAGCATGGGTCACACACATATACTCTGTAAAGTAACCATTACATTCAGAGGCTTAATAGACCTCTGTAAATCTAGCCCTAGGATTTCTTCTAGTCTCACAGACATATCTATATTTTATATGAATCCTTTGGGAAATGCTTTAAATTATAACAAGCACTATCCCCTTGTGCCTATTATAGGCCGAATGAATAGATTTATGCCTTAAGACTGATTGTTTATAGTCTCTCTAGATTTACACGCTCACTAAAATTGTGTGTTGTTTAGACTTGTTAAATAAACAATACACATATTTATGCTCTAAATATGTCCCCTGATCAGTTATTCTATTTTTTTTAAAGGGACACTGAGGTCACTTGCTCTGTGAGATAATGGGGTGGAATATCATGTGGAAAATTGTTTACACTTTCTAAACTGATCAAGAAATAATGTAATTTAGTTATTGCCTGTATTGTCCTTTAATCGCTCCCAAAATAATCTGCATAGATAATAAAGTTCATTACTGTCATACTGATTCTATTTCAGCCTTATTGATTCTCATACACCTAGCATTACGTGTATTCATGTGACTCAATTGGAAAATACCTCTGCTTTTTTACAATAGTTTCTTTGATTCTACATTCATCTTTTCTTTTTATACAAAATTAAATTATTTTTTTATTTTAAGTTAAATAATTATAATTTTAATTTGTTCCATATAAAACATTTATATGTTTGGGCAGTTTTATCTTGTGGCCAGATCAAAAATACTGTTAATTGGACTATGAATTCACTTGCTATGTGATGGTTGATAGATGCAATATATTTTGGAAATAAAACATGTTTACTGTTCAGCATTACTACATCAATATTTATCATATATCACCCCCTTTAGAGGTTATATATATATTTAATTTTAAATCTGCCTTATTACAGTCCAGTGTCTTAAGCTCCAAACTATTTTTTTACATGTATTGTAAGATTGAGAAGCAATATATCTAATGAACAGCTAAGTACTGGAAGTATACTTCCTTCACTTGCACAATTACTTTTAATTATATTCTGATTAGTTTTGTTAGCGCAGCTCATTATGTATTTATAGACTGCAAGGGTAGGTTAGAGGCAGCCTAAAGCTACTAACTTCAAACAGCCATGGTTATTTTAGCACCAGTTGTAAGAAGGAAAACACTTTTCCATATGCTTTTCCATGTTCTATCTGATGAAGCAGAACACATATTGTGACTTGAGGATACCTTTAAGCATCCTTAGCATGTTTACAGCTTGTACATAGTACATGCTATACCTATTTTTTATATATTAAGACAAGCTTGCACCCATACTACCTAATCTATATTTAAAGTCTACTTTTAGACAAAGTAACCACTTTCTTTCCTGACCACACCATTATTAAGCAATGCCCTCCCTTTTTTTTTTCTCTACTCACTTAGGCTGTGAACTTTCACAGGAGTAAAGACTTCTTCTGCATCTGTTTCATCTTCTCTGTCGTTTGCAATCACCTTTACCCAATATTTTGCTCTGCAGAATTTGATATTTTAGTACAAACAAAAGACTGTTACATTAACAATAAAAAACATTTTACAAACCAGTGTACTAGAATGTCCGCTGAGTGCAACCTACTGCAGCATAGGTTATTTCTACTAAAGTGATTATTCAATTGTATAAATAAAAAAGAATATATATATATATATATATATATATATATATATATATATATATATATATATATATTCTTTTTCCCAATCTAGTTGCTACTTTTTTCCTAAGACTTCTTTATTAAATTCTGAATTTGCTATAAAAATGAAACAAAGCATACAGCTTGGTAATAAATAAGTTAATACAAAACCGATTGAAGTAATTATATGAATACTGAATAGGCAATTTTATAAATTCACCATATATATCACACAGAGACAAAACTAAATATCTTTATTCAATAATAAGACATTTTCGATGCAGAGTTTTCACCTGAATTAATATAGAATTCACAAATCAATAACCAACTAATTTTTTTAAATAAATGACAACAGAAATTAAAAAAATTATGTAGCTATAAAAAATACTAAAAGCATATAGAGGGCACTGTTTTCTTTGACATAGATTATACAGTTTTCCATAACACTTCTTTGTGTCTAGTGCAAAAAAATCTCTCCAGATTATATGGAGAGGTCTTTTCACACTACTGAGCAGACTCACTACAGTGAATAAATCTTTAGGTTTCATATTTCTTGCTACATAATGCTTACCTTTTTCACCACTTGTCTCATACTTTGTCGGTATTTTACATTTGTGAATATTATCATTTTGAACAAACAGTTTTCTTACTGTTTTCAATATATTTTTATTTCCATTCTGTTTTTCTTGCTACTCCAGTTTATACTTCAATTAATAACACAAATAGAAGAGGTAATAAAAACACATAGCAAGACAAAAACACAAGACACTATTAAGTAGTTTAAAAAAACTAAATAATAAGAAGAAATAATTGAAATATATGAAATGTAATTAGAATAACTGAAAATAGTATACCTATGTCTCCATTCCATTGTTCATGTTGTAAAAATAAATTAGCTACCTGCAATCACTTCAGGTAAAATACCTTGTTCTAGAAGTGAAAACTCAGTACTCCGAAGGTTACACATAAGTACTTATGAGTGCTTTGATTTTCAAAAATTCCTATGTGTACCTTTAACTACACATAGAGGCACAACAATGCCTCTGACAAGCCTACATGCAACATATCTGATGTTATTAACAATCTACCACAGCAATTGTCTTGTATATGAAGCTTGATTCCAGCAGTGGAGCTAGTAAGTGGGGGGCATTTTGCACCTCTTTATACACCTCACAGAGATCAATACAATCCCCAAAATATATGTAACTAGTAACTTGCCCGTCAAAAATGACCGAAATTAAAATTTTAAGGCTGGGAATGCTGTACCTTCCACGCTCATCGCGAGCCCTGCGATAAGTGCCTTCGGCACTCATCACGTGGCAGGCAATGAGTGCCTTCGGCACTCATTGTAAACCTCTCCCCGGTCTACTTTATGGGCCTCTCGATGAGCGCCTTCGGCATTTATCGCAAGCCCCGGAATAAGCAGCTTCGATGCTCATTGCATGGAATAAGCAGCTTCGATGCTCATTGCATGCCTTGGCAACCCACAACTTTCATGCTTTGGCGCTCATTGCTTGGCTTGCAATGAGCGCCTTTGGCGCTCTTTGCAAGCCTCTCCCCACTCTCGAACCACTGTGTCTGTTTCCCCCTCTCTCCCTCCCTCTTCTCTCCCTGCCCTGTGTCTTTTGTTTTTCCTTATTCCTCACCCCCCGTGTCTCTTTTCCTCCGTTTCTCAGCAGTGTGTCTTTCTTTTCTGTCTGCTGAATTGTTGGGTGTCTCGCAATGACTGCTGTTGCTTGCGTTTTTCAGCTAAGTCTGACTGACTTCAGGTTAGTTTTTGCTGGCTTTGGCTAAGTGTTACTGGCTTCTGGGTCGTTTTACTGGTTTCGTCTTCGTTTTTCATCCAGTTTTTTGTGGGTAATTTTTTTTTTCTCGTTTAGCCTATTTTTGATCGCCAAAAAACACCAAGTACACCTCACTCCCAGGCTCTCTGGCTCCTGCCCTGTGCAATGAGTGTGTAAGGTATTTTTTTTATTGTTTGGTGTTTTTTGGTGGTCTTTCAAGTTTGATTATGGATGTGCAGCTCTTGCAGCAATCTGCAGATCTGTGCAGATAATTCCAGGAGTTGGAGGTGTTACAGAGGGAAGTTTTCCTCAAAGCCTGAGTGATGCATAACAGACAGAGAATGCACTTGAGCTCTGCGAAAAGGAGATTGACAAGTGCCTAGAGGGGCCAGAATGGAGAACCTATTCTATGTTCAAACTTTACCTCTTTATCGACAACACTGGAGGAGAGGTCCCCCCAACGCTATTCTCCCCAATACTTGGGGCCTTACCTTCATCTCTACCACTGCCCCCTCTTCAGAGCTGCTGTAGCATGGTTAGGCCTCATGATGGCAAGGGAGAGGGTCCCCTGTGAGCAGGAGGCAGTGGAAATAAGGGTTTCATTAAGATTCTGATACTGTAATTAAACCATATACAGTATGCACCCACAACATAGATATCCACTTCTGTGAACACATCTCACAAAGCTTTAGCTTTTAACAATCATTGGATGACATAATCAATGCATGTTTACAAGAATGATCTTTCCAATGAAAATCACCTAAATTATGCCATAGGCTCCTTTTCTTGTCAATTCAACAAAGGTTTTAATACAGTATCTACTTCATGTAGCCATGTTATGCTTCATAGCAATTATTATGTGATTCCCTCCCAGACACACATGCCAGGAAGTCATGAAATAATACATATGAATTGTGCTAATAACATGGATTATTTACAGATTTACACTTTATAGTAAAAATTATGCTTTGTGGAACTCTGATACAGATTTCTATAGGGCAAGTGCTTCGCTTAGAGTGTCACCCCAATGCATTAGTGTGATGTAACAACAGAGGTGGAGCTAATGAATGGAGGGCCCTAATTTTGGGGCTCTTCATTCAACTGTATTATACATGGAAGGTGCCCGTAAGAGTCAATAAAAAATGCCTAAAATATATGTAGGTGGCCAGATGCACCTTTCTATTAAAATAAATATATGCTCTTCATCCCTTAATATATCAAAAGATTTATTTTACTCGGTTGCTGCAAGTAGTGAATGGTCCCTATCCTTCTAATGTCAGCATACTATAGCACAGATTGCTTTTGTCATTCTGGTGTACTGACCAGTTGAAGAAAATATGTGCTGTGCACAATTCAGTTATTTTTTAGAAATGTAATTGTTGGAAAATCCTTTTTCTACATTTAGTTAATCTGGAGTCCTGACCAGCTATGATTGATATGTAAGTGCTATGCAATTTTTTTTTTACAGTGTTAGTGGTTATATAGTTTTGTTTTTTTATTTTTAGTCAGACTCATGGCTCCCTGGGATCAATATACACCATGCTGAATATATTATTGCATGGTTCTGTTACTGTGTTGACCATGCTTCTTCTAAAATGATATTTTTTCATTGAAGCTTTGAATCTGATTCACTGTCTGTCTTTATATTTTGTGATGTCCACATATACTACACCAGTGAGGTCTGCCCTATGAATACCATCAACAATTTATGATTGTAGTAAATTTCCTCTTATATATTTGGATTCTCTTTGTTTGAGACCTAGTGTGTAAGTAGTCATTCACCTGCACCTAAGAGAACCTGAATACATAGGCAAAATGTTTCAGCAATCCTGGAGTGTTGGTGGCATTCATTGTATATAGTTGCATAGTTACATAGTAATTGAGGATGAAAAAAATTATTTTGGTTGAGCAAGTTCAACCTTGATCTGCAATATGTGGATTGTTAATTGATCCTGCGGAAGGCAAGCAGAAAAAAAACCCAGTGAATCCATATTGACTCTTGTATACTATTCCTTATTAATCCTTCTAAAAGCTTTCCTACTATAGAAGCCTACTATAGAAGTGAGGCTTACAGGTCTATAATCACCTGGATATTCTCTTGCTTCCCTCTTAAATATACTGTATTGAGTGAATCTTGAAAAATTATATATAATGGTTTGACTTATACAGAACCCAGTTTATTGAAAGCTAAAATTGAATGATAGTTGGGGGGTGGGGCGTTATAACTTTTGAGCAGCTGGGTAGGCATTAACCCTAGGGAAATGTTAATTAGCAATAGTTGGGTGTCGGTGTTTAGGTGTTTGGGTGTGACATTGTAATTTATTTTATTGTTGTTTAGCATTTCTTGTTGTAGAGGGTCAACTTAATAATGAAAACATTTTCTTGGGCACTAAGATATATAGGTCTTATATTTTATTATGTTCCTGTAAAATGCATATGTAAGCTTTTATTTCTGGTACAAGGATTCTTACATAAAACCTAAGTGTTCTCCTAAGAGGTTTATCTGTTGTGAGAGGTTGAGATTACATGCAAGGCTTTATCTTGTGAGCAGTAAAGCAGTTCTAAGAACAGGTAGCATGTTCCGTAAGCTCCTACGAGAGTCATTTAATCACTCTTCAGGTAACTTTACATGTAGGAATCACGGGTATGAATTTATATATAAGTGTTTGATACGGGCAGCATGTCATAGCTACATTAGGGCTTACAAGAAATTTTAATTTGCAAGATTTCCTAAGGGACCCATGTAATTGAGCCCATCGTTACTAACATAACCATATTAAAAAAAAAATTATGACTGTCTTTATTATTCACATATATCTGAGGACCAGTGGCCGAACTATTGAATGGAGCAAAATAATCAGGGGATGCCGATAATTTTTATATACAATGTAGGTGACTGTACGGGTCATTAACAAAATATAGATATATAGGAGTTTAGATCATACGGTGATCAGATAAACTTTTTTTTATAAAATATATACCTGCTCTTCAGCCCTAATTAAGAGACCCCTTTTCTTCAGGCCATTGCTGGTAGCAGAGGGTCCCTGCACTGGCAGGGGCCCTGGTGCTTTGCACCTGCTGCACCAGTATTAGTGATGTGGCATCTACAACTGACAGTGAGTGCTCGCATTAGCAGTCATAACAGAGTACAAAGACACATGAGAAACCACCAGAAGGTAGAAAGGGCAAAGTTGCATTTAAAAAGTTAAAAATGAAAAGGCTATTTTTTGGTTTCTGTTAAAAAAACTTGGTTATTTAAAATAAGAAGATTAATACATTGATTGTAAAAAATAAGGTCAAAGAAAATCAATAAATCACTCTAAAATTGTTTTCCTTATCTCCTCATATTATCAGTGGAAGGCGACCAACCTTCACAAGGTTAGCTTGTATTTGCAGTATATGTATGTACACGTGTCTGCTTTATGTTAGAAAAGCACAAAAAAACTCTGCTTAATTTGTCCAGGAAGCTGTAATTAAGGCTAAAAGACGGAGGATGGAGACTTTATTAAAGGATGTACTGAAGATGGGAATTTGATGTGAGAATTAGATTATGATTAGCGCTGTTAATGCAGCTGTGCCACCCTTGAGTGACAGAGCAGCAGATGAACTGAACAGGCAATTATAGCTACAGGAGTTGCTCTGATCTTTACAATACGAAACTCACAGTTATATTCATTTAAATTAATTTTTTATCAAGACAGAAAATTTACAGCTTCACCAGATTGGAAATTTGTTTATTATCCACAGGAAATATTTTGGGGAAGTAAATAGCACTGAAAGTCATGGTGTGTGTCTTCTTGCCTTTTAAACTTGTAGCATTAATATTGTGAGATTAATATGAAGGCTGATGCCTTTATGAAAACTGATTGATTCCTGGCAGCTTGTCGTTATTATGATTATCTGTGGGAAGGTCGGAGGGAAGGCATGTAAAAGTCAGAACTAATTCATGAGTTCCCTCTGTTGAGCACAGGGGAAAATAGAGTTGTGTTGTTTGCTATTACAAGTGAGAATTCAGTCTTTTTTGCATTACTGGAAGTGGAATTTAAAGAAAAATGTTAACCAAGTTTAGTCCTAGTTATTTATCCATGTCTGTTCAGTAGAGATAGGAATAGTTCATTACTAATGCATATGGAAAACCTATTTTAAGAAGGTCTGCTCTTCTTGAAGATTAATTTACCATTACGTTTTTCCTTGCGATGCTAATATAAATAGAAGTCAAGGCTTAAATTGACATTATTTCTTGACAAACTCGTTCTTAATGTGCAAAATAGAATGCTATAAAAGGCGATCCTTCAGTTAAAATTTATTTTTATTTTGTCAGCAGATAATTCCTCAATTAATTTTTCAATCCATCAAAATGTTAATTTTTCAAGTAGTTTGAAGTGATGATATTGTACAGAATAACCTGTTAATACCCAAATCAGTACTGTGGGACTTCACAAGAGCAAATAGTCCTATTGATTGCCCAGCTACACTGCTATTAGCATATCTTCTGTCCTGCCATGATAATTGAAACCTTAGACTTCAAGGATTTAGACTTGCAGATGAGTTTCCTTGGCAAATCTTGAAAATGTTTTAGAGCAGTAGCTGTTTTTATGTTGATTTGAAGGAGTGTCAGGTTTCAGAGAACATTGTATTTTTCCACTGGGAACAAAATGAAAATGATTCAGAAGCTTTCGGATGGCATGATGACAATCAGCTGGAGTGATGATACACTTGTTAGCTATGTTTAGCAGTATGGTACCTTGTGATAGATTACAACTTCAAGCAATGTAAGCCATGAGACGGGAGAGTACAGGCAATTGGGGGATTCATTGCTCAACAGTGGTACTTCAGAACACCAATAACTTATTTTTAACTTTGATTGGCAGAAAGCATAGCAATCCTGTCGCTTTCAAGTAGTTAAAAATGTACATGTCATTCCATAACCTCATCACTTATCATCACTATACTGGAAAGTACCGGTATATTAAGTTTAGTCTGAAATTAAAAATGTTTTTATAACTCTGTAGAAAGTTAGTATAAATATTCAGTATAATGGGTAACATGGTGTTATTATACTTATTACTATTATTATCATTATTATTAGTAGTAGTAGTAGTATTATCATTATTACCCTCTATTTATTAAGCATCAGCATTTTCCGTATATACTTACAAAGTAGACAAATTACACGTACAATGCAAATATAATAAAATGGGTCAGCTGATAACTTAGTACAACAGAAATAAGGTCCCTGCTACGAAGAGCTTACAATCTAGAAGGTAAGTGTGAGGTGAGAGACAGGAGGGTGATAGGTGCAAGATGGCAGTCATTAAGACTGATGCAAGTGGAAGGGGTTGATTGTTACACTACTTTGTGTGTGAGTAATTCTGTAGAGTATGCAGCTGTGCATGTTAAGGCTGAAGGATTTTGAGCTAAAAATACAAACATAGGATTGCTAAGCTCCCAAGGTGTCTACCACCTATAATGAAATCATTTGCTCAATACAGAATTGGGAAAATTATATAACAAATCTTTATTATAAATATATCACAACTGCGAAGTTAAAAACTGGTTAAAAAATCCAGGATTGAACACACAAATTAAAAGAGGACAAGATAATATGGGACAAATGAGAGCCTTTCACTTCTCAGTGAAATTAGTTATATTATAATGTAATAACCCTTTAATAAGGGGGTACTCTTTATCCCACTTAGCAGTGTTGTGCCTTTTTTTTGTATGTGGGTACAATTACTCCATTGCACATGTGCCCCAAACCTTATTTAAGTCCTAGAATAAGTCTCAAAAGTTTTTACTTGTTAGTAAGCAATAAAGATTGAGTGTTATTACTAATTGGAAGATTTATATATCCAAAAAGAAAAGCAGATACTTATATTTCATAGTGAACCCCCCTCTCAGGTATAAAGAGAGTCAAAATGGAATTCCAAGTAGGGGTTAAGTGACAATCATTAGTGTTCACTGCCAGCTATCACAAGCTGGTAGGCTAATAGAGCTGATGGACTACAAAGTATAGGAGACTGTAAGCTGAAGTATCAGTGACAGAATGTGTCTAAGGTAACAAATCCTGCAGATCAACAATCGCCAGTCACATTCATAAATATTGGGTTAGGACAGGTAAGGGCACACAGACACTCTCATACACTGCTAGTACGCGATCACTGCGCGCTCAAACAAACGGACGCACGCAGCGTCGCACGCCTGACGCGTTTCGACGTCACTGGACGTCTTCCTCAAAGGCAAACACGGGTTGCTAAGGCGCCCGTCTATTTAACTGGTTAGCGTAACCATGGAGACCTTGTGTAATATCACGTGGGGTCAGAGAAGGGAAAACGGAGCTGCTAGTACTGAAAGGCTTATGTAAAGGGGACACAGCCCACTGGTCCTGTACAGTATGGCTCAAAATGAATACAAAAACGGGGAGAGAGTAAAATATAAAAGAATATGGTATAATACAGGCAAGATATACAGTCAAAATAAAGATGGGAATCAATAACCATTGTAAAGGAGGTAATACTTATGAGAAGAGGAAAAGGAGGATAATATAGGTAAAATAAATAAAGTGAACTAGAGAGGGATATAGCAAATAATCATGATAGATATACTACATGCTACTGAACAGTAACAAGTAGTGAGAGAAAGAAGGTATGCTACTAAGAGAGGAGAGAGATATACCCATGCAAAAATGAACATCCTACTAGAGTGATGTGTGAAGTGAAATAATGAAATATTATATATGTATAAGGCAGAGTGAGTATGTGATAAGAGGAGTAAGTCTAGAATGAAATACTATATATGTGTATGTGTAACATAGCAGGATAATCCTGCTAATAAGTAATAAGTGGCTATAGTGAAAAAAGGGATACTAAACAGGATCATAAGAACTATGACCCAAAAAGTCCCGGCTAAGGGAGACTTCTCTATCAAAAAAGGTAGAAGTGGTGTGAAAATACTACAGAGGGGATGAGATGGCTATCCTAATAAAGTGTGTGAGGAATATAAGAATCAAAAAGGTGCATTGATATAATGAGTGAGATGAATAATCTCTAAAAAGTAATCTACTCCAAGTTGCGGCCTACTAAAAAGATAAGTAGGCTAAAGAGTAAGTAATTTCCTCTAGATTATAAACTGGACTTATAGCTAAATGAAGGAACCTCTCTTAAATGAAGGAAGTGAAAGTAAAACCTTCATTCAGTCCTTGTGGTGATAATGCTTTAAGTTTGTAGATCCAGCGTGCTTCACACTGGAGCAATTTTCTATCCAAGTCTCCTTTTCTAGGGCCCATATGTACCCTTTCAAGTATGGTAAATGTAAGAACATCACTGTTGCCTCTATGATAACACCTCACGTGGCGTGCCAAAGGTGTGTCAAGATTATTTTTGATCGAGTAGACGTGTTCCCCTATTCTTCTGCGTACTTGGCGCCTCGTTTTGCCTACATAGATCTTAGAACAAAGGCAGGTCGCCACATAAATAACGCTTGTGGAACAACAATTGGTAAATTCTTTAAGTTTGAATTCCTCGCCACTTACTGGATGTTGAAAAGACTTAGATGGTTTAATATATTTACAAAATTTGCATTTGCCACACCTGAAGCAGCCAGATAATGGTCTCAGCCATGTGGTTTTAGGTCCTTGCTTTTTAAAGTAACCGTGGACCAACATGTCCTTTAGGTTTTTACCCCTCCGATAGGTGACCGATGGTTTAGGTGGTAGGCAGTCCTCTAGATCCTCATCATTTTTTAACAAGTGCCAATTTTTGGATAGGATGCTATGAATTCTATCTGAGTCATATCCAAAGGTCAAGATACATCTAGGTTGGTTCTCTTGCAAATTCTTACTTACTTTCATCTTTTGGGTATGTAGCCCATTGAGGAGTTCAGTTCTATTACAATCCAAGGCGTATTTGAATGCCTTTTTCAGGCATTTATTGGGGTAACCCCTTTCTTGGAATCTTTTTCTGAGTTTGTCCGCTTCTAACTTGAATTCATTATCCGTACTGCAGTTCCTTCTGAGCCTAAGGTACTGACCTCTGGGGATCCCTCTTTTTAATGGTAAGAAATGCTGACTTTCCCATCTTAGCAGAGTATTTGTTGCCGTATCTTTCCTAAATGTGGTGGTAGATACTTTGCCATATTCATCTTTATTGATGAGTAAGTCCAAAAAGGTGACCTGAGTGGGGTTAATATCGTATGTAAATTTTAGACCAATTACATTTGTATTAAGAACTTTCATCAGCTCCTCAAATTGTATTCTGGTGCCTGTCCAGACAACCAGAATATCGTCTATATAGCGTCGCCACAAGATGGCGTGTTGCATGAGTGACATATGAATGTCGTCAAATACAATTTTCTCCTCCCACCAACCTAACAGTAAGTTCGCATACCCTGGGGCACAAGAGGTGCCCATGGCTGTACCTTTACGTTGGTGGTACCATTTATCATCAAAGATAAAATAATTATGTTTGAGAACATATTCCAAAAGTTGAAGTAAAAAGAAGTTGAATTTAACTTCATTAGAGCTTTTTGTGCTTAAAAAGTATTTGACTGCTTCCATGCCAAAATCATGGGGAATACTGCTATATAGGGCCTCAACGTCAATTGACGCCAACCAGGAATGCTCTGGGATATACAGGTCCTCTAGCTGTTTTAGGATGTCATTTGTGTCCATAACATAAGATGGTAAGCTTTGCACTAAATCTCTAAGATAAAAATCCACAAAGATGCTTGCATTGGATGAGAGATTGTTCGAACCAGATATTATTGGTCTACCCGGAATAGGGGAAATCTTCTTATGCACCTTAGGAAGGGCATAAAAGGTGGAAATGGTGGGACATTTGGGAAGAAGGAATGTGTAAGTCTGCTCATCAATGATTTTATCCAATTTGGCATTGTCTAAGATGTTTTTCAATGCTATTCTATAGTCCTTTGTGGGATTATTTGATAGCACTTCATAAGTGACAGTATCATCCAAAAAATTTTTACACATTTTTATATAGTCGTCATTTCCCATTAACACTATATTCCCGCCTTTGTCTGCAGGCTTAATTTGTATGTCCTGACATTTTTTGAGCTCATCAAGTGCCTTATATTCATTCTTAGTGAGGTTATATTCCTTGCAAAGTTTAGAGTAGTCAAGTTCTTCAATTTCTCTAGTAACCTGCTGTAGGAATACCCAAATATTTGCAAAGTCCTTAAGAAATGGAGTAAAAGAACTTTTATTTTTCCATTTCTTTTGGTGCAAAGTAGAGTGTAATGGATCAGGGTGGTTTTCGTTCAATAATGACAAAAAGGTCTGAAAGGTTTCAATATCCTCCTTGCTCACACCTAGACTCATATACTCCCTTTCTTGTTTATTTTTGTAAAACTTATGTAAAGCAAGTTTCCTAGCAAAAAGATTCACATCTTTGATATGAGTGAATTTATCAGTTCTAGAGGTAGGAACAAAAGTTAAGCCTTTTTTGAGAATTGACTCATGATCACTGTTGAGATTAAAATCAGAGAGATTCACAATTTGCAGGCTTTGATCATTAGCTATGTTGTTCCTCTGCCTGTCTGATCTTCTTTGTTTTTTCTGTTCCTCATGATCCTTTCTGAGCCTCTCCTTACATGTTGGCCTCTTTCTAAAAAACCTTCATTATTGTAGGCAGTAGGTGTCCTAGCATTTGTGAATGATCTCATCTCATATGGTTCTCTTCTATAAGTTGTATTGGGAAGTCTGGGCCTAGTAGTATGTCCTGTACTATCTTCCAGATCTGAATTTTCAAAATCAGAGGAGCTAATATCTGAACCTCTTGGTTTGTTAGTAGAGAACCGTTTAAAGATCTTTCCATTTTTAAAATCAGTTTGGTCTCTCCAGAATTTTTTCTGTTTTCGTTCCCTGATCTCTTTTTTGAATCTGTCCATATTGTCATTAAGTTTTTTGCAGTATACATCATACTCTGTCAATTCAGAAAGTTTATTAAACTCTTGTTGACAAAGTTGGATCTTCGGTTTAATAATCTCAAGATTTTGCTGTTCAGTTTCTATAATAAGAGATATCAGATCAAATGAACATTTGAGGAGTATTTCTTCCCATTTATTCAAAAAAGTTTAATTACTTAGATTTATTGCTGGGGTAACATTGACCCTAAGACCCCTGGGAACAATTTTATTTTTCAAATAATTCTGGAGACTACTTATCTCCCATACTGATTTTACTTGTTTTTTCATAGTTGTTAATAATTCACTAAATGTATTTCTTATATCTTTATTGTCATTTAACAAAGGTTCTGATTTTAGTGAGAAGCTTTCTTCAGCCTCTTTCAAAAGTGACTCAATATCCATATTGGGAATGGTAGTATTCGACATTTTAAAGCAATCCCACCCTTCTCACAATCCACGTGTAAATTGATAAATAATAATTAGCGCTTCCAAGAAAAGTGGATTAAACCACAAAGTATAAAACTAAAAATACAAACATAGGATTGCTAAGCTCCCAAGGTGTCTACCACCTATAATGAAATCATTTGCTCAATACAGAATTGGGAAAATTATATAACAAATCTTTATTATAAATATATCACAACGGCGAAGTTAAAAACTGGTTAAAAAATCCAGGATTGAACACACAAATTAAAAGAGGACAAGATAATATGGGACAAATGAGAGCCTTTCACTTCTCAGTGAAATTAGTTATATTATAATGTAATAACCCTGTTCCACAAGCGTTATTTATGTGGCGACCTGTCTTTGTTCTAAGATCTATGTAGGCAAAACGAGGCGCCAAGTACGCAGAAGAATAGGGGAACACGTCTACTCGATCAAAAATAATCTTGACACACCTTTGGCACGCCACGTGAGGTGTTATCATAGAGGCAACAGTGATGTTCTTACATTTACCATACTTGAAAGGGTACATATGGGCCCTAGAAAAGGAGACTTGGATAGAAAATTGCTCCAGTGTGAAGCACGCTGAATCTACAAACTTAAAGCATTATCACCACAAGGACTGAATGAAGGTTTTACTTTCACTTCCTTCATTTAAGAGAGGTTCCTTCATTTAGCTATAAGTCCAGTTTATAATCTAGAGGAAATTACTTACTCTTTAGCCTACTTATCTTTTTAGTAGGCCGCAACTTGGAGTAGATTACTTTTTAGAGATTATTCATCTCACTCATTATATCAATGCACCTTTTTGATTCTTATATTCCTCACACACTTTATTAGGATAGCCATCTCATCCCCTCTGTAGTATTTTCACACCACTTCTACCTTTTTTGATAGAGAAGTCTCCCTTAGCCGGGACTTTTTGGGTCATAGTTCTTATGATCCTGTTTAGTATCCCTTTTTTCACTATAGCCACTTATTACTTATTAGCAGGATTATCCTGCTATGTTACACATACACATATATAGTATTTCATTCTAGACTTACTCCTCTTATCACATACTCACTCTGCCTTATACATATATAATATTTCATTATTTCACTTCACACATCACTCTAGTAGGATGTTCATTTTTGCATGGGTATATCTCTCTCCTCTCTTAGTAGCATGCCTTCTTTCTCTCACTACTTGTTACTGTTCAGTAGCATGTAGTATATCTATCATGATTATTTGCTATATCCCTCTCTAGTTCACTTTATTTCTTTTACCTATATTATCCTCCTTTTCCTCTTCTCATAAGTATTACCTCCTTTACAATGGTTATTGATTCCCATCTTTATTTTGACTGTATATCTTGCCTGTATTATACCATATTCTTTTATATTTTACTCTCTCCCCGTTTTTGTATTCATTTTGAGCCATACTGTACAGGACCAGTGGGCTGTGTCCCCTTTACATAAGCCTTTCAGTACTAGCAGCTCCGTTTTCCCTTCTCTGACCCCACGTGATATTACACAAGGTCTCCATGGTTACGCTAACCAGTTAAATAGACGGGCGCCTTAGCAACCCGTGTTTGCCTTTGAGGAAGACGTCCAGTGACGTCGAAACGCGTCAGGCGTGCGACGCTGCGTGCGTCCGTTTGTTTGAACGCGCAGTGATCGCGTACTAGCAGTGTATGAGAGTGTCTGTGTGCCCTTACCTGTCCTAACCCAATATTTATGAATGTGACTGGCGATTGTTGATCTGCAGGATTTGTTACCTTAGACACATTCTGTCACTGATACTTCAGCTTACAGTCTCCTATACTTTGTAGTCCATCAGCTCTATTAGCCTACCAGCTTGTGATAGCTGGCAGTGAACACTAATGATTGTCACTTAACCCCTACTTGGAATTCCATTTTGACTCTCTTTATACCTGAGAGGGGTGTTCACTATGAAATATAAGTATCTGCTTTTCTTTTTGGATATATAAATCTTCCAATTAGTAATAACACTCAATCTTTATTGCTTACTAACAAGTAAAAACTTTTGAGACTTATTCTAGGACTTAAATAAGGTTTGGGGCACATGTGCAATGGAGTAATTGTACCCACATACAAAAAAAAGGCACAACACTGCTAAGTGGGATGAAGAGTACCCCCTTATTAAAGGGTTATTACATTATAATATAACTAATTTCACTGAGAAGTGAAAGGCTCTCATTTGTCCCATATTATCTTGTCCTCTTTTAATTTGTGTGTTCAATCCTGGATTTTTTAACCAGTTTTTAACTTCGCCGTTGTGATATATTTATAATAAAGATTTGTTATATAATTTTCCCAATTCTGTATTGAGCAAATGATTTCATTATAGGTGGTAGACACCTTGGGAGCTTAGCAATCCTATGTTTGTATTTTTAGTTTTATACTTCGTGGTTTAATCCACTTTTCTTGGAAGCACTAATTATTATTTATCAATTTACACGTGGATTGTGAGAAGGGTGGGATTGCTTTAAAATGTCGAATACTACCATTCCCAATATGGATATTGAGTCACTTTTGAAAGAGGCTGAAGAAAGCTTCTCACTAAAATCAGAACCTTTGTTAAATGACAATAAAGATATAAGAAATACATTTAGTGAATTATTAACAACTATGAAAAAACAAGTAAAATCAGTATGGGAGATAAGTAGTCTCCAGAATTATTTGAAAAATAAAATTGTTCCCAGGGGTCTTAGGGTCAATGTTACCCCAGCAATAAATCTAAGTAATTAAACTTTTTTGAATAAATGGGAAGAAATACTCCTCAAATGTTCATTTGATCTGATATCTCTTATTATAGAAACTGAACAGCAAAATCTTGAGATTATTAAACCGAAGATCCAACTTTGTCAACAAGAGTTTAATAAACTTTCTGAATTGACAGAGTATGATGTATACTGCAAAAAACTTAATGACAATATGGACAGATTCAAAAAAGAGATCAGGGAACGAAAACAGAAAAAATTCTGGAGAGACCAAACTGATTTTAAAAATGGAAAGATCTTTAAACGGTTCTCTACTAACAAACCAAGAGGTTCAGATATTAGCTCCTCTGATTTTGAAAATTCAGATCTGGAAGATAGTACAGGACATACTACTAGGCCCAGACTTCCCAATACAACTTATAGAAGAGAACCATATGAGATGAGATCATTCACAAATGCTAGGACACCTACTGCCTACAATAATGAAGGTTTTTTAGAAAGAGGCCAACATGTAAGGAGAGGCTCAGAAAGGATCATGAGGAACAGAAAAAACAAAGAAGATCAGACAGGCAGAGGAACAACATAGCTAATGATCAAAGCCTGCAAATTGTGAATCTCTCTGATTTTAATCTCAACAGTGATCATGAGTCAATTCTCAAAAAAGGCTTAACTTTTGTTCCTACCTCTAGAACTGATAAATTCACTCATATCAAAAATGTGAATCTTTTTGCTAGGAAACTTGCTTTACATAAGTTTTACAAAAATAAACAAGAAAGGGAGTATATGAGTCTAGGTGTGAGCAAGGAGGATATTGAAACCTTTCAGACCTTTTTGTCATTATTGAACGAAAACCACCCTGATCCATTACACTCTACTTTGCACCAAAAGAAATGGAAAAATAAAAGTTCTTTTACTCCATTTCTTAAGGACTTTTCAAATATTTGGGTATTCCTACAGCAGGTTACTAGAGAAATTGAAGAACTTGACTACTCTAAACTTTGCAAGGAATATAACCTCACTAAGAATGAATATAAGGCACTTGATGAGCTCAAAAAATGTCAGGACATACAAATTAAGCCTGCAGACAAAGGCGGGAATATAGTGTTAATGGGAAATGACGACTATATAAAAATGTGTAAAAAATTTTTGGATGATACTGTCACTTATGAAGTGCTATCAAATAATCCCACAAAGGACTATAGAATAGCATTGAAAAACATCTTAGACAATGCCAAATTGGATAAAATCATTGATGAGCAGACTTACACATTCCTTCTTCCCAAATGTCCCACCATTTCCACCTTTTATGCCCTTCCTAAGGTGCATAAGAAGATTTCCCCTATTCCGGGTAGACCAATAATATCTGGTTCGAACAATCTCTCATCCAATGCAAGCATCTTTGTGGATTTTTATCTTAGAGATTTAGTGCAAAGCTTACCATCTTATGTTATGGACACAAATGACATCCTAAAACAGCTAGAGGACCTGTATATCCCAGAGCATTCCTGGTTGGCGTCAATTGACGTTGAGGCCCTATATAGCAGTATTCCCCATGATTTTGGCATGGAAGCAGTCAAATACTTTTTAAGCACAAAAAGCTCTAATGAAGTTAAATTCAACTTCTTTTTACTTCAACTTTTGGAATATGTTCTCAAACATAATTATTTTATCTTTGATGATAAATGGTACCACCAACGTAAAGGTACAGCCATGGGCACCTCTTGTGCCCCAGGGTATGCGAACTTACTGTTAGGTTGGTGGGAGGAGAAAATTGTATTTGACGACATTCATATGTCACTCATGCAACACGCCATCTTGTGGCGACGCTATATAGACGATATTCTGGTTGTCTGGACAGGCACCAGAATACAATTTGAGGAGCTGATGAAAGTTCTTAATACAAATGTAATTGGTCTAAAATTTACATACGATATTAACCCCACTCAGGTAACCTTTTTGGACTTACTCATCAATAAAGATGAATATGGCAAAGTATCTACCACCACATTTAGGAAAGATACGGCAACAAATACTCTGCTAAGATGGGAAAGTCAGCATTTCTTACCATTAAAAAGAGGGATCCCCAGAGGTCAGTACCTTAGGCTCAGAAGGAACTGCAGTACGGATAATGAATTCAAGTTAGAAGCGGACAAACTCAGAAAAAGATTCCAAGAAAGGGGTTACCCCAATAAATGCCTGAAAAAGGCATTCAAATACGCCTTGGATTGTAATAGAACTGAACTCCTCAATGGGCTACATACCCAAAAGATGAAAGTAAGTAAGAATTTGCAAGAGAACCAACCTAGATGTATCTTGACCTTTGGATATGACTCAGATAGAATTCATAGCATCCTATCCAAAAATTGGCACTTGTTAAAAAATGATGAGGATCTAGAGGACTGCCTACCACCTAAACCATCGGTCACCTATCGGAGGGGTAAAAACCTAAAGGACATGTTGGTCCACGGTTACTTTAAAAAGCAAGGACCTAAAACCACATGGCTGAGACCATTATCTGGCTGCTTCAGGTGTGGCAAATGCAAATTTTGTAAATATATTAAACCATCTAAGTCTTTTCAACATCCAGTAAGTGGCGAGGAATTCAAACTTAAAGAATTTACCAATTGTTGTTCCACAAGCGTTATTTATGTGGCGACCTGCCTTTGTTCTAAGATCTATGTAGGCAAAACGAGGCGCCAAGTACGCAGAAGAATAGGGGAACACGTCTACTCGATCAAAAATAATCTTGACACACCTTTGGCACGCCACGTGAGGTGTTATCATAGAGGCAACAGTGATGTTCTTACATTTACCATACTTGAAAGGGTACATATGGGCCCTAGAAAAGGAGACTTGGATAGAAAATTGCTCCAGTGTGAAGCACGCTGGATCTACAAACTTAAAGCATTATCACCACAAGGACTGAATGAAGGTTTTACTTTCACTTCCTTCATTTAAGAGAGGTTCCTTCATTTAGCTATAAGTCCAGTTTATAATCTAGAGGAAATTACTTACTCTTTAGCCTACTTATCTTTTTAGTAGGCCGCAACTTGGAGTAGATTACTTTTTAGAGATTATTCATCTCACTCATTATATCAATGCACCTTTTTGATTCTTATATTCCTCACACACTTTATTAGGATAGCCATCTCATCCCCTCTGTAGTATTTTCACACCACTTCTACCTTTTTTGATAGAGAAGTCTCCCTTAGCCGGGACTTTTTGGGTCATAGTTCTTATGATCCTGTTTAGTATCCCTTTTTTCACTATAGCCACTTATTACTTATTAGCAGGATTATCCTGCTATGTTACACATACACATATATAGTATTTCATTCTAGACTTACTCCTCTTATCACATACTCACTCTGCCTTATACATATATAATATTTCATTATTTCACTTCACACATCACTCTAGTAGGATGTTCATTTTTGCATGGGTATATCTCTCTCCTCTCTTAGTAGCATACCTTCTTTCTCTCACTACTTGTTACTGTTCAGTAGCATGTAGTATATCTATCATGATTATTTGCTATATCCCTCTCTAGTTCACTTTATTTCTTTTACCTATATTATCCTCCTTTTCCTCTTCTCATAAGTATTACCTCCTTTACAATGGTTATTGATTCCCATCTTTATTTTGACTGTATATCTTGCCTGTATTATACCATATTCTTTTATATTTTACTCTCTCCCCGTTTTTGTATTCATTTTGAGCCATACTGTACAGGACCAGTGGGCTGTGTCCCCTTTACATAAGCCTTTCAGTACTAGCAGCTCCGTTTTCCCTTCTCTGACCCCACGTGATATTACACAAGGTCTCCATGGTTACGCTAACCAGTTAAATAGACGGGCGCCTTAGCAACCCGTGTTTGCCTTTGAGGAAGACGTCCAGTGACGTCGAAACGCGCCAGGTGTGCGACGCTGCGTGCGTCCGTTTGTTTGAGCGCGCAGTGATCGCGTACTAGCAGTGTATGAGAGTGTCTGTGTGCCCTTACCTGTCCTAACCCAATATTTATGAATGTGACTGGCGATTGTTGATCTGCAGGATTTGTTACCTTAGACACATTCTGTCACTGATACTTCAGTTTACAGTCTCCTATACTTTGTAGTCCATCAGCTCTATTAGCCTACCAGCTTGTGATAGCTGGCAGTGAACACTAATGATTGTCACTTAACCCCTACTTGGAATTCCATTTTGACTCTCTTTATACCTGAGAGGGGGGTTCACTATGAAATATAAGTATCTGCTTTTCTTTTTGGATATATAAATCTTCCAATTAGTAATAACACTCAATCTTTATTGCTTACTAACAAGTAAAAACTTTTGAGACTTATTCTAGGACTTAAATAAGGTTTGGGGCACATGTGCAATGGAGTAATTGTACCCACATACAAAAAAAAGGCACAACACTGCTAAGTGGGATAAAGAGTACCCCCTTATTAAAGGGTTATTACATTATAATATAACTAATTTCACTGAGAAGTGAAAGGCTCTCATTTGTCCCATATTATCTTGTCCTCTTTTAATTTGTGTGTTCAATCCTGGATTTTTTAACCAGTTTTTAACTTCGCCGTTGTGATATATTTATAATAAAGATTTGTTATATACTTTTCCCAATTCTGTATTGAGCAAATGAAGGATTTTGAGACAGGAAGATTGTCTAATGGAGAGAGGCAAGGAGTTTCCCAATACAATGCGAAGAATGAGAAGATGTGACATGAGAGGAGGAAAGGAGGAGGTTATTAGCAGAACAAACAAGTGGGTGCACTGTTCTTAAGAGCTTTCAAAACAGGGTGCGAGAATTAGAAGAGGTGACAAGAGAGGTGGAAATAAAAAGTACTTACAGGTACCAAAGAGCACTCATAAAGGCTTTAAAAGCCTTTGCTGTGTGCCGCAGCAGCCCTGTAGAGACACTACCAGGGATTAGGACTCCCTGGCTTATGGGGTTAATAGGTGGCTTTCAGGGGTTAACTTTATTTTCCATGGGGTCTGTATAGACCCCATGGTTATGTAAATGTGGTGAGAGGGCAGTGAGCAGGGTAGGGGATGCCCGGGGATTCCTTCCACCAGGGATTTAAATGGCAGGACTCCCCAGGCCATGACATCAGAGCTATTTATTGGCTCCTAGACACTATTCTCATCCGTAAAGCTTGGTTTAGGTGCCTCCCACACTGAAATCTCTTACTGACAATGGTAAGGGTTTATGGATGTGAGCCGAGTTCTCTAATGTAGGGGAGCAAAATATCTGCTGTTGTAGAAAGGCTCCAGCAGACTTTTTACTGCATTCCCCTAACTGAAAGCACCTGATTTGCATGAGGCTCTATGATAGTAAAAATGTATTGCTATATGATAGTAAAAATGTATTGCTTTTAAATAAATGATTTGGCAGTATATGAAACAATAATTATTCCTGTGAAAAAGTCACTGGTTTTCACATAATAATATGAATATGTTGAGCACAAAATTCCCAATATTTCTTCATCGCCCTACAAGACCACCAAATATGACCATATGAGCCTCTTTCCCCACACTCTCTGCATCAATACAACACTATATATAGGAAAATGTGTTCAGTTTAGCTGGAACCAAATACCACCTTGTACAAAGTTTAGAATATACCTCATTCAATGAGGTATTACGAGTGGTATTTCTCACCAAGTCAAAGGTTTGCAAACATTCATTAAAACTCACTGTTATGTCACTATTCATTTCAACTATTCTTCAATTTTAGTATTTTTCTGGATTTACTATTAATGTCTTTCAGCACCAGAATATCATGAAGCCTAAAAATCTACTTTCTGCATTGTGTTTAATATGGTATTTATTTCCCTTTGTATTTAACCCCTGTACAGCACTACGGGATATGTTGGCACTTTACAAAAAAACTGTAATAATAATTATAATTATAATAATAACAATAATAATAATAATAAAAGTGTATATTGTCTCATTATCTAAATTCTGTTATATTCCTTAACACTGAATAAGTTAATAATAATTTTATTCTTAATCAACAATACAATTTTGCTAAATCTAAACCATTCAAATTCTTTTAAATCATCCCTACCTTTAAATTGGTCGAAACTCATAACATCCCCCCTCAAAAAGAATTGTTTAATTGACCCAATATCATTATTATTCTAATAATTGATAGTACATTAATCCAAAAATCCTCTAAAATAAGTAATATTTATCAAATGAGAAGGGAAAGTGATCAGTTTAAACTTATCATTCAGTTTACTCCCCATTTTTATTAGATCATAAACCAACAGCAGTTTATTTAGCTTCCTATTTATACCACTATTTTCACTAAACATCCTATTCTGTTATCCAAAAAAGTAATCCATTTCCAAACCATGGCCTCCATGTAAATCAAGTGCTTTATGTTAAGGCTGTGGGAGATTAATTCTTTAATTCTTGCCTTGTCAACAAGAGATTTCAGTGTGGGAAATAACCAAACTAAGCTTTACAGATGAGAAACGGCTCTAGGAGCAAAAGAAAGCCCTAACATCATGTCCTGGGAATTATTTCTATTTACTCCCCTGCAAGAGGGAATCCCCAGGCATAACCCTACCCCCCCCCCCCTTGCCCAATCACACCCTTCCATGCTCAAACCCCACCTAAATAACCATGGGGGTCACCTTGTTCACTCTCTAATTATAGTTGGTAGCTATAAGCACCAAGCGCACAACACTATAAGGAGCTACTGTTGTGCAAGGTGCTACATCACTGAGGAAGCCGCAGAAGTAAGTGATGAATGCGTTTTATATATACATATTTTATGATCAGAAGTTTACTACCAAAATTATAAATGTTTCCCTATTTGAAATAATTGTAATAATGTAAAATGTATAATTGAACTGTGTTTTTAGCTACTAATAATTAATTACAGATACATTTTAAACCCAATATATTATGGAAGAACAACTTTTTGGTGGTTTACTGTTGTCGAACTTCCCACATAGATACCCACAGATATTTATTTACTAGTAAATTGCCTGTCAAAAATGACGGTATAATTTTTAATTTTTCTCTCCCTCCCATGTGTCTCTCCCCCCCTCGCCTGTGTTTCTCCCCCTTCCCTTCCCTGTGTCTCCCCCTCCCCTGTGTCTCTTCCCCCTCTCCCCCTTCCCTGTGTTCCCCCCCTCCTCTGTGTCTTCCCCCCTCTCCCCTGTGTCTTCCCCCATCCCCTCCCCTGTGTCTTCCCCCTCGCACCTGTTTCTTCCTCCCCCTTTCCCCTGTGTCTTCCTCCCCCTCTCTCCTCCCCTGTGTCTTCCTCCCCCTCCCCTGTGTATTCTTCTGCAGCTCACGGCTGTTGCACACCTCCCACATCTGGAAAGAAATTGTATGAAAATTACAATACAGGGACAAGCTCTTTGTCATTATAGATTGGAGTTCACAATGATACCCTTGAATTTTCGTTTTAACCAGACTGAGTGATATGAACTAAAGCTCATGTATTATATCCATATCACAAGATGATATAAGAAAAGATTCTTGGTCCCCATCATACCTGTAGCACTATAGCCATTAGTGGGATATCCCAACCCCAGCTTTGACATTTTTTTAAAAATATATTAACTCTGTTATTAGGCAACCTTCCATATTCATCAGTCTAATTACATTTTCTGGTCATTGTATTGACTTCATGGAATTTGCAATAATACAAACAGGATAATCTGCAAACATTAGCATTTTATTATCAATTGGACCTATCTTGAACCCCTTTATCTTTGGGTCTAATTTTATTGATTCCTTCTAGTGTACTATTGTTAAGATCAATATCAACAAAGACAGGGGACAACTCTGTCCTGTAGCATTACCTTCCTCCATGAACTCTGAATTAATCCTGTCAAAAGCCTTCTCTGTATCTAAAGATGGATATGTCTGAACATAATCATATCTAACAAATGTATAACAATTCCATGATGATTCCTAATATATCCAATTTGCTCTTTTTAACAATCAGTTCAATCAAAGTTGTGATCCTGATTGTTAAGATCTTAGAATAGGTTTTGTCTACATTAAATAACAATATTGCATATACCTAGAGCATTTAGTGGGATTTTCCTATTCTTTAAAATTGTTACTATGGAAGTTCTTATCATTTCTTCAGAAAAAAATGATTTATTTTTAAATAAACATGCTGTATAAGGTGTAAAACAGAATATAAATGTTATATAAAATACATTGTAAAAACCATCAGGACCTGGAGCTTTTTTAGGTTTTAATTCTGAATCTGGTCTAATTTAGGCAATTTTAACTTTTCTAAATATATTCTAAATCTCTTATGTGGGAGATTTCCTGTTATAGTATATAAATTTGTAAAAATTGTGAAAATCTCACCAATCTTTCGCAGATTGCATTTAATAAAACCGATCTTCAGAAATGTATTTCTTAATTATACTTTGAATAATGTCTTTAATTTCATTTATTGGCTAAGAATCTCCCTGATTTATTACCCATTAAAATGAATTTATTTAAATTTTTATTATTGCATAATCAACTTATTCCAGCTGTTTCTTTTTAATTGGCTTTCTAACCTGCTTTAATTGTTCAGTTACATTTACTGAAGGATTAGTTTTATGCATTTTCTCCAATCTAAATAGATTGATATACAGGTTATTTGATGTCTTCTCTTTAATTTTGTTTCAATGGGCTTTAAGGGATATCAAATGCCCTCTGATAACACATGAGTACACTAAATATTTACCATATAAATATTTCTCCAATAGTTATGCAGAAAGTAATTCTCTATTTGTTCTTTAAGATTATTTACTAATTTACATTACCTTACACAATGTGGGTTAAAACTCAATTTTCTTGAAGAAAACTTGTTAACATTATCCATTAAATGAAAAATGATTGGAACCTGATCGGACCAATCTATAATCCTTATCTCAATGTTTTAACATATTCTCAGAGTAAGTTATCGGAAAAAAATATAATCTAATAGTGAATATGATTTTTTTTTACTGAAGAATAATAAGTATAAACTTTACTGGATGGATTAAAACATCTCAATATGTCATATATATATTTTCCCTTTATTACGTTATTAAATCCATTGGAACATTCTTCCACATATTGCTAAATTTATTATTTAAGGATTTCCTATCCATCTTTGGATCCATTTATAGATTGAAATCACCACTCACCAGTAACAACATTTTTACACTGATATTAATTACAAACTATATTTGTTTTATGGGGGCATATATATTTCTAGTTGTGTATACTTGCCAATATAACGTTGCTACCCAAAGTATTCATTTCCCGTAGGAATCCATTACAGTATAAATATGATCTACACTGATATTTTTACTAATCAAAATCGTTACGCTTCCTGGTGCTATCAAGACATCTACTAATCACCTTTGGAATCTTATGTTTTCAAATTCCGTTATTTTAAACCATTTTACTTGACTTGTTTCACCATATTTATCATTAATTCTTTAAGCTTGGACAAGTATATTCATAAAAAATATACTAGACAACAAAACCAAACATCCCATCAGTAAATATCTAATATCCTTACTAATAATATATCAAACTAATTATGTTCAATTACAGTTAGGGTCTAACATGTAGATAGGGGTAAAGTAATTATTAACATCAAATATTTTAGGTTTAATGGGTATGAAAAAAATATACAGACATGCCCCTATGCCAAATACATGTGTCCTAAACTCTAAATAAACTCAGTCAATTATTCCCTCTAAAGAACTCTAAAGTGAGACTACAATATCATTGACAATACCAGTAATAATTAGTGGTAGTAAAAAATATTGTGTGTGTATATATATATATTTATATATATATATATATATATATATATATATAAAATGAGAATTCTCAAGTGAAGTTACTATATCATTGACAGCTCAAATAATATATTGTTAAATGAATCATACACTACAAATTTTAAGAAGGTGGAATACATGAAATCGTTAAGCAATAAAGTACAAAAAAAAAAACATAATCAACATCATTAAATAAAACTTCTGGCTTTTTAACAACACAGCTAGTTTTAGAAAAACAAGATCCTAAGGGAAACATGCCCTATAGTATGACAATATATTTTCATTGTGCACATTTCTCTATTTTTTCATATAATTATATTCTCTATTGAAATGTTGCTAATGACTTTACAATAAAAGTCTAACACTGCAAAACATAAAAATTAAAGAAATATGCATAGTAACTATGATCTTCATTATAATGCAACACATATATATATATTAGTTAGTTTCAATTATGGGTGAAGGCACTTGTCAATATTATAGTGATGCTGCTCTTTCTCATAATGAATGCTACAACCTTTTCCCTCACCAACATGTCAATCTTTAGAATATATGATATAACTGATACAGTTGAGATCTAAATCTTTGTCTGCTAGGCCATATCAATATTATGTTATCAATAGATTGGAAATGGAAACAAATGTCTAAAATGTTTGTTTATTTCAAGATTTTCATAACTTTACTGAAATAGCACTGTAAATTAGTTTTCCACTTATGTAAAAAAAACTTTTTCTTAAGTAATAATTATTTCCTGCAGATTGTGCCTTAAATGTGTGCTTCTGTATGTTCATATATATAGCGACTACCATTTTACAAAATGTTTAAACATTTTTGTTGATGTTCATTTTATAAACTCTTAATGATTTTATTATTAGATGGATACATATTGATGTCTCCTGAGTTTGTTTGAAATGATGGCATCCAAAAATACATTTTTCTTATTTTTCTTTAGGCTAAAGAACATTTGCTTTGATAGAATGACATTGGAATAAATATAGCTTTAACAGTATTCCTGCTCTCTGAACACAAGGCAGATAAGGAAGATATAGCTACAGGCACTGCACTCAAATGTCAGTTTCATGTCATTAAGATGTTCATGTCATGTAGTATATTAACTTGCATTTATTTTCCTAATGCTATAATTCTTTTATGGCAGTTTTCTTAACTCATTGTATTATTTTCATATGTTTATTTTTTATTAGCTTTCAATACATGTTAAACTAATTTGGACTGGGTATTTTTGATATTTTATTGTTGAAAGAATTTATTTGAGAGATTTTTCTCTTCTGGCTCAAAAAAGAGAGATCTTCACTAGATCAATATTACTTGTGTAGGGCAAAATAAGTGTGTTGACACATTACACAAAATAGGAGAATTCAGCTGGAAACCACATGACTTTTTTTATATTTTGTTTCATATAAGTTAATTTTCTCATTATTTGAAAAAAGCTAAAAAATATATAAATTAGGCTTCTAAAATAGTCCATTGATGATTAATTAAAATCACTCATGGAACCAGTTGGTAAATAAAGCTGGAAATGATATTATAATGGCACATTGTACTGTGTGTATACAATGTACCCATATATAAGAATAATTGTAGATGCTACTACAGTCATACTCAAACAAACATGGTGGTGCAGATACAGAAAAAGATCATTTGATGGACAGTAGGGATACTATCATAAATTGCAATTAATCAGAGTGTAATGTTATTCATTATTGGAGCTGCTGGGTTCTCTCTTCAAAACAAGTAACAAATAACAAAACTTACAGCCTTATTAAATTGTGATTCAGCCAATTGAATAGGGCTCTATATAAATATAGAGCATCGTTTTTTTTACAGAAGTTTTTAGTTACTAAACTTCTATTCAAAAGCAAGGTCTTCACTAACTAAAAATTTCTGTAAAAAAAATATGCTCTGTGTTTATACAGAGCCCTTTTCAATTGGCCGAATCGCAATTTAATAAGGCTGTAAGAAAGGTATGTAGCGTAAAAATGAAAATTGTTATTCATCTTTCATTTAGAAGAACAATATCAGAGGTTATGAGCCAACGTGACATAAAGCCTAAGAAGAGGAACAATCTAATATGTTCAACACCTTCTAGCTGCTTAATAATAGCCTCTAGATTCTCTCATGAGTGTGTACTTCCTCTTGACTCTATCTCCGTCACTGTACTAAATAGGTGGTGTTTAAATGTGAAGGATTTATTTGAGGTCTCAGAGAACTAATTAATAAACTAATGTATCCCATCTTCTCAAATTAAAATAGACACAAATGGCATGTTCTAACTATTTCTTAAAAGCTTGCATCAGAGAATGCAAATGTTAAGTAAATGCATATATTACAATAACAACTTTCAACTACACTCTCTCTGTGTGCTGGGGGGAGTGTATTTGATGAGGCAATTCTGAACAGTAATCCACTGAGTTTAGGTACTTCTAAAATACTTTGTTGGATCATAGATATGGCATGGCTACGCTGGTTCTACTGTGCATACCCGAAGGCCCTCACTACTTGCAGATGCTTAGTTTTGTCCAGTTATTCAATACCCCTGTAATCCTTTGCGTTCTGTAAAAATCCAATTGATAGGACGTAATTAAAAAATGCCCCATCCCACCCCTGGGACCCTATATATATATATATGCATATATGTGAATTTATATATATTATTATTATTATTATTATTATTATTATTATATTTTCTTTGCTATTTTCCCCTGGAGGACTGCCCATTCTGACCCTTCTGCCCTCCCCACCCAGGCCTCTTGTGGACCCCGCCTGGGCCCCCCTTGGTATCACGAGCACTTACACTGCATTCCTCTCCTACCAGCGAATCTTCTCTATGCATCAGGCATGGCTACACTGGTTCTACTGTGCATATCCAAAGGCTCTCACTATTATATTTTCTTTGCTATTTTCCCCTGGAGGGCCATCCATTCTGACCCTTCTGCCCTCCCCATCCAGGCCTCTTGTGGCCTCCGCTTGGGCCCACCTTAGTCTCACCAGCACTTTGCATTCCTAGCCTACTATATGCGTCAGGAAGTCCTGAGTGCATTTGTGTGACTCCACATTGCATTGCATTGGCTCCACATTGCATTGGGTGCACCGGTGGTAGTTCAGACCCTGGTACAGAGGTCCTTTAAGCAATTTCTGTTAATGGCTTCCGGCGCATGGCAAATGATGTATGATGTCTGTGTAAGGTAGATCCATAGTCCTTGATGGGCAGGATGATTATATTTGTGAGGCTCCATACTGGCAGACATTTATATTATGTGCAAAGATGCTTATCATCAGGGGGGAAGGAACAAAAATCCTAGAAACAGACTATCTAGATCCTGTGTGATATTTGTGTTCACTCCCCCCCCCCGCCCTCTTCATATATATTATATACTTGGCCTCATTCCAAAGTCTATGAAATATACTCATATTACAGGTACAACAATGATTATTTCGGCATTTGATAATCCGGCATCTCTTTTAATCTGGACATATTTTAATTAGCACAAGTTGTTCATTTGCATTGCTTTCTAAAAAAAGACAGCTTTGTACATAGATGAGACTTTCATTAAACATACTAAAAGCACAATTAAAATTGAGTTAAATTAATTTTCTGCATTATCACTTCCATAATTAGAAAGATAGATTTGCAGTATTTATTTAAAAAATATATATCACAGCTGGCAAAATCGATAACTTGGCAAAGTTCTGGAAACAACAATGCTGGATAATTGGTGTTGGATCTGTATTAGGGAAACAAATTAAGATAATTCACTACTACTTATGCATTTAACATAAAGGCTCTCTTGCTTGCTTGCTTTCTCTTTCTCTCTCTCTCTCCCTGTTCTATCGGTTCCTCACACCATATTTTTATTGTTTTTCTTTTAGCCCCAATTGTTACCTGCGTCCTGGTCTCCGTAGGCCTCACTGCTTACTCTGAATTGTGGGAGCTTCATACACACCAGCAGGTATGGAGAAGACCTTGAAAGCTGCGTCTTACCGGGAGCCAATATCCTTTATTAATATTTCTACTATATGCTTGTTATTATATTTAATGACATAGAATTATTTCTAACATTAGCTCAAGCTCTTACAAATGTTTACTTTATCTTGCCTGGCTTTCCTTCCCCTTCGCCCTTTTTGGCCTGCATAATTTGCCTAGATCTCCTCCTTCCAACATGTCTTGGAATTTCCTTTCTTTTAACTGCACGCTCTTGCTTGCTTGCTTTCTCTCTCTCTCTCTCTCTCTCCCTCTCTTCATGTTCTATCGGTGCCTCACACCGTATTTTTATTGTTTTTCTTTTAGCCCCAATTGTTAGCTGCATCCTGGGCTCAGTAGGCCTCACTGCTTACTCTGAATTCTGGAAGTTCTGCCCTCCCTCCCTGCCCCTCACTCTCCCACCCCATTTCAGATTAAATGTATAGTGGACTGGGAATCACCTGACTTTCCTACTTGCATATATTATCTCACCACTAGGGGCAGACAACATATTAAATGCTGGAGCCCTCATCTCTGTTCCTTTTCTCTCCCACTAAATGAAAAACCTTTCTAACTTTCACTTTTTCCTTCTGACCCTTGTTATTTCTTATCTGTTTAATCTTCCCCGGTTTCTGTCCCTTCCATTCCCTTTAGATTGTAAGTGGCGAGTTTCCAGTCTTCTAGGATACTTATGGAAAAAGCACTTTCTGGAAATATTCGAAGCTCAAAACAGGGTCCTATATTTTTGGAAGGTTGTTAAAGCTGTATTTGTCCTTGTTTTTTATCCCCTGTATTGCGCTACGGAATATGTTGGCGCGTTACAAATAAAAGTTAATAATAATAATAAAATAAAGTCTCACTATGGGAGAATGGTTGTTTGTTTGTTCGGTTGGAGATCGCTGGCCTTTACATTTGCATTGGGCCCAAGATTTCTGATAGCGGCCCTGGATAAAATTAAGTGTTTTATATTTGAGCCAATTGAAGTTTTAGTAAATAAATATTGTGAGACGTGGAACACAGCTCTTACCAGACCTTGTTTTGAGCTTCAGAGTTTAGGGAGTCACTATGTCAGACCTAAGATTTTATTTACTTGCTTCAGATCAACAAAAACATAATACTGCCTTACATCTTGTAGACGCATCCTTGGCCTTTGTTTACTGTAATCCTAGTACCAGGCCAATTCATTTGTTTGTTTATTTCTTTTTATTGCTTTTAGTTTTGAATTGTGCAAAATATACATGATAAAAGTTTAAGCTATTTGTAGAAATATTAATTTACCAATAATGTATAATCAGGTGCTGTCTACAAAGTGAATTCATTTAATCTATGCAATATATAAATAAACTACTGAACTGGCATTAAGTTTAGACGGAATACGCACCAAGTTTGTTTGGAAATAGAGTTACAGTTGCCGTGCTGTGGATTTCATATTAATTTACAGTTTTTTACAGCCAATATTTTTATTCCATCTAGGGTTGTTAAATGCTGTAATCTAGAGCTGTATATTTTACTTGCTATTTTTGCCTAGAGGAAACTATATAAAAATAGTCTACTTTGAATGTGCTTCTTGGGATTTTGCAGAAGCATCAAGCTTATGAAGAGCAGAAATTTATATCACCCATGAAGTCCATATTTTGTTATATTAAAATTAGAAGATATTTAGTAGATGAATTGTGGAAAGTACAAGTCAGGTATTTTTTTTCTTTATCACATAAAATATTGTAATGTTTCCAAACTAAGTTTTAATATCAGTTTGTACATTTGGCCTATATACTACACTTCTTTATTGCTATATACATTTATTTATTTTTCACAAATAATCAAGCCCACCATTGCTTTAAACACAATATGTTTGCATTCTTTGAACTGTATTTTATAAACTTTCTTTGATACTACTCACTGCCAAACAAGATGTCACTGCCTTTTTATGAATCTTTCTGCTACATTTGACAGTGTTCATTACCCTATTGTCCTACATATTCTCCTCTCCAGCACACATAGTAAAATAGCTCCCTCATCATTTTCCTAATTTCTAGTGTTGTCTAGACTGGAAGCAGCTCATTGTCAGGGACCTTTCTAAAGACCCCTCTGCCTAGCCCGAGCTCTCTCGACACTGCTTACCTTCTGAGATCTTCCTGACATTGTAAACATAGATTAAAAGGGGTCATGCTTAATTTTAAGATGGCTTGCTAATATGGCCTAAAATTAGGAACAGCGACATACAACCCAGCTTTAGACTCCCTGTCTGTTGTCACTGAAAGCCTGCCCTCTTTGGAGCTCATGGATTTTTGTTGCTGTTTTTCTGGCCAGCTGCTTATCTTTCCATCACTTCTGCTGATGATTATCTGTTCTACCACTTGGTACCCGTATAGCTTTCGATCAGTCCTGTTACCAGTTATCTGCATTGCTGTGCAGGGGTGTAAGAGCCACAATAATTCTGGGGTGGGTGGGTGGGGGGGGGGGGGGGGGGGGGTGATATAGCTCATTGTATACTCTGGCCGTAAAATAGCTTACATACATAGAAAAATCTGGGGGGAATTCCCCCCCCCCCCCACCCCCTAGTTCCTACACCCATGTTGCTGTGGCACCTGTCCTACTATATGTCTACATTTGTTGTATTCTAGCCCTGATGTTTGGACATCATTCTTGCTATGCAATATGATTTTTCTGGTGTTTGTAATAGCAGTTCTGTAGTGCTGTGTGGACTGCCAATAGTTCTTCTTCTTCTAGTAATTGATACTACTGCAAATGTTAGTGTAGTTTTTACTCCACTCCGCATCTTGGACTTACTTTGGTCTCCAAAGACTGTGTCTGATTCAAGACATCTGTGTGAAAACTATGTAACAGTGGTGACCCTGAGACTCTGTCACTGAGAGTTGAGTGTGATAAAGGAGCCTAGGCAAAGTAATTAATTATGGTTTGGAGTACAGATAGATGGATGATGGGAATACCACCAAGAAGTTAGTTGCAATAGTTGAGTTATGATGAGAGAATGGATTCAAATTTTAGTTGTGTCTTGTGTAAGATTGTGTACTTTGAAGAAGTTTTTTTAGGTGAAGAAGCCATGATTTGTTTATTGATTGTATGTAAGTAATCAATATTGCTGGGAGAAATATCAATAACCTTAGATATGCGGATGACACTACTCTGATGGCTGAAAGTAAGGAAGAAACTAAACGCCTATTGATGAGGGTAAAAGTAAAGAGTGCAAAAGCTGGCCTGCTGCTCAATGTTAAAAAGACAAAGATCATTGCAAACTGCAATTTCATTTTCTGGCTAAAGATTTGGAAGAAGTGGAGTTTACTTTCCTGGGATCCAATATTTATTTTACTTTGGGGAGGAAAGCTATGGCAAGTCTGAACAAGCTAGTAAAAGGCAAAGAAATTATGGAGGAAATCTTGCACTTTACAAGTTTATATTGCGCTCCTACTTCTCTGCTCTCAACCTTGCCAAACATTTGAAATTAACAATGAGAAATCTACTATGTCCTCCAAACCCACACGTTTGTTTGCCACCCTCCCACACTTCCATCCTCCTCTTGTCTTACAACTGAGGACTTAGCCAGCCACTTTAAACATAAGATTGAAAACATTCAAAATCTCCTCTCAATGTGGCACACATACTCCCTCCTCTTCACTAACCAACAACACCCAGCCTTCACCCTTTCCCAATAGCACATCCAATATGGACTCCTTTGACCTTGTAACCGAGGATGTAGTCTTCATTCTACTATCACCCTCTTGCCTTACAACCTGTCCACAGGACCCTATTCCATCACAGCTGCTCCTTCCCCTCTCTACCAAACTTATCCCATCTCTCACACATATATTCAACCTTTCCTTAAACATTAGAATACTTCCATGATCTCTAAAACATGCCATAATTTCAACCATTCTTAAGAACCCCTCATTTGATCCAACTAGTGCATCTAATTATCGCTCTATATCACTACTTCCTTTGGCTTCAAAACTGTTCAGGGAACTTGCCTACAATCACCTTACCCAATTTATTTCCTTTAACTATCTTCTTGACAACTTCTAATCTGGTTTCTAGCTCAATCACTCCACAGAGACAGCTTTCAAAAAAGATTCCCTAGAGAAGACTCTCATGTTGGGAAAGATTAAAGGCACACAAAGAAGGGGACCGCAATGGCGGACATGGATAGATGAGGTAATGGAAGTAATGAACATTAGCTTGAGGGAGCTCAAAGAGATAGTGCATGACAGATATGCCTGGTGTGGTGGTCTATAGCATCACAGAGAGTAGGATACGACTAAAAAACAACCACAAGGAATAAAAGAGAGGGCAGTGTTTTACAGAATGTCAAGACAGCAGACCTGAGAGGTGGGAGTGATGATGGCACTGTCAACAGTGAGGGATATTTGAGGAATCAAAGCTGTAATAAAACATAAAAATAACAGGAGTTCAATCTTTGAAATGTTGATTTGGAGTTTGATGGTTAGACATCCAGGAGGATATGCTTGAGATCCAGCCAATAACATGTGCTAGAATATAGAGGGATAGGTCTGGCACTGAGAGATAATATATCTAACACATATCAACTATACATATAAAAAAAAAAAATAATAATAATTAATACAAATACATTTCCCTATCAGCCCACCACATTCAGAATACAAAATCCCCTACAGTTTCACCATCACAGTGACATTACTTAAAATTACTCCCAATACTCAACATTGAATTCTTTATTTAAACCCCTAACTTCTAGTCACTCTAACTCCTTGATCCCAAAAAAATAATAATCAGGTACTCTAGATAGGTAACAGTCATTTCTAAACGAAAATACATTATAGAAGATACAAACAGACTTAAAGGTAGATAATTATTTGGGTCCAGCAGGAGTTGATTAATATATAATACTAGCTACTTGCCCGTCACAAAGGACAGAAATAAAAATTGTAAGCCTGGCAATGCTGTTCGCCACACAATGCAAGGCTATGACCCCTCTGAGCAGCTTTGGCGCTCATTGCGAGCCACAGTGTACTGTACAGGCCTTCCGACGAGAGCCTTCGGCACTCATCGCGAGCCCAGCAATAAGCGGCTTTGTTGCTCATTGCCATTTTTGTCAACTTTTCTGCTTTGCCATGATCACCTTCAGCACTCATCGCAAGCCACACGATGAGCTCCTTTTGCGCTCATCGGGTGGCTCGCTATGAGTGCCAAAGGCGCTCATTGTGAGCCTCTCCCCCTTTGTACTTTATAGCCCCCCCGTGTACTAATGCTGTTTGCCACACAATGTGAGGCTCTGCCCCTTCTGAGCACCTTCGGCACTCATTGTGAGCCTCTCCTTCTGTCTACGGGCCTTGGCGCTCATTGCAGGCGTCGTCTAACCCTCAGGTTTAGTGCTTTGCAATGATCACCTTCGGCGCTCATGTCAAGCCTCTCCCCCTGTGTAGTTTAGGGGCCTCACTGTTACTGGCTTGGGTTACGTGTTACTGGCTTGGGTTAAATGTTACTGGCTTGGGTTAAGTATTACTGGCTTGGGTTAAGTGTTACTGGCTTGCGTTAAGTGTCACTGGCTTTGGGCTCTTTTTTACTGCCTTCGGCCTCGTTTTAATTCTGTTACTTTTTTTCGGATGCCATTTTTTTTCTCGCTTCGTGAGGGCCGCAATTATTTAACATTGCGTGACCAACACTGCAAACGTGACCAACGAGCTTGGATCAACAACTATATATGTGATATATATATTAGATTAATTTAACCTGAACTTTTGGGAGGGGCTGCAACTCCACCTTTTCATAAATATGCACCAACCCCTACATTAACCTTCTCACCCTCGTCAATCCCGCTGACTGGGCAGGTTTGCCATTCTCTAGCCATTCTCAATCCTCCCTGTGTTTCGCCCGTCTTCTCCTGCTGTGCTTTGCACCTCAGGTCTCCACTTCATTCATCACGCCCATAATCCTCTGCCCTCACTGCCCTTTCTCCCGGTTATCCCGGCAGGCTCTTTTCCTCTACGACCGCCTCTTCTTTCTGATGCCCCTTTTTCATCCTGGCCCCAGGCCCTCCGTTCTGCTGCCTCTACCGTTTTTTTACCCCTGTTGTGCTCCAGCTCCCCTGATGTTCCAGTCCCTCCTGCTCTGGTTACCTGCGTTGCAGACCTTGCTTCCCTGTTCCTTCTGATACGCGCCGCTCCTTTCCCGCTCCTTTGCCACTCCTTCCTCTCTGCACACTCTAGCTTACCGGTTGCATTTGCCCACACCTTCCTTGCTCCTTTCTCTTCTTCTCCTCGCAGCTCCTCTTCCTACCTTTGGATTATTCTGTCTCATTGGGTTCCCCTTGACTTGCGTTGCTTGGACTCCATCTCTGCCACCTCTCATTCCCTGCGTCTTGGGCCTTGATTCCCTGTTTAGTCAGCTTTGCACCAGTCCTTTACCGCCCCTTCCTCTCTGCACCCTCCTTGCCTGCCGGTCACCTCTGCTCCTCTCTTCCCCACTCCTTCCTCTCTGCGCTCTTTCCCAGCTCCTCTTTCCTGTGCTGCTTTCCAAGGTAGATGCTCTGAAGGGCTCCCTCTATGAGGTTCCATGATCATTCACTCTTCATATTACTTAACATTCCCAGTCAGACCATACAGTACTGTACTCCCAGAATACCTTACCATACAGTACCCCTGGCAAACCAAGTAATGTTAAACCGTTTCATGTCCCTTGTATACCTAGTCAAGTTTTACCAAATCAAACCCTAGTATACCAAGTCAAATCTTATCACATCATACTCCCATCATACCCCCAGCATTTCATACCTCTTGCATACTATACTATGCCTTACCACATTGTGTTCCTGCATTAGCAAGTTACATCATACCAAGACTATAGAGTACTACGTCCATCAATACTTCATTGTACTCTTAGCATACCATATTGCATTCCTTATGCACCAAACCATATCATACCACATCATACTCCTAGGATCCCAAGTCATATATTACCAACATATTACACTCCTAGCTTACTAAGCCATATTATACAGTACATTAACTATAACATTTCAAGGTATATCATACCTCAGCATACTCCTAGAGGTCTAAATCAAATAGCACTATGTCAGCAGATTGGTTGTCCTTGATATTCTGCCTTCTGACTGTATTTTTTGTCTAACTGGAATCACCCTTCTTTTACTAGGGCTTCATTACCTTCCATGATGAAAATCCTAGTTGAATCCCAATTTCACCTTTCCCGGCAATATTGTCCAAAATACAGTGATAGTCTCTCTTTAAGAAATTCTCAACTACTAATAAATTCCACAACCTTCACACATTCCTCACAATCAGGGCTTACAGTAAATTTCATCTAGGTATTGTCACACTCTTTCAAAATATCTCTGATGTCTATTTGTTTATACCTGAACCAAAAACCCCACTAAATCACACTTCTCATCACCAACAGTTAAGTCCTGTCTAAGAGTTTTAGAGCTCAAACAAAGATCCCAACCTCCTTGCCGCCTACCCACAGATGGCTAATCATTCAAGCTACTACTGACCATCTTCTAAATCTTACCTTCTAATTGGAAACATCCACCACCTTCTCTATCTCAATCTCTACGGTTCCTAGCACCCAGGCTATTCTCCATAACACCTCCAACTGATACTGTTCACAAGACACAATCTAACGAAAGATGGAAATCTTCCCACTATTACCGCTGCGCCATAACTCCACCATTAATTTACACAAATCATTCCAGGCCATCTCAAAAGATAAATCTAATTACCATATTTCCTACTGACTTTGCACTTTTTGGCCTTTGATCAGGCAAGGACGGTGTAGCTAACATGCCAAACATCAATCTACCTTCTTTAGAGAGAAAACTCTGACCACAAATATCAGGTTAATTTAACCTAAAGTTGTGGGAGGAGCTGGAACTCTCCACCTTCTCATAAATACGTACCAACCTCTACAATGGCCTTTTATCGCCTGCGTCAATAACTCACCATTCTCTCTAGCTTAATTTCCCTTTCCCTGATCGTCTAATCAGATGAGGATGATGTAGCTAACTTACAGCACATCAAGCTACCTTCGCTAGAGAGAAAACCCCGACCACAAATATATATGTATATATTTATCATACACACTTTTTTACAAATGTACATGCACACATATATTATATAATTATATTTAGAATATACAAATGCATACAACTGTAAACATACATACAAAACATGTTCCTATGTCTTGAGTCGGCTTGTATTGTACTACATAGACTTCATTAATTTGATGGGTAGTCAGTCAAAGCCTTGTTTCTGTAGTGGGAATTTAGAAGGGTTAATAAGTTATAGTAGAAAATAATATATCTGTTTGAACAATAAGTAGGAGTCAACACAGATTTATGAGGGATAGGTCATGTCAAACAAATCTAATTAGTTTCTATGAGGAGGTTAGTAGGAACTTGGATCAAGGCAACTCAGTGGATATATTATTTTTGGATTTGGCAAAAGCTTTTGAAACAGTGCCACATGGAAGACTGTTGTGTAAACTAAGGGATACAGTAATTGCAGTAAATACACATTTATTTACATGGATTAATAGCTGGCTAAACAACAGGAAGCAAAGGGTTGTTGTAAATGGGACATACTCAGATTGGACTAGGGTTCAGTATTAGGTCCTCTCCTTTTTAACATATTTATTAATGACTTAGAAGAAGGACTGGAATGTATTGTCTCCATTTTTGCTGATGACATTAAGTTGTGCAAGGAATTTAAATCAGAAAATGATGTACTTTCCCTAAAAAAGGGATTTGCATAAATTAGAGAAATGGACAACTAAATGACAGATGAGATTTAATACAAACAAATGTAAAGTTATGCATCTGGGAAGGAAAAATAGTGATGCAATTTATAATCTTTTTTTTATTTATTTTTTATTTTACAAAAATAAAATGTACAAACATATCTCATACATTAAATATATTATCATGCATACATTTTTATGCCTTGAATATTATTGTATATTGTAAAGTTTGGTTTAAGAGAGTTCTGATCCCTTACTATCAAGTTGGTATATTTTAATATTTATCCTACAAAGACCATGTTTGACTGGTTCTTCTTGTCAAATTCTGATTCCTTTCAATAACATTTTTTAATTCAGACCATTTTTGTAATTGAGTTGATTTCCAATTTCCAAATGTGAACTATCAGGCATTTAGTTGGTTTTGGCATGTGGAGTTAGATCATTTTTGGGGATTTAGACAGAGTTATTTTGGTAATATTTGATATATTAATTATACACATTCCCAAAATTCAGAGATTTGGGGGCGTTCCCAGCAAACAGGAAAGCTGGTGCCTTTATCTCTGCAATTTCTCTAGCATTTGTCAGGTACTCTGATGTAAATTTTTTCTACTTCGGCAGGAACATAATGCCATCTTTGAATTATTTTAAAATATGTTTCTTTATATATGGAGCATTTTATTGCTGAATTTATTAAAGAAAAGACTTTAAACCATATGGTTTCATCCCAGATTTGATCAAGTCATTTCCCCACAGTTCCATCTTTGTCATTTTCTTATTCTCTATCTTTAAGTTTATAAGTTTAAAACATTTATTATTGTATATCTTATATCCCTACATAAGCAATTTTTTTTCGAAATTGGTCAATTTATTTTCTCTTATATTATCGTAATTTGCCTATTTTAGGTAATAGCTAATTATAATTCAACCAATATGTACATGGAATTCCATACTTCAGCAATTTATAATCGTAATGGATCAAATCTAGGAGTATCAGATATTGAAAGGGATTTGGGAGTGCTTGTGGACAACCACCTAGGTAACACTGCCCAATGCGGGCAGCATCTGCAAAGGCAAGTAAAATATTAACATGTATTAAGAAGGGTATAGAAGCAAGGAAAGCAAATAAAATTCTGCCATTATACAAATCCGTATTATTATTATTATTATCTTTATATGTAACTTGTCAACATATTCCGTAGCGCTGAATAAGGGTTAAATAGAAAGTAAAACAAAATTGCAAGAGTGGAGTGCCCTGACTTGGAGTTTAGAATCTAGTGTGTGCGGTGCTTGCTCAAAAAGAACGTCACAAGATTTACAATCTAATAAGTTAGGGTATGGTACGGGAGGGTGAAATATTTGTTGTGCATGTTAAGGCTAAAGGTGATAGGCTTCTTTGAACAGATGTGTTTTTAGTGAGGTTTTTAAGGTTGTTATGTATAAGTATAGTCTAGTGGAGCGAGGCAAGGAGTTCCAGAGAATAGAGGCAGCATGGGAAAAGTCCTGAAGGCGGGAATGAGGTGGTGATATGAGAGGAGGAGAGAAGAAGGTTGTTAGCATAACGGAAAGGTGCAGGTGGGGGAGTATTTTGAGGTGAGAGCAGAGCTATAAGGGGGTGTGTTGTTGTTGATGGCTTTGTAAGTTAGGGTCATGATTTTAAATTTTATTCTGGAGGTAATGGGAAGCCAGTGGAATGATTGACAGAGATGTGCTGCAGACACTGAACGTTGAGTATAGTAGATTAGACTAACAGAGGCATTCATTATGGATTGCAGTGGAGACAGACCGGCCAGTAAGGAACGAGTTACAGTAGTCAAAGAGGGATATGATGAGAGAATATATTAAAATTTTAGTGTAAGGTAGTGACGGATTTTGGTGATGTTTTTTAGATGGAAGAGACACGATTTAGTTAATGATTGTATATGAGGAATGAAGCAGAGGGCAGAATCCAATAGAACCCCAAAACAGTGGGCCTGTGGGATGGGGGTAATGATGGCATTGTCGACAGCGAGAGATATCTAAAGAATGCAAACAGTAGTAAAGGATGGGTAGATTAGGAGTACAGTCTTTGATGTAAGTTGAGTTTGAGGTGATTGCAGACATCCAGGAGGAAATGCTTGAGAGGCAGTTGGAAACTTGTGCTAGAAGAGAGGGGGATAGATCTTGTGCAGAGAGGTAGATTTGGGCACCACTTCATAAACAGGACATTTTAGAAAAAGTACAGAGCAGGGCAACAAAACTAATAAGGGGAATGGAGGGGCTTATGAAGAAAGACTAACCAAATTAAACTATTTTTCCTAGAAAAAAGGCATCTAAGAGGGTATGTGATTACCTTATATAAATAGGTCCAGGTTCATTATAAGGCTTCGTCAAGTTAACTTTTTGTGCCAAGAGGTTTTCAACTGACAAGAGGACATCTTTTGAGGGTAGAAGTAAACATATTCCACCTTAAACAAAGAAAGGGATTCTTCACAGTAATGGGCGTTAATATATGTTATTATCTACCAAAGGAGGGGTGACAGAGGATTTGGATATATTTTTAAATAAAAAGAGCATTCAGGGTTATCCTTTGATAATTAGATAGGGAGTAGTGATCCAGGGAAGAATCCGATCTCCAGTATCTTCGGTCAGGAAGGTTTTTTTTTTCAACGGGTTTCAATTGTTTTTTTTTCTGTTTGTCTTCCTCTGGATCATTTAACAATCAACAAATAATCTGCATATTGCAGATCAGAGGAGATCTAAAAAGGGTGAACTTGATCTTCTAAAAGTGTTTTTTTTTAACCACAATTACTATGTAACTCCGTAATTATATATAAAAAGATTTGTCTATTCCCGCAATATTCCTTTTCGAATAGGTGCAATTAGTAAATAATATGAAGGATTTAATAAAATAAAAAAATAAACTGCAGTGTAGTAGCTCTTATATACCCATTTTAAAATTTCACATTTGTTACATTTGTTTGGAAAATTAAGATAAAAAACAGGCAAGCCACAATAAAATAAAAAAGAAAAGAAAAAATGAAAGCAAGAAAGAAAAAAAGAAAAAAAGAAAGAAAGAAAAATAATGGATGACTTGTGGTGTAGCAGAGGTCTATATATGTATCATTTAAATGTAATTTAAAGCTCAGGGTCCCATGTGTATGTCTAGTTAATAGGACAGAAGATATTCCCAACCCAGGCCCCTCCAGGTAAATATTTACCCAATCTACTATGTCATTTTGTAATTTCTAACATTTGGTTTCAATCTATCCATCATCTTGTTGTTTTGGTCATTCAGTCATGCCTGACTCTCCGGGACCTTATTGACGCAGCATACCAGGCACATATTTTGTCTGGTTGTTCTTACCCATAAGATTTTCTTGGCATCGATACTGGAGTGGGTTGCCTGTTCTTTCTCCAGAGGATCGTGATTTGTCTGACCTCCCTGCAAAGACCTGCCCAGCTTAGGTGACCCTATATGGTTTAGCTCACAGCTTCATTGTAGTACACAAGTCCCTTCACCACAACAAGGTAGCAATCCAGAAGGGGACCCATCATCTAGCCAGTATTAACATATACTCCACCCAGAAGTAACCAGTCTAGATTAAAGGGTCACTGACAATATATTATTTTGGTTTAGTAGTAATAACTTATAGGTTTCAGGTAAAGCGCTATATCTTTTTAAAGAAACAAACTTGCATTAAATACTGATATCTAAAGAATTCTATGTACATTTTGAGGTTAAATTACTGATTAGTACTTTGCTCTTTAATCCTGTAATTTTTATTAAATGTATTCACAATGACCCCCTGTAGAAATATGTCTTCTTTTTTAAGATATTATCGTTTATGGCCTGAATAAATGCCTTGCTATGAACATGATTACTGTTTAATATCCAGATGACTGCCAGAGCACACTAAATTAAAATTATGAGTTACTTTATTAATTTTGAACAGAAACTGCTGCTAACCAAAATGCAGAAAGCTAATGTTGATTTATTCGTAGTTTTAGTGGCACTTTCACATTTTATTCTTGAATTTATTCAAGATTTCATTATAAATTTCAAATAAACAATTACACCACTCAGCTATGTTTTCTGCCCATGCTAACTGTTATTATCTTGCCTGCTATCAGTATTTATCTACAAAATAAAATATAATTGGAAATGTTAAAGCTTTACATTTTTTTCTAGGAGTGAATCTTTATGTTGTCATGTAAAGGGTATGGATAGTAGTAGTGCCTGTTTTGCACGGTAGTCATGCATTTTATATATACTCAGTTGAAGAACTACACTTCTTAAAATAAGCAAAATGGTTTTAGACTTAAAAACATAATACGACGTTCAATTTATTTACTTTTATATTTAACTATGTTGCAGTGGAAGGTATCATTTTAATTTCCACCAATCTACTTTGGTAGGAGATTTTGAATAGACAGGAATCTTCTGTCCAACAAAGGACTAATGAAGAGCCCATTCATCTAAATGGCCACCATGGGGTGAATAAATACAATAAAACCCCTATTCTATTAGAAGTCAGCAAATGCCTCTAACCAGTAATTTTGCTGCAGTTGTTTTTTCCCTAAATGTTCAGATGTATTCTATCACAAGCTCGTCTGATTTCAGGGAGCTTGATCATATGATCTGACAATATTTAAGCAAGCCTGTAATGTACTTCTTTGACCCAACTTAATAGTAAATGAGTCCATCATCATGACATCAGTAAAACATGGAAGTTAGATGTAATCTGCATTCTGAGGCTACAAATTAATTAGTGCCAATAAGTAATATTTGCCGATCGGCCTCGAAATCAAGCACTCTAGCACCATAAAATGCATTAGATCATCCGTTCTAGTCCATGTGGGCTTCATAATATGTATTAACCCCACAAGTCCCAGGATCAATATTACTCAGAAATAACAGTTAAAAATAATATTTGAGGACATATTGCATATTTTTAATGGTTTGAGACTGTGCACTGTATTGCCATGCTTTCCCATGCTTTTAAAGTATAGTATTGTTTATTTAATTGTTGTGACAGGTCTAATAAAATATTGATTTTGTGTAACTTTAAAATCGCGCTGTGCTTAAACCAATGGAGTTCTAAGCAAGTATTTGTAGCTGGCCCGTAGTGATTGTGGGTGGATAACTTTTAATCGGATTGTGAGTAGCTAATAGAATTTGTGGCAATATTAAGAGCGATTTTAAGTATGTATAAATTTACGAATTGGGCACTAGAATAGGGCCCTAAGTCATTAGTCATTATTCGGCATGGTGTAAGTGTTGTTAACCTTTTGTGTATTAATCTGATAGAAACCAATAACATATACACTTACACTGAGCATACACAAATGTAGATGTAAACATAAGTAGTTCTTCAGTAGATATTGATGAATTGCTCATTTATTCTTTTTTAGAAGGAAATTGGGAATTTAAGGAGTGGTAAAAGACATCATGTTTTTCTTTTTCACCATATTGCAGTGAAGTGTAGAGACTGGGGCAGTGCTGATTTGACATAACATAAAGCTTGAGGATTAATACATTTGGTAAGTATAGAGAGGGAACCTCTAAATGTTGATATGCTCACAGCATGCCTTGTTGCTGGTGGCAAAGAAAGTGGATCCAAATAAATCAGCAAAAACTTTGCCGTAATGATTAGCACAATTTGAAATGCATTGTGAGGCTCATATCATTATGGGTTCACTTTCACCACTATATTGACATTTAGTAAATTCTGCAAAAGAAGTTGTGTATAAGTGCAAAAAAAGAAAAATAAGTTTTACTGGAACCATTACTTTCATGCAGAGTTTAACTTATTGTCTGTGGGCCTCATTCAATTGCGATTTAGCAAATTGAATAGGGCTCTATATAAGCACAGAGCATATGTTTTTTAAAGAAGTCTTTAGTTAGTGAATACCTTGGTTTTGGATAGAAGATCACTAACTAAAAACTTCTGTAAAAAAAATATGCTCTGTGCTTATATAGAGCCATATTCAATTGGCCAAATCTCAATTGAATGAGGCCCTGTGCATTTTAATTCTCCAAACAACCTGAGGTTTCACAGAGTGCCTTTGATTGATTGTATTTACCTTACATAGTTCCCAACACTAGCTTAGGGTTTAGGACGCCAGCTTAGGGTTTAGGACGCCATTTTGGAATTCACTTCCTGATTGTTAAAACAATGGAGGGTATATAAGCCTCTGTGTGAGAGCAGAAAGGGTTTGATGTTGGTAAGTGCTGATGAGCAGTACTTATACACATATTTTTACACTGTTTATGTTTTTATATCACTGAGGAAGCATTTGGGCGAAACGCTTTTGATATTTTTTATGTTTTTAGATTATTGATTTTATTCATTTTAATGTGCCTATCCCAATTGGCCATATATGGCATGTATTGAGGATTATATGGTGCAATAAACACATGATAAACACACTATTGTTTGTATTAGTGTGTTTCAATTGTCTCCTATAGTAGACATAAGGAGTTGGAATCACATTTTGTTCTGTAGACACTATATAATAGTGTACCAAATAGCATTGGTGATCCAACTGTACCTGCTACAAAACCATCTGGATCGTATCCTGAGCTTCGGATGGAGATCTAAGGATTGGACATCGGGTACTTCCAGAGCTATCCTGTTTAAACCATACAGATACCTCATAACCTTGGGGTCACCACATGTGAGTGAAACAATATATGACTGTTGTTTTGATGTGATTATACACTCATGTTGCACTAGGAGGTGGTGCGCTGTCTTTCCCCTACCCCTCTTATTAGCTTAGGGTTTACCTTATATTTTTCCCAATACTAGTTTAGTGTTGGCCTTTCTAAATGTAGGCCTTGTTGACTTTAGGCACAAATGCATCTCATATTGTTATATCACATTTTCGCTTTTAATATCCTTGTTGTCTGTTATAAAGGTTGCAGTGGTAACCTATTGTGGTCGAGAAGTGTATGTGATAATTAAAAATAAAATTGTAGTTAAACACTTCACACATTTGAATATGTTTTTCTCAAGGTACTGAATTATAGCACACAAGTATAGATTCATTTTATTAATGATTATATTATTACTAGCGAATTGCCCGTCAAAAAATGACGGCAATGTTATTGTAAGTGAGCTAATGGTGTTTGGTGTCTAATAATAAATATATAATATATTAATAAATGAATATACTTTACCTATTGCGAAGCATTGTGTTGAAGATCTGCAATCTGTTTTGATGTTGCTGCAGCATTAGTGGTGGTGAGCTGCTGTGTAAGTGTGCTGAATGTGTGCAGGGTAATACTGTGCGTGCGAGAGACAAAACCATTAGCGTAGTGGTGTACTTCCGCATTGGCGTAAAATGGCGGGTTATCTGTGGTATGCGTCTTTGCGGATTATCCGTAGGTACTTCGTGGTGTTTTGCGAGTTTCTCTTGGTGTTTTGCGAGTGTGTAGTGGTGTTTTGCGTGTTGAGTGCTGTAGCCTCGTTTTCGTTTTGTTCGTCGGCCATTTTTTCTCTCGCTTAGCGATTTTTATGAGTGTCTAAAGTGTGTTATTTTAATTTAAATGAAGGTGTAAGTTGCTTTTTTGAGGTGCTGGATGGTTCCTCTTCCTGTAGGTAAGCTTTTTGTGTGTGTGTTGTGTGTATTTATTGTGTTTTAAATGGTTGTAAGTCGGCGTGTTGCGTCCGATGTTTGCAAGGTCTTAATGTCTGGTAACGTGTCTCGTATGGTGTTTGCGTGTGTAGCCTCGTTTTTGTTTTGTTCGGCGGCCATTTTTTCTGTCGCTTAGCAAATTTTTTAGTGTCTAAACTCTTTTATTTTGAGTGAAATGAAGGTGTAAGTTGCATTTTTGAGGTCCTGGATGCTCCCTCTTGCTGTAGGTAAGCTTTTTATTTATGTGCAGTGTGTATGTAGTGTGTTTTGAATTTTGTAATGTTCGTGAGTTGCGTCCGAGTGTTGCGAGGCCGTAATGTGTGTTAACGTGTGTCGTATGTTGTTTGCTTTGCTCGTAAAATTTAGCGAGTGTCGTAGTTGGTGTGTCGTGTTGTTTGCGTTGCGACGTTAAGTGTGCGAGGGTCGCAGTTGCTGGCATGGAGCGCCTTTGGCGCTCCATGCCAGCAACTGAGGCCCTCACCCACTGCCCTCGCGAGCCCGCAAGCGTTAGCAACAACTCGCATGCTCACAACTATATATGTGATATACATAACATATTTGAAAATGGATTTCTCATGCGTGACTTTTATCATGACACGCTGTCAGAAGCCCGCTGACAAATACCCGCCCCGACAGCTGTGCGCCCGTCATTTGCGCGCTGGACTCAAAGTAAGGTGGGCTTAGGGGTGTTAGGGTTAGGCTTAGGGGTCTAAGGGTTAAGGTTAGGCTTAGAGGTTAAAGGGTTAGGTTTTGGCTTATTGGTTTAAGGGTTAGGGTTAGAGGTTAAAGGGTTAGGCTTAGGGTTAGGCTTATGTGTCTTAGGGTTAGTGTTAGATGGGTTCAGGGCGTTAGGGTATACACATATTCTAACCTTGCGCTCTTTTAACTGCGCGCATTTGTCAATGATTTTTTAACAGCGCGCTCATGTCGGCGCAATGTTGTCGGTGTGCAATTCTCCTGCGCGCAAAGTTTGGAGTGCCGACTTGTATACATACCAGTAATGAATAAGCTAGTAAATAAAATTAGATTGTTGTCCTGTGAGTCATCAATACTTTCTCCTGACTGTGTAGTTTGCCAGATATCTGGTTCAAGCCATTTTGGTCCAAAACCAACTGGTAAATCACGTAAAGGGATATGGAAGGTTCCGAGATTTTACCAGGTTTATAATATATCTATGTATCTATTTACTTCTATGTGCTTATTTTATAAAGAAGTCCTTATAACCTCTGTATTTACTGTCTAAAATTAAACAAAAAATCCTTGTTGCATATACAGTCGCAGACTCTGTAGGGCTGGATGGGCAGTATAGGGTCCTTGTCTATCAAGGACCACGTCTCAGCAGCATGTTGCAGAATGTTGCTGAGAGATGGTCACTGATTATTTGGTATGAGACACAGCACCACAAATACAGCAGAGTCTTTGTGTCCCTACACTCCAGTGGGCAGACCCTTACAGGGCCTTTTTAGGTGGTATAAACGGAACTTATAAGCAATTGTTAAAAAAATTAAGCACATAAAAGTAAATAGATACACTGGTATATTATATAACTAGCTAAATCCAGAAAACTGCCATATCTCTTTAATCTCTAGTTGCCATATCATTTATATTAACATTTCTGCATTAAACTAGATCGGTTTTATATTACTTGAATTGTTGTGTGAATATTTACTTATATTCTTTTTTAAACACTGCAACAAATTAAAAAAATTATAGAAAAGTATATAGTGGTGTATTAATATTTGTAAACGGTAATAACATATTGTTCAGGATTTCCTTAAATTGCTTTTATCTTATATATTTGCTTGAATGATATCTGTTATAGTAATATATCATTTTCCCATTTGCAAAAATAAAAAAACTTTCCTGGCTTATAAAGTCTTTAAATAGTTAAATCCAGTTGTTTAGAAAAGACACAGACTCCCTGAGGGCTTACGCTTTATCTTGGTATTTATTGAACTTTAAGCTACAACCAACAGGCTGGTTAATAACAATTCATGCAGCTGTCAATCTTTTTGACCAATGTCATCAATATTTCATGCTGCCAAATAACAACAATTAAGAAGCAGGTCTAGAGGAAACACTTGGGGCAAAAGTGTTCCTAAAACCAAAATGCAAAATCGACAGCACAAAGCAGACATTTCCGATGGGCATTCAAATAAGTCTTTTTCTAAGTAAAATTTCTTTGTAAAACAATGGAGAGTAATGTTCATTATTCACTCAAAGCTTCACACACAGAAGAAAGTTGAATAATACATACAAAAAAGTATCTGAAAGAATGTTTATGTTAGATTTAGAAAACTGATTACTTGTCTTTCTAAAACAATTATTTTGATGTTAACTAGATATAAAGTGATCCGTTTTCCTTTGCAGAAGGCACATAGTATATAAAATATAAACAATGAATATCATAGACCCAAGTATTCAAGATGGGTTAAATACATACTATATTACTCGTTAATCCATCCATCACCAATAGGATGGGCATTGGTTAAAACTGAATATGGGGCATTAGTGGCCCCTCTCTTACCTAAACTCTCTGGTGTGTTCAGTTATGGGCAATATTATATTTAAATATCAGATTAGATCACAATTGGGGTGGTGTTAGGGGCCCCATGCAGCCTCCCCATTGGGGAGGTGAGAAACTAATAACAATAAATAATGTTATTACAAGGTAAATAAAATATCACAAGCCTACTTCATTAGTGTTCAGAAGCCGGTATTAGCCCACATGTAAACTAAGCCAATATGTTACCCTTACTTGGGTTTCCCACCAAGGCTGATAGACATCCCTTGTTCATGGACCACGGCTATGGTAATCCAACTTGAGATCCCATTGTACCATTCAAATATTGGGTTAGAGGGGATTAAAACTTTTCTTAGTGGTGGAACTGTTGGTAGTGAACATCATATTGTCAGAGAGCACAGTACTAATGAATGCATTTAGTGGCAGTTTTGCTTTATTCATCAGAAGACCGATGATGAATAAAGTGCAGAGGTGCACCTTGTAATGATTATGAAGCAGGTACCTGTAATATCAATCTCAGCTAAACATGAAACAAAGCAAAAGGGTGATGACAAAAAAGTGGGAAACATGAAGCAGATCAATCAGAGTTAAGAGAGAGAAACTTACTATCTTTAGCACATTTTGTTGTTTAGTCATTCAGTTGTGTCTGCCTGTCCATGACCTTATGGCCTCAGCACGCCAGATACATCTGTCAGTCACTGGCCTATTTATTGTTTCAGTGACCTCACCTATTAATCTCCGCCTCTGTCATCCCCTTCCTTGTGTGCCTTCAGTCTTCTCTAAAGAACCCTGGTGTCTCATCATATGACCAAAATATTTAAGCTTCAGCCTCATGATCATACCTTCCTTCCAGTAAACAGTTTGTCTTGCTTTCCTGTAGTACTGAATTTATTGTTATCTTCTTGCAGTCCAATGGACTCTAAGTAGTTTGCGTCAACACCACAATTCAAAGGCATCAATTCTACGGCTCTCAGCCTTCTTTATGGTTCAGGTCTCACATCTGTATGTTACTACTGGGAATACCCTAATTCTAGTTATGCATACTATTTTGATAGTGATATACCTTTACCTTTTACCAAGCTTACCATAGCTTTCCTCACCAGAAGCAAACATTTTTTCATTTCATGGCTACAGTTACCATCTTAAGAGATCCTAGATCCCAGGAAAATAAAATTTGTCACTGCCTCCACGTCTTCTTCGTCTATTTGCCAGGAATTGAGAGTGCTGCTTACCATGATTTTCTTCTTTTTAACATTGAGCAGTAGGCCATCTTCTGCACTCTCTTCTTTTACCCTCATCAATAGGTCCTTTAGTTCCTCCTTACTTTCAGCCATCAGAGTAGTATCATCCGCGTATCTGAGGTTGTTGATATTTCATGCAGCAAAATTGATCCCAGCTTTGGATTAATCCAGCCTTATGCATGATTTACTGTGCATATAAGTTAAATAAATAATAATTTTGTCCCATGATCGGCTCTGACCGTGGCTTCTTGGTCCACATACAGATTCCTCAGGAGGAGGATGAGATGATTTGATAATCCCATCTATTTAAGAACTTGACACATTTTGTTGTGATCCACAAAGTCAAAGGCTTTAGAATAGTCTATGTAGCAGAAGTAAATGTCTTTTTTTCTGAAATTGTCTTGCTTTCTCTATTATCCATAGGACATTGGAAATTAAATCCCTTGTGCCTCTTCCTCTGCTGAACCCGGCTTGCACATCTGGTAGTTCCCCCTCCACATATTGCTGGAGTCGAGCTTGTAGGATCTTAAGCATTACCTTGGTGGAATGTGAAATAAGTGCAATTGTTCAATAATTGGAGCACTCTTTGGCATTGCCTTGTTTGGGGATTGGGATGTAGACTTACCTTTTCTAGTCTAATGACCACTGTTGAGTTTTCCAAATTTGTTGGCATATGGCAGGCAACAATTTTACAGCATCATCTTGTAGAGTTTTGAATAGCTCAATTTTGATTCCATAAACTCCTGCAGCCTTGTTATCAGCAAAACATCATAGGGCCCATCTCACTTTCCTCTCCAAGATATCTGACTCCAGATCATTGGACAACCTTATGAGGTCATGACTTCTACTGTTAACTTCCTACCATTCTTGTCTTTTATCATGCCCACTTTGAAATGAAAGGTGCCTTTGAGATCTCCAATTTTCTTGAAGAGATCTCTTGACTTACCCATTCTGTTATCTTCTTCCATTTCTTTACATCACTCATTTTAGAATGTCTCCTTGTTTCTTCTTGCTATCCTCTGGAATTCTGCATTCAGTTGGACAACTCTTTCCTATCTCCACTACCTTTAACTTTCCTTCTTTTCTGAACTACTTTCAAAGCCTCATCAGTTTGCCTTTGTAGTTTTCTTTCTTTTGGGGATATTCTTTGTTGCTGTTTCCTGGATAATGTTGCAAACTTCGGTCCAAAGTTTTTCAGGCATTCTATCTTCCATGTCTAGTTCTGTAAATCTATTATTTACTTCCACTGCATATGCACAAGGGATATTATTTATTTTGTATCTGCTTGGTCTGATGATTTTCCCTCTTTTCTTCAGTTTAATTCTGAACTTTACAAAAAGAAGCTCATAGACCAATCAACTCCAGGTCTTGTTTTTGCTGATTGTTTAGAGCTCCTCCATCTTTGGCAACAATGTATATAGTCAATATGATTTCTATATTGTCAATCTTGTGATGTCCATGTTTAGAGTAACCTTGGGGACTGTTGGAAGAGGGTGTTTGCTATGACCAGAGAATTATCTTGACATAATTTTACTAATCTTTGAACTGCTTCATTTTGTACTCCAAGGCCAAATTTGCCAGTTATTGCAAGATTCTTTTGACTCCCTACTTTAGCATTCCTATTATGAGGGTAAAACCTTTTATTGGTGTTATATCTATGATGTGTTGAATATCTTTGAACAACTGGATAACTTCAGCCTCTTCAGCATCCCAGCATCATGGTTGGAGACTTGGATCACTGTGTTGTTAAATGGCTTGTCTGGAGTTCAAATTGGAAACATTCTGTCATTTATTTGGCTGTAACTGAGCACTGCTTTGGCCACTGATTGACTATGAGAGTTACTCAATTTCTTCTGCAGGGTTCTTGACCACAGTAGAAGATTTGGTGAAATCCAGTTCACTAATTTCAGGGATATCAATATTTAACCTTGTCATCTCATGTTTCATCACATCCAGTTTGACTTGGTTCATAGTTCTAACATTCCAGGTTCCTATGCTGAATTGTTCTTTGCAGCAGCAGACTTTTCTTGCCCCTCTAGACACATCTGCAACTGGGTGTCCTTTTGGTTTTGTCCCAACATCTTCACTGGTGCTATTTGCTACTTGCTCTCTGCTCTTCCTCAGTAATGTGGTAGGCATCTTCTGACCTGAGGGGCTTATCTTCCGGTGCCATATTGTTATGCTTCTGGTTGTGTTTGCCCATAAAGTTATCTTAGCAATGTTATTTGAGTGGGTTGCAGGTTCCTTCAGCAGTGGACCGCGATTTGTCAGACTTCTCCGCCTTGACCATCCAATCTTGGGTGACCCTACAAGGTATAGCTCATAGCTTCATTGAAGTACACAAGCCTCTTCACCACGATGAGGTATAGCTCCAGAAGGGGATCTTCAGCACATACATAAGCAAATGTATCTAGAAATGTATATATAGAAAACAGAGCACCAAGAATTGAGATTTGTGTTTGCAAAAGTAGATGAGCAGGTGCCAAACAAAAGCAAGAAATAAAGCAAATTCTGTTTTTAAATTATATTTTCTGATTAAAGCTTTGCTTTGCTGCTGTTTCCATATGCATTTTTAATGTTAATTAATTGTGAACTAAAACATAGTTTAAAAGAACTTACACTGGTCATTTAAGTACATGTTATTAAAATTAATTAAACACTTATAGCATTGATTTCATCTGGCTACGGATCACCCTAAGAGGCACTAAATATTTTTCAAGTCTGCTTCCCTGTCTGCGATATTAATATATGGCTGTTTCATTAAGTCATATAATTTAAGTTTATTAAGAGATTGGTTCTTACAACTCTCTAAAGTACTTTTTCATCCAGCTGATATGAAACTTGCCCAGTGATGTGTTCCATTGTTTTCCTCTATTCTTGTTTCCTTGCTTATACAGTATCCATGTAATATAATTGTACCATAGGTGACACCTGCATAATTTCTCCTGGTTACACTGACTTCCCGTCTTAATTAAACAACTAATTTTTTCATCACATCCAGCTTGCTCATTACTCATTTCAATTATGCTTCTGATTTCCTCTAGGCTTTAATTATTTCTTACAGAGAAAAGGATAAATTAATTTTCATATTAACCCTTGACACAATAGGTGGTTTTGTTGAGGTCACTATGTGCGATAACAGTAATATTGGCTTACAGTTCTTACATTTTAGTATAAATGGTATTGTTTAATTGTTGTTGTAGATGCAACAGAAAAGTAAGACAAAAATATAATATACTAAAACTGGGCATTTAAAACTAATAACATGTACATACAACATTGGACATTCTATGTTTTAGGTTTTTCATACTTTCATACTAGACTTCAATAACTGTATAAATATTTGTTGTTGTTGTTCAGTCTTGTCAATTGTGTCCGACTCTCTGTGACCATATAGACGCAGCAAGCTAGGCACATCTCTCTGTGTTTCTTGGATCTGCTTATCCGTATGAATTTCTTGTCAAAAATACTGGAGTGGGTTGCCAGTTCCTTCTCCAGTGGACCATAATTTGACTGACCTCTCTGATATGACCTGCCCATCTTGGGTGACCATACATGGTATAGCTCACAGCTTCACTGAAGTACACAAGCCCCTTCACCACAACAAGGTAGCGATCCAGAAGGGGGTATAAATATGACATGTTATATATTGTACATATTAAATAAAATTCAGTTATTTGAGTTAATCTGAAACTTGTATGCATAATTCTATTGCATGTAGTTGAATCAATGTAATCCATGCTTCTCTTTTCCAGTTTTTTACAAAAAGTGATCTTGGGAGGCAAGAAAAGGCAAACAGAGATACTTTTGTTCATATCAACTAACTAGACACCTGGCCAGTTAATATCAATAGGATGGAACAATAGCTTGTATGTTCAGAAGTGAGAGGCACTTACAGCTGCTGTATCCCGGGTTCTCTGGTGGTCTAGTGGAATTTGGACCTGGGTTTGATTCCAGTCAAGGAACCAAGAGGTCCCACTACCCTGAAGCTGTGCAGGGTTGGGCCTGGTCAGTACTTGGATGGGAGAAAACTTAGGAATACCATGAGCTGTTTGCACTGGTCCACTGGAGAAGGAACTGACAACCCACTCCAGTATCTCTGCCATTAAAATCAAGTGGATCAACATGAACATAAAGAAGTGGTTGGTGTGTTACGGTCCATGAGGTCACAACTGAACGATAAAACACATTCTGGGGCATGTTGGCACCCAAACATGGATGGATTAAAATAACCACTTCTGTGTTTGTTGTTATTCTGGATCATGGTATCTCAAATCCTTTGACTTGATTGGAAAGGAGAAAATAAGTTTTCTTAAACAAAATATAAAGAACAAACAATAAAAAAACAACCCCATGCACATTCTAAAATTCCATGTGTTTACAAGGATACAAAACACCAAACTGCTTTTGCAACAATGTCAGGACCCCTTTTGTAAAATATTCATTCATTCCACACTTTGTAACTTGTAAAGATAAGTATTTTCAACTGTGGAGGCTTTTTTTGAATGTACTCAATTAACTTTACTAATACTAATACTAATACTAAATACTAATACATTCAATTCCCTTTACTCATAACTTTTCTTAGTTCACTTGCAACTCATGGTTTGCCAGTAAAATTGAACGGGCAGGATTACGTGATGCTCATTTCTTCCTGCGACACGGCCATATTAACCAATAGAAAACAGGAAACACAAAGTTAATTGACAGGAAGAAAAGAAAAGTGAGAGTTTGCTGCAATAAACACTTACTGAGTTGTAGAGCTTCCCCAGCGTATACACAGGTCCTGGAGTCAAAGATTTTTTAATTTTCTTGAGAGAGAGAGAAGTTGCTGTTAGAGATTGGAGAGTAGGCTAGTTTACAGTTTTACTGATTAACAAAGATTAATGCCTGCTGTATTACACAGCTTTAATGCAAAGCCAAGGCTGCATTTTACACAAGCCGAGAATCCTATCCATGTACAGCTATTTCAAGCTTAGTAGCTATCATCAGCATGGAGCGGGATCTCAGCTTGTGTTGTGGACCTTATGAGTAGGTAGTTCACCACAACAATCATTTAATATATGGTGGGCAAAAGAGTGATAGAAGCCCTCCACGGTACAGTTGTACAGTAAATAAAACGTACATCTGTGTTCACATTTGAATGTCTAAAGCAAGTTAAAAGACCTGCTTCCAGTTTAGAATTCCGAGAAAAACAGTCATTACACTGAATTCCGGAAAGCTGAGCTGGGATATGCAAATGTGCCTACAAATGCCCTGCTCTTCAATCCATAGCATTTTCAAACATGGCTTCCTTTAAGCCTATGCCTGCTGTATTATACAGCTGTAATGCAAAGCCAAGGCTGGATTTTACACAAGCAAAGAATCCTATCCACCACCCCATACCCCTATTATTTTTGGGATTGTTGATGGAGGGAGGAGGATGGAAGAGGGGAGGGAAGAGAGCTGAAGAGGCTCTATTCCAAGGCTCATGTAAGACCTGCAGTTAAGCTGATTCACAGCTAAGGGAGCTTTTTGTAAAGCGATTATATTGCTTTCACAAAAAAAATCTTAGAAAAATTACTGACTTGCACCCATGGTAGTTTACCCATAGATCTGTAGCTCTAACGTCTGCTTGCAGCTTGTTTACAGGAGGCTCTAGGTTAAATAAAAAAATGTGCAAGGGTTTATGACCCCTCTGTTGGGGCTTCCTAATCAGTAGTTGGCAGCTTGGAAACACAGGCCCAACCAGAATTCTGTAGAACTCGTACTGGATGTAACACACACACAATCAGTCTCAGTACTAATTACGTTTATTGCTACGTCATTGCATATAATTTATACTTGCAAAAGAAGGCGGATATTAGAGCGATTTTCACAGTTCACGTTAGTCGGTACAATGACATATAATCAGGTGTTTTCTGTTTCTTAGAACAACTAGAAATGTTTTGTGTTTTAGTAAGGTCGACAAACATCTCAAGGATAGGAACATGATATTATGGTTAGGCTATGTGTCAGCAAAATATGTTAACCCCTTCATCAGCAGAATATGTTAACCCCTTCATTCCCCTCTTAGATCACAACGTGATCTTTATTTGGGATGTAAGCAGTGGTGTATATATATGATAGGAAGCGAACTGAGACACTGGAAGGTGATAGACCCTCAAGGGTGTCAGTACATGAGATATACCTGTGACCAGGTGGTGTTAAGTCACAGTATTTAGCTGGAAATTCTTAGGAATAAAGCCTTGCAGTATGTAATAAAAGCACAAAGGAATACAAGTAATGACAGTAAACAGAATTATCATCAATATAAGAACAACATTCTTTACCTATTAAAGCACACACACCGCCTTTGGAAGCTAAAACATAATCTAAAGCCATTCTATTCTACAAAGTGACCATTCTAAATTTGCACCTGCTCCTAGTTTAGTTTCCCAATTGCTTCAGCAGAGCTATTCAATGCCCTCTGTACCAGTAGAGAAAGGATGGCTAGTTCTTCCTGTAGTCTCCCTACGCCTGCATGTGGGAAGGTGATACCTAGGGTGTCTAAAAATATTTTCCACCTTCACTTCTGCTCTATATCCATCATGGTTCTGATGCGGCCTTGTGGAAGTGTTGGGGTTGTGTATATATATATGGGATTACTTGACCTAAATAACAACTGCCCACCCAATTAGGGGGCAGCCATCGATAGGTGTACCTGCCACAGATAAAGTATACATTCATGGCTGGAGAAGGCGGCATAAGGTGGAAGAGATTAGACACGGACCCATTACTGTTGCTACAACCAGTACCATTAATTGATATATTATGTAAAAGAGAAAATAAGTAGGGACATCCGGGACCTCTACAGCTCCAAGGTGAACAACTCTTGTACAGGTCAGAAAGGGAGGAGGTCCTATAAAAAATAAGTGTGGTATTGGAGCAAGTGGACCAACCAACAGATTTACATTTTCCCAGGGCCCTAAAACAGTTATACCCTGGGTTAGTGTGAGTTAACATAAATTATACACTCTTATTATATTTTGATGGGAAATACGTGCGTATGAGGTGTTGCATCCATATAGAGATAAGTGGTGTGGCTAATTGTACATAAGTAAAGAAATTCCATTTGCGGGGTTGTGTACTGCCATTGTAATATATGTGGCTTTGAGTGAAGTTTTCTGCTGGAAGGCCAAATAGATGTATACCCATTTCCCCATGTGTAACAACATGTGCACTTACCCAGCAATTGGAAATGTTAAAGGAGTGAGCATATCCTTGTAATGTATTACATTCCCAGGGATGATTTTGTATAATTGTGTTATCACGTGTGGATCTCTTGTGCCTATGAGGTGAACTAGTATTGGTGTGAGTGTTATTGTGTTTACCACAAACAGACTTTAGTAGTCCCAGTTCGTCTGGGTCATAATGGCAATTAAGAAATGTCCATAAAGGCAAATAAATCAGGAGCATAATGCACATCAACAGGAGAAAGTTCTTCCATGCATTCTGTGGATGCAGGAGTAGGTTTGACATTTTTATTATCGCTGTCTTCAATCGCTTTCATGGGGACTTTGTCACCTGCTTCACCCCTCTTTGGACACAGCTTCAGGCGTGATGCGTGGATCCAGATGTCCTGTGAGTCAGTGAGGACGGCTGTCCTGGTTACTGCTACATCGGTAGTCGGTGATCCGAATGGGAAGCCTCCCTTCTTTGCTTTGTTCAGTTGTCGGACACAGACGAGGTCAACTGGCTGGAACGGATGTGTTGGTTTCTGTGAGAGTAAAGGAAAGCGAGAAGACACATCACCATAGATGCCATTCAATTTATCAATCAATTGTTGCACATATTGTTCTCTTATAAGATCAAGATCACCAGACATAATTACAAGTGGGCCTTTTACCCAAGGAGTTGGAAATGGTCTTCCCATTAGAATCTCAAAAAGGGGACAATTTAGTAGACTTATTAGGAGTCATCCTAATTTCTGCTAGAATGGCAGATAAGCATTTCTGCCAGTTCACCCATGTACCTGCAGGGGCCTTTGTAAGTTTCTCCTTAATAGTGCGGTTCATTCTTTCCACTATGCCTGAACTCTGAGGATGGTAAGGGATATGGAATTTCCAGGTTATCTGTAGCCATTGTACCAGTTCCTTAATTACCGCACTAATAAAGGCTGGTCCATTATCAGAATTAATTTGCAATGGGCATCCATATCTCAGTATTATCTCGGTAGTTAATATTTTAGCTACCGTCTTAGCATCCTCTCTTTGTGTTACAAAGGCCTCAGGCCACCGTGAGAACTGGTCTACTATCACCAACAGGTACAATTGCTTTGATCCTGTCTGGGATATGAGTAAAATCAAGCTGTGGGTAAAGGCAAATGATCATGTAATGCTTTGTTAGGTACTGTAGAGTTATTCTGTAGACACTGTATACATCTTTGTATGTATGTCTGGCAGTGTGATTTTAAGATTCTGATGCAAAAATGACACTTGCAACTGTTGCTACCCGGTCAGCTAAAGCATTACCTCTAGATATAAAATCATTGCAATTCTTTGTACTTGCTATGTGTTATCAGTTTTACTAGTTTAGTTTCCAGTGTGTACTACTGGATGCAGCAGGGGTGGGGGGGGGGGGGTTCTCTCTGTCCCTGCACTTGAGCGGGGGAAAGGGGGGGCAGAAAGGAGGGGGGTGCTTTCTGTACAGCCACATCACAAGTAGCCAAAAAGTTTGGAGACACGCCAGCATCCCCTGGACCGGAGTAGATACTACTTTGGAAAAGAATGCAACGGGACACATACTACCTCCGTGATCTTGGGCACAGACCGCGGCCATGGTTTTACAGTTGTCCCTTGCATAAAAATGAAAAAGTTTACAATAATCAGGTAGTCCTAAAATGGGAGCCTGCATAATGCTAACTTTTAAGGTCACAAAAGCTTTAGTCATGTCTGGAGTCCACTGAATATGCTCTGGGCTGTCCCCCTTAGCAGCCGTACGTAAAATGGAGTCATAGTGAGCATTCAGGGATCCATTGTCTGCAATAATTAATCATAAACATGTGTTGCCCCCATTTGTATTTTGTTTTTAGTTACCTTGTGACCTTCAGCTGCTAGGTGCTGTAGCAGACTGAGTGAATCCTGTCTTTTTGGCTTCCCCGTTAGGAGTACATACCAAACAGTAGGTCCTTTTGACGTACTGAATGGGGACAGAACCATGACACGGGTCCATGACCGCAAGGTATTGGAGCACCAGTGAGTAAGCAGCTGGTGAATCCACGTAGCCTTAGGGGAAGACGGGTCCATGTTAATTTGCACCCATCAAAAAATGAAAACCATAAGTAGTTGTGTCTCAAGGTCCAATGGGACCAAAAATAATGCGTTTGATAAATCAATAATAATAAATATAGTGGCGTCATGGGAAATGGCCGTAATGAGAGCAGTGATATCAGGGACAATCGGGGCAATTGGGATGACTAAGTAATTAACTGCCCTTAAATCCTGGACAAATCTAAAGTCATTGTCACGTAATGGAAGGGACGTTAGCCCAATTCCATCCTGACTCTGTATCAGAGTCTAAAAGTCTGTATAAGAAGTCTGATGTCAGTCTGAGCTTGACACATTCACTTCAGATACATCATATATGTAGAAGGATTAATTCGGGCGTTAAGGGCTGCCTGTTTTCTCTTTCCGTATTTACTATTTGCAATCTATTCAAAAACAAACTCCATTTTGGATCAAATTCACATACAAAATCTCTCTTCCAAATCACTTACTATAACATTCTAGGAACTATTCGCTTCAGTCCCATACTTAACTTACAATAATTCCCAACTAACACTCCACTTCTTCCTGAGACATCTCCACAAACATTTAACTACAAATACTGGAATCCACCTTAAAAAGTTCAGCAACAACATTCCATACACATCTTATCCAAACTAAATACGACCTTAAGAATTTTCTGCAAGGAGACAGAAATTCACAGCCCTTTTTTTTTTTTTTCGGGACCCAGAGATAAGTGTTAGCAAGCTTTAAAATAGAATAAACACACTGTCTTACACTTACAAACAAGATAGACCATAAATCCTCCACTGTTACATATTTTTGGAAAAAGATTTCCTTTTTTTACATATATGCCGGCTTTAGAAATATATTTCAGTGGTGGACACAGCCTTAAAGACACAGACAAAAATTCTCTAACCTGCATTTCTCAATTGTATTGCAAAGAAAAGAAAGTACAGCTAACACTCACAAATTTATTTGCAGCAAAACACAAGACAATCCATCTACTTTATAAACAAAAGCAATCAGAATATTATATAAATGTATGTAAAGAAAAAGTTCCTTAATATTTCTGTGTTCTTATCTCATTTGCTCTTTCACGGGAACTGATGTTACGCTGTGTATATAATTACATATGACAGCTTTGGGAGGTTTAGACTGGGAAGTAACCATTAACAACTATCCTTCTAAAAAAACTTTAGGTGGTTGTCTCAATAGACAACGTAACCTTATTTGCTATCACAGTTTTTTAATCCGAGAACAGGATTCGTCTGTACTGAGCTGAAATAGCACGGACAGTTCCGAAAGATATTCTCGAGTTAACGGGTTGCACCTAGACACAGAGACGGTGCGTCTTACAGTGTCCAGAGACCTTACTTCCTGGTTTTTACACAGAATAAAAAAAACATTTCTTATCTTAAACAGCATAGCAATACAGCAAAATTAATGAGCAAGCAAAAGCGGATTTTGGGCACTTTAAACCAAGCCGTCAAGTATATATTTATATCAATTTTTATCCTTTCTATTCCCACCTTAGGAATAATATATATATATATCCTTGATATATATATGGCCTTCCAGAGGCCTAATTTTACACTCTCTTCCTTAGAGAGTCTCCCTACCTTTTAGGGATTATAACTACAGTCTACCAAAGACTTAATTCTTAATTCTTAATTCTTAATTCTTAATTCTCCCTACCACAGGGAGTGAGTGCCCAACTTATATACTTATATACAGTTTACAAAGGACGACGAGAGTGGGAGCAAAGGAAGGTGCAAATAGACACAATTCACTTTACTTACCCACTCCGTCGTACTTCGATCTCTGTATCCCACTTCTGACACCAGTTTGTTGGGGCTTCCTAATCAGTAGTTGGCAGCTTGGAAACACAGGCCCAACCAGAATTCTGTAGAACTCGTACTGGATGTAACACACACACAATCAGTCTCAGTACTAATTCCGTTTATTGCTACGTCATTGCATATAATTTATACTTGCAAAAGAAGGCGGATATTAGAGCGATTTTCACAGTTCACGTTAGTCGGTACAAGGACATATAATCAGGTGTTTTCTGTTTCTTAGAACAACTAGAAATGTTTTGTGTTTTAGTAAGGTCGACAAACATCTCAAGGATAGGAACATGATATTATGGTTAGGCTATGTGTCAGCAGAATATGTTAACCCCTTCACCCTCCGCCTATGATCAGCTACCCCCTATGAACTGGGTACCACCTGGGATTTTACCCAATGCTGCTGGGGTATACTCGGGCTCATAGTATATAGCGGGTATTGAGGGGGAAGCAGGTATATCTGATATGATGGGCATTATAAGAATGTGGATGGCACTTTTCTGAGGTTAGTTTAAAGAGTGTAAGGATCTTACGAGTGAACTTGGAATAGAGCCCTGAGAGAGCAGCTAGCACACTCTCAGCCTCTAGCGGCGATATTATGTTATATCACTGCTATATAGTGCACATGCTTCCTGGGGAAAGCTGGGATGTCAACCGCAGTCTTCTCCCATAGAGCCTACAGCTAACTGGAATAGTATAGAAGATGTAAAAAACATATACAAGGTCGTTTTATCATTATTTAATAAATAGGCAACAGACTAAAAGCACATGCTCTTTTACTCAGTAAAGGATAGTTACAGGGACTTCACTGACCCCTTAAACAACTAAAAGCAAAATGGTAGATGCCTCAGCAGCATAAATGTATAAAAAATAATAAATTAAACATTTATTATTTTTCTTTAATTTCTCAGAATAAGTTGCATACTTTCAAGTGTAGTTCATCAAAATAGTACATTTTAAAATATTTGCCTACAGTGGTCCAAGTTGGAAAACAAATCTAATTTTTGTTAATTTGATTGAATCATATTTTTATTTTTTAGGGAATACTATGAGTGCGAGCTTATATAAACCTATATAAAAATAATAAGCTGTGACTAAATACTAACATTTTACACATGTTTAACTGTCACAGTAAATATCAGCATTCCTGTCACTCATGCTTCATTATTTTCTCTAAGCTGAGTTTATTTTTATCATTATATTGTGCAAGCAGATTTTGCATTTACAATAAATCTTGGAAAGGAACAGCTCAGTGATCATTGGACTCTCTGAGGCAAAACATATACAATATTAAATCAGTTTCTTAGATCTGGATATTGATTTACTGTTGGTTATTTAAAAAAAATGCTGTGTAAGAGGTTTAATGCAGGTGTTGTAACCCCCACCCCCCAAACATGACCGTGTCCTTATGTGCATAAATCTCCTGTATTATGGAGAGTCATTAGTAAATGGATTTAGAGTATGTGACAGTACCAAGAATCTAGATGACCTTCATAAGGTCAAACGAACGGTTGTAAGAAATTCTTTAAATAGCAATATCAAACTAAAGCAGATTAAGCTAAAAAAAATAAGAGATATGTCCATCAATTTCAACCTTAGCAAATTCTAATTGTGCAAGATACTCATCCAATCTTTAAGGATCTATTGATTAAGAGAAAGCCAAACCATGAAATCCCAAAGTCATATCATGAATTTGAGAATGAGAGTACACTACTTCATATGGTATAATGTGTAAATATATAACAAATAAAAAGTGCCGGATGTGCCAGCTCATCAAAAATCAGTCAATACTGTAACACACATGCAGTTCTTATTATCTAAAAATGTATTAGAAATATATAAAAAAAGAAAAGCACTCATAATAATTTGCATATAAATATTAATACTACTAAATTCTAATACGTTTTAAAAAATTTGGCAATGAGTCACCAAATCACTTGTACGTTTGACTTGCATCTGAAAGGTATCTAGTAGCACTTTCATACTATATCATTTAAAACTTCTATAATTTGCTTTCCAAGTTTTACTTTATGTTTTAGCATTGTTCATGCCAGATGAAGCACCTGTAAATAAATATTTCATCACAGTTTTGAGCAGCTTGACCTAAGCAAAACAAGATTTGAAGCAAGCAGCAAGAAGCAAGACCTTGGTCTTTGGAAAAGCCACTTGAAGTTGAACATTACATGAGACCATGAGGGGAAGTGAAAATAGCTTTTCTTTACACGTACAAATATTAGTACATAATTATAATTTGTATTTAACTTTAACATTTAGATTGCATAATAGCCCAACATAAGGCTCTACCCAGATGCCAGAAAAAATAATCATGTCTAGAGTTAAATATTCATTAAAAGTAGGCCAAAATAATAATTAAATTGATCATCAAAACGTATTTTAAATCATAATCTTAATTATAAGAAGAAAAAATGAATGTATAATTATTATACAAATATATTTTGTATCAGGATAAAAAATAATGAAAAGATCTAGGGCCACATTCAATTGGCTGAATTTGAGATCCGGGAGCCCGTAAATGAGGTCGCTAGCGATTTTGCTATTCAATTAGCATCTTTTTGCGGGCTTCGATTGGGTTACAAGTTACAGGCTTGAAAAACTAGCATCTATCTAACGTGTAACTTACAGCCTCCAGAAGCCTTTGATCTGTCACATTCACAAGGTTAAAATCGCAAATCACTATGCAATTGCTCAATGTTCCTAGTTAAATAGTTACATAGTTACATAGGGCCTCATTCTATTATCGGCCGTGGGAGATGCAGGGCCGCAGAGACCGGCCGCAAGCTATTCGGCTATTTTATTCCCCTCCGGCCGGGGATTCCGGCAGGCTTGCGGCCGGCGCCTTGCTATCCCTTGCGGCCTCTCGTGCCGGAGGAAAGCCTTTGATCTAAAACGGCCACAAGAGTTTCAGCCGCAAGAAAATCCCAGTTGCTATTCAATTGCTCCGGGAACCCTCTCTGCAAGGCTAAAACCGAGCCGCAGCTTACTTGCAGGAAAAAGGTTCCGCTAGCACCAATTAAGCACATTATAAAGCCGAAATAAAGCCATCCTGCACTCTGAGGAGACTATAAAGTAATTGTAGGTGTTAGCAAAAATAGCACAACATTCCCCTACACTCAAATCCGTAAACAATTTTTTTTTTAATTTATGTCATAAATCCATGTAAAAAGTCCCGAGGGCTTGGAGCACCTCAGACCCGCCCACGCTGCGGCCGGAAAATAAACAGTTAATGTAAACTCGGATTTGGGCTGATGTGCAAGCTTGAGAGGGGGTTGCTATTAATCCTCATGTCCCCCAATATGATCCCTAGCATTTACAGAGCTTTACAGAGCTGTCTTGAATTTATTTTTGCGTTTAAAGTTTTCTGAGCTTACGGTCGGTTGCAAGATATACGGCCGGCCGTAAGGGGAGATCCTTGCGGGGCCGTATAATTGAATTGCAAGATAACGGGAGCCCCGCAAGGAATCGCAGCATTGCGGCCGTTTTACAGCCGATAATAGAATGAGGCCCCTAGTAATTAAGGTTGAAAAAAGACCTTCTGTCCATCAAGTTCAACCTTTTAAGATCTCCTCTGATCAGCAATATGCTGATTAAATATTAATTAGTTGTTAATTCATTATTAATCAATTATGTAATTATTTATTTGTTATTTTCTTTTTAATTATTAATTAATTTAGAGGAAGGCAAACAGAAAAAAAACCCAAGTGAGACTTAGCCAATCGTCTGAAAGGAAAAAAATAATTAATTCTTTCCTGATCCCAGATACTGGCGATCGGATCTCTCCCTGGATCAATACAGTCTCTCTAATTATCCATGATAACCCTGAATTCCCTTTTTAATTAGAAATAAATCCAGTCCCCTTTTAAAGTTATCTATCGAATCCACTGTCACCACCTCCTCTGGTAGAGAATTCCACAGATTAACCACCCTTACTGTGAAGAACCCTTTTCTTTCATTAAGGTGGAATCTTTTTACTTCTCACCTCAAGAGATGTACTCGTGTCAGTTGAAAACCTCTTGGCACAAAAAGCACCCCTGACAAATCTTTATACTGACCCTGAATGTATTTATATAAGGTAATCATATTTCCTCTTAGATGCCTTTTTTCTACAGAAAATAAGTTTAATTTGGTTAGTCTTTCTTCATAACTTAGCCCCTCCATTCCCCTTATTAGTTTTGTGGCCCTCCTCTGTACCCTTTCCAGCTCTAAAATGTCCTTTTTATGAAGTGGTGCCCAAAATTGTACTCCATATTCCAAATGAGGGCGTACTAGAGATTTTTATAGTGCCAGAATTATATTTGCTTCCCTTGCTTCTATACCCTTCTTAACACATGCTAATATTTTATTTGCCTTTGCAGCTGCTGCTTGCCTTTGAGCACTGTTACCTAGGTGGTTGTCCACAAGCACTCTCAAATCCCTTTCAATATCTGATACACCTAGATTTGCTCCATTAAGAATATAAATTGCATGGCTATTTTTCCTTCCTAGATGCATAACTTTACATTTATTCGTATTAACTCTCATCTGCCATTTAGATGCCCATTCCTCAAATTTATTTAAATCCTTTTGGAGGGAAAGCACATCATTATCTGATTTAATTACCTTGCCCAACTTTGTGTCATCAGCAAAAATGGAGACACCACACTCCAATCCCACCACTAAGTCATTAATAAATATGTTAAAAAGGAGAGGACGTAATACTGAACCCTGAGGAACCCCACTTATCACATTAGTCCAATCGGAGTATGTTCCATTTACAACAACCCTTTGCTTCCTGTCTTATTGCCAGCTCTCAATCCATGAGCAGATATTTACTGCAATTACTGTATCTCTTAGTTTGCACAAAAGTCTCCCATGTGGCACTGTATCAAAAGCCTTTGCAAAATCCAAAAAGACTACATCCACTGAGTTGCCTTGATCCAGGTTCCTACTAACCTCCTCATAGAAACTAATTACCGTATTGGTCCGAATATAAGCCGCACCCGCATATTAGCCGCACCTGTAAAATGCAAGGGGAAAAAACAGAAAAAGATAGTACTCACATATAAGCCGCACCCTTAAAATTGGAGAAAAAGACAAAAGTCAAGTAGATTTAGGGAATAAATAGTAATTTTATTTTAACATATACTGTACCATATACGGTATCCAGTATTTGGAAAACATAACTGTAACTCTTTAGGCAGGTCGCCAATATTATGGTAACATCAAAAGAAAGTTCAGGAAACATGAAACATATGGTAACAAGGAAACTTTTTACTATTCACAGTCATCACTAGTGTCACTACTGATTTCGTCACCAGTATTCGCTTCATCACTGTCACTGTTATCTTCATTCTCCTCCCATAGCAAGTTGTCTTCGCTACCATCCAATGCATTGGACACGCAGCATTTTTTGAACCCCCTGATGATGGAGTTAGAAGAAATACTTGACCATGAATTTATAATCCATTGGCCAGGAGTGTCACTGACGGCTTCTTAATCTTGCCAGATGGTGTGAGAGCATGATCCCCTTCCCGAAGCCAATCTGAATACTGCTTGCGTAGGTTGTCTTTGAACGGCTTGTTGACAATGACATCAAGCACTTGTAGCTTTGAAGTCATGCCACCAGGTATAACAACAAGGTCTGTCTTCTGTGCAGCAACTTTAGTCTTCACTTCAGTAGTGAGATGACCCCTAAAAGCATCCAAGACTAGCATGGCTTTCTTAGTGAGCAGTGCTCCAGGTCTGCAGTTCCAAACTACAGACAACCAGTCAACCATCAATTCAGTTGTCATCCAGCCTTTTTCCTGGCAACGAATCACATGGCCATCAGGAATGCTTTCTTTGGGCAAAGTTTTTTGCTTCAGAATAACATAGGGGGGTAACTTTCCTCCGTCAGCAGTGACAGCTAACATCACCGTTATTCTGAGTTTTTCCTTGCCAGTTGTTCTTAAAATGACCCTTTTGCCCCTTTGTGGTTTACTGTTGTATTGCTTGACATGTCAAAAAATACTGGGGTCTTGTCAGCATTGCCCATCTGGTCTAATGGGTATGAGTGACGCTGCCGCAATTGGATGACATACCGCTGGAAACTAGTCAGTTTCTCCTCAAAATCTGCCGGCAGTTTCTGTGCCAATGAAGTGCTTCGTCGAAGAGCGAGACCCTTTCTCTGCATAAAACGACGGCACCAACCAATGATTGCACGAAATTCCCTCTTATTTATTTTTAAGGTCTTTGCAAGTTCTAAGGCTTTCAGCTGGATTACTTTATGAGAAATTGGCATCCCATCTTTTCTCATATCTTGAATGTAGGAATAAACCCCGGCTTCAAGTTTTGGATATTTGCCTTGTTTTGGTCCCCTGAAAGATTTTCTGGTGGAAACTGAATTTTAAAATTTCTCCTCTGAGGCAACCCAACGTCGCACATTGGATTCATCCAAGCCATATTTTTTTCCAGCCTCTCTGTTGCTTGTTGTCTTTGCATAATTAACAACTGCAATTTTTAAACTTGCATCATAACTACGCCTTACTCCTAGGCTTGTTGATGCTTTTCTCTCCAAGTGATCAGGCTTTCTAACATGTACTGTAACTTCTTTTGCAGGTTACAGGCCTTACTGGACGCTAGAATCACTGAAACCAGAAATTGGTATTTAATTGCTACAATTTAGTAACATGCGCGCAAATCGGCACCCTTAACGCGCAAATCTGCATTGATTTTGCAATCTCGAATATAAGCTGCACACGCGTAACTCAAATCTCGCAAATCGGCTGTCATTTTTTCACGGTCGTGAATATAAGCCGCACCCTTAACTCGCAAGCTCAAAAATCGGAAAAAAGGTGCGGCTTATATTCGGACCAATACGGTAGATTTGTTTGCCATGACCTATCCCTCATAAATCCATGTTGACTCCTACTTATAATCCTGTTCAAATAGACATATTCTTGTATATTAGCCCTTATTAACCCTTCTAAAAGCTTCCCCACTACAGAAGTGAGGCTCACTGATCTATAATTCGCCGGATTTGCTCTTGCTCTCTTTTTAAATAATCTGCTTTTCTCCAGTCATCTGGTAGAGACCCTGTGTTGACTGAATCTATGAAAAATTAAATATAATGGTTTGGCTATTACAGAACCCAGTTCCATCAGTACACGTGGATGTATTCCTTCAAGACCCGGGGCTTTATCAACATTTCTTTTTTCCAACCTCTTTTGGATTACTTCCTGTGTTAACCGATTATTTGGCAAAGGTAGTGTAGCCCCATTAAGTTGCAGTGTCCCAACCACTGGTACCTCCCTTGTGGATACCGAAGAAACAAACCTATTTAGCTCATCTGCCTTTTCCTGGTCACTAATTTTCAGATGGCCCTTGTCAAATTGTAATG